>CATIWC010001634.1:0-381543 GCA_948472305.1 Vicia faba
ATATATTATTATATATATATATATATTATATATATATATATATATATATATATATATATATTTTATATATATATATAATATATATATATATATATATATATATATATTTTATATATATATATATATATATATATATATATATATATATATATATATATATATATATATATATATATATATATATATATATATATATATATATATATATATATATATATATATATATATATATATATATATATTATGTATTATTTATTTATGTACAATAGAATAAATAAAATATATACAAATATTAAAAAATAAAAATAATGTGAGAAAATATTATTTAAGTATGTAAATAACAAAAATAAAAATATAATATTTTTATGTATTATTTTCAAGTTTTTATTAAAGAAAATAAAAGTATGTTATTTAATAATTATTTCTATGTCTTAAAAAAATAATAAAAATAATAAAATAAAATGTGGAAATTTATAAAAATATTTTTGGTAATTTTTTATGTTTAGAAAAATAAAATAAAATCAGAAATGAAAAAGAAATAGAAAAATATAAAAATATGAAACAATGGGCCAATGGGGTGCAATCAGCAAGCTGGGGGGCGCCAAAAGTGAGAAATAGTCAGGCCCATCCCAACTACTTCATCTTCAACCTCAGGTTCAAACAAAAACGCGCGTTCTTTGTACAAACTCGTATCTCCTGCATTTGTGCTTAAAAATGAAAACTTGCAACATGAAAGTTATAGAGCATGATCATACGATTCTAACCATATAAAAAACTTAATCTAACTCTCAAAGACCAGAGAGAATTTCTCTGGCCCTAATTTCTAACCTAACTTTTTCAAAAAGTTCATCAATCAAATTCTCTCAGCACACTTAACTTAAATGAAATCTATGCATATGTACAGCTTAAGGGCTATGACTACTACATTTTTTATTCATAAACTTAAGCCTAATGATTCCTAAATAGAGATATAAAAAGTTGGAAAATACCTGCTTCAGTTGAACACGAGTATGGCAATGTGGAGGTTTTCAGTGAGGCCTAAGATGTTTGTGAGCTTGCCTGAACTTCCTCTGACCTGTTTGGGGAAAAACGCACGAGTAGTTTTTGTTATGGAACTCAAAGTGCAGAAACTGCCCTGTTTTGCAAGAAGGTGGTGTTTTTGTGTTTTTGAAGGCTTGAGGGTTGGATGGCTCGTGTTTCTGGCTCAAGGCAATGTGCACAACCTTTTTCAAATGCTTACAAGAGTTGGTTATAACAGATACTCCAGTTGTGTAGATTTTGCACATACATGATTAACGGCCTTCCTTCGACTGGTGGCATCAAGATAGGAGGTTCTAGAAAATACTCCTTGATTTTATCGAAAGTAACTTGACAGTCATCATTCCATTCAACCACCTGATCTTTCTTCAACAGCTTGAAGATTGGTTCATAGGTAGATGTTAGGTGAGAAATGAACCTTGCAATGTAGTTTAGGCGTCCTAAGAAACCTCTGACCTCCTTTTCAGTGCGAGGGGTGGGCATTTCATGTATAGCTTTGACTTTGGCTGGATCAACCTCGATGCCTTTGTTGCTGACGATGAATCCCAAGAGTTTACCGGACCTGACTCCGAAAGTGCACTTGCAAGGGTTTAGTCTGAGCTTATATTCCTTTAACCTGACAAACAACTTTTGCAGATGGTCGAGGTGTTCTTCTTATGTTTGCGAACGGGCTATCATGTCGTCTACGTAGACTTCGATCTCATGATGTATCATGTCATGAAGCAAAGCTACCATGGCTCGCTGATAGGTTGCCCTGACATTCTTCAGTCTGAATGGCATCACTTTATAGTAGAAGGTACCCCACTGCATAACAAAAGTAGTCTTCTCCATGTCTTCGGGGGACATTTTGATCTGGCTGTACCCTGAAAATCCATCCATGAAAGAACATACCTTGTGTTGAGCTGTGTTGTCAACCAAGATGTCAATGTGCGGTAGTGGAAAGTCATCTTTAGGGCTAGCCCTGTTTAAGTCTCTGTAATCCACGCACATTCTCACTTTGCCGTCCTTTTTAGGAACGGGAACAATGTTAGCAACCAACTGTAGGTAGGAAGTAACTGCAATTAAGCCATCATTGAACTGCTTCATTACTTCGGCTTTGATCTTTTCAAACATATCGGGCCTCATTCGGAGGACTTTCTATTTAATTGGTGGACAATCTTCTCTTGTAGGGAGACGGTGAACCACAATATCTGTATCGAGTCCCGGCATGTCTTCATAGGACCAGGCGAAGATCTCAACATATTCATTCAACAGCTGAACTAAGCGTTCTTTGACATTTGGCTTTAGGTTGGCACCCACTTTAACCTCTCTTCTATCTTCGGCAGTACCCAAGTTGATAGTCTCTAACAGCTCTTCATGGGGCAGAATAGCCCTTTCTTCCTATTGTAGAAGTCTAGCCAACTCTCCAGGCACTTCACAGTCTTCATCACCTTCGTATTCGGCATGATTGACCAGATCTTCAGAGTCACTGAAGGCCATAGCAGAATTGTTACCCATGGAATCCGGAGTGGATGGGTACCTGCATTTTGTGAGTGTGGGTGTGTGTAAGGGATAGCCACCTTTAAACAAAATAAAATGTAAAAAGAAAGAAAATGAACACAAAAGTTTATATGTGAAAACGTCTATGATTCATTAAAAATGGCATATGAAAATGAAGAATCAAAACCCCTTACAAATGGACCTTTGTGCCCCGGGTAACACACAAGGCAAAAAGAGTGTACGAATTGTTTAATAATTATTACAGACCAACAGAAATGTTCGAAAGATAAATTAATGATTTATGAAAGTAATGGGAACAAAGTCTTTCGCCTCCCAGTTGTTCAGTCCTCCTTCAATAGTCGAGAAAACCCAATCTTCAAAGTTGCTCTCATCTTCACCATCCTCCAAAGCATGAAATCCATGATGAGTGATCTTTAATGGTGGCCCTCCAGCACGGGAGCGGCGCACATCCTTTTGAGCAGAAGTGGTGAAACCCAAGCCGAACTTATCTGTCTTGAAAGGAAAATCTGGTAGCTGACCCCATACTGTGCTTCCTCCTTCCTTGATCACAACCTTCGCATCTTTAAGGGATGACATCCGGGACACGGGCTTGGTAATGATGGGTACAGAAGTCATTGTCTTGGCTGCCGTAACTTCAGGAGAAACCTCTTCAAAGTGTTGGAAATGGGTTTCTATGAATTCACCATCTAACTCCACATAGCAGAAAGAATTAAGATGTCTTATCATATACTCCTCCTCGCCATGAACTGTTATGATTTTCCCCTGGACTGGGTATTTGAGCATTTGGTGTAGAGAAGAAGTGACTTCCCCAGCATTGTGGATCCAGGGTCTTCCCAACAAGCAAGAATATGAAGGACGGATGTCCATCACATAAAATGTAGAGTTGAAAATTTCCGTTCCCACTTTAATTGGGATGTCCACCTCCCCGTGGACCATCCTCTTAGAACCGTCAAAGGCTCTAACAATGATATTACTGGGCTTTAGGGTCAAACCTTCACAGTCCAATCTGTCCAATGCTTTCTTTGGTAGGACATTTAAAGACGACCCGGTATCAACCAGAACATGAGCAAGAGTAGTCCCTCTGCATTCCACCGAGACATGCAGCGCGTCGTTATGCTTTCTCCCCTTAGATCTTAGATCGGCATCGGAGAAGCCAAGACCATTGTCGGAGGTTAGGCTGGCTACACACTCCGGGAACTGGTCCGCAGAGGTTTCTTGAGGCACGTGGGCCATCTTTAGGAATTTGATCAAGGCTTTGGCATGCGCCTCGGAACAGAATAATAGGGCCATCATAGAGATTTTTGAAGGGGTTTGCCCCAGTTGTTCTACGACATCATAGTCGCTTTTCTTAATTATTTTTAAAATCTCCTCCATTTCCTTTTGAGTGGTCTCGGGGATGACCAAAGGCTGAGCCCTCGTCCTGACGGGCGTTTCCTGGATCCCCTTACCTTTATCAACAACAACAGCAGCGTGTACAACTACGGGAGTAACAATTTCTTCAATGACTGGAGTTCGCACAGAGATGTTGACCAGCACAGGAGTAACCTTAGGAGCATTCGAGGGTCCGAAGATTGCCCTTGGAGGAGAAATCTCCGGAGAGAAAATTCTTCCGATGCGGGTGATCTTATTCGTCCCAGCGATATTTCCTATGTCAGGAGTCTCTTCATCGGAATTTTCTTCAACTGATTCAATCTGCTTAACACCGTGGTAGAAGATCTCTCCTCCATAGTTCCACGGTATTGTCTTGTTGGACTTGTATGGGATAGGCCCCGACATAGTTATCTTCAGAGGTACAAACTTTGGATCGGGTGTAATCTTAACAGGTCTTTTGGAGACCTTGGAAAGACTGGCGGAAATGGTAATTGTAGCAACATCGTTGATAGGAGTTGGAGTAACAGGAATAACAGGAGTTTTCTCAAAGAGGATTTCTTGATTATCCATTAGGTGTTGGATGCCTAACTTCAATAACAGACAGTCGGATTATCCATTAGGCGTTGGATACCTAACTTCAATAACAGACAGTCGGATTATCCATTAGGCGTTGGATGCCTAACAATCTTTTTCACAACCTGGGAAAATCCCGACTTTCAACAGATTCATCTTGATTATTGGTAAAGGGGTCATTAAGTCATCAACATCAGCAACATACAGACCCTCTTCAATAGCATGGGCATTGTGACCATGCTTTGGCATTGGGGCGGAGATCACATTCGGCTTTTCGGGCGCGTCGAATTCCACCTCCTTGGCATCTATTAAATCCTGGATCTTGTTTTTGAGGGCCCAACAATTATTGGTGTCGTGCCCTATGCCGTCTGAATGATAAGCACATTTAGCGTTGGCATGGTAAAAAGGAGAAGTTGTATTCGGATTTTGTGGTGGCTCTCTCAAGGTTGTAAGGTTTAACTTCAAGAGATGGGGGAGAACCCTGGAAGGCTTCATGTTTATTTTGGTGAATTGCCTAGAAGGCCTTCCCACCCTTTGTTGGTTGGTTCTGGATTGATCATTTCTAGGATGATCAACTGCAGTCTTTTGAATCATTACAGCCCCCACCGCTGGCCGACGCTCCACTCTTCCTCGACCTCTTTGAGAGTAAACAGTTGATACCTCTTTCTTGGCTGGAAAAGGTTTTTTAATGGCAGCGGAAGCAAATGTATCTTTTTGAATTTTACCGCTCTTGATGCCAGCTTCGACTCTTTCACCATTCAGAATTAACTCGGTGAACCCCGCCGACGAACTCCCTATCAGGTGATTAAAGAATGGACCTGACAGCGTCCCCAAAAACATATCAACAAGCTCTCTTTCAGACAATGGTGGCTGCACCCTTCCAGCCAAGTCCCTCCATTTCTGGGCATACTCCTTAAAGCCTTCATTAGAGACCATACTCATACTCTGTAGTTGAGTATGAGTAGGTGCTAAGTCTGCATTATATTGATATTGTCTGTAAAAGGCAGTAGCCAAATCCTCCCAATTGTGTACATCAGATCTCTCAAGCTGATAGAACCAATCTAATTGCGTCCCCAAAAGACTATCTTGAAAAAAGGGGACCCACAGATCCTTATCAGAAGAATGAGGTTGGATATTTCTGACGTAAGACCGTAGGTGCATCTTCGGACAAGACAAACCATCATATTTAGCAAATGTAGGCACCTTGAATTTAGGGGGAATCATAATCCCAACAACCAACCCTAGCTCTTGGAAGTCCAGCCCTGGCACTCTTTGTACCTCCATAGCCGCCAGACGCTCTTCCAGATTCTTGTACTTGTCGGAGCGTACTGCTGCTCAGAATAGTCTTCATCCTCTTCTTCTTCTTTTTCTTCTTCAGCCTCAGACTCAGATGGTACTGCAACTCCCTTTCCTTTACCTATCCCTTCATCAGATGTTAAGGGGAAATCCAGGACCCTTCTAGCTTGGTTCTCAAATATTCTACCCAGAGTAGCCACACCAACTCTTTTCTTTTTCTTTTTCTCTTTTCCTTTTCCTTCTCTAACAGTTCTTTAAGATCCTCCTGACCCTTTGCTAAGGTCATGAGGAGTTGTTGGAACTGTGAATTATGCGCTTGTAAATCTTTGAGTGTCTGCTCTATATCCATCTTGCTGAAATAAACAGCAGAAAGATAAGGAAACCTGGTGTGAAGACCTGTTTATGCATATGATGAATGATATGTATTCATGTAATGCATTCAAGGATTCAGAAATTCAAATTTGTTGTAAACAAAAAGGACACACGTCATATTAATAAGATAGAATTTGTTAGTACATAAGTGCCCCATGGGCAAAATAAATACAAAATTCTAATGTAAAAAGATGTTGCGCATCCTCTTTAGTGCGGTGTAGGTGTTGAGAGTATGCTCTTCGTGGAGTCGACGAGTAAGTTCCAAAACCTTCTTCTCACTGGCGTAGAAGCTGGCTTCAAAAGTATTCCATTCTTCCTTGAGCTATATCTAACTCTTTTGAAAATCTTCCAATGACGTTGGCATGTCAGGATGTAGGAGGGTGTATGGAACCTTTCTTTCCATAACAGGCTCTTTGATCACAGGGAGAATGTAGGGGTAAGGCATCATAAGACTCTGGGCGCGGGTTCATACTCACTTGAGGTAAGGCTCAAGGGGGATGGAGTTCTTGTGTCCCAGTGTCTTACTGTCCACTTTGTTGGGCATCCTCCAGGCTCGGATAAACCTTTGTCGAAGTCCTTGAGCGTTGTTGTCGAAGTCAAAAACCAAGTCTGGAATCAGCATGTAATGAGGGCCATCCCTTCGGGCATACCCAAACTGTCTCAGAGATAAGCAGGGGTTGTAGGTAATGCCTCCCCTAATGCCTAGTAGTGGGACATTAGGGAATTCTCCATAACGATCAATGATGATGACATTTTCTCTGGACCAAGAACACCAATGGACATCAGAATGTGTGAGAGTCATCAACCGTTGTGACCACCTCAAGCCTTGTTCATTCTTCAAGACTGACTGGGGAAGGTGAGAAATAAACCACCTTGCTAGAAGAGGAGTACATCACATGAGAACACCTCTTTTCCTCATTGTTCGTGTGTAAAATGAGTGTAGGATATCCCCAAGCAATGTAGGAACAGGATTCCGAGATATGAAAATCTTGACAGTATTCACATCTATAAGTTGATCAGGGTTTGGGAACAAGACCAACCATTAGATGAGAAGTGCTACAATCTCCTCAAAAGCTTGCAGATCTAGAGAATTCTAACATTCTTGTGCCTTCTCAAACAGAAACTTTGCCAAGAAACCCTTGACACCACTTCTGGTTTCCCAATGACCTTTGATATCAGATGGTTGCAAGTGTAAGGCTTGAGCGACATCTTCAGGCTTTGGCTCTCTTTTCGTACCTTTGTAGGGTAGTTGATGGAGAATAGGAATCCTCAGGAGTTGAGAAAATTCTTCCAAAGTAGGCACTAGTTGGTAATCAGGAAATGTAAAGCAATGGTGTAAAGGGTCAAAGAACTGGAAGAGAACTTTCACCATGTCTTCTTCAATGTTGGAGTTGACCAAGTTGAGAAGTCTACCATGTCTTTTAGTGAAGGTAGAATTCTCTGGAATCTTGGAAGCAAGCTCCTTGAGTTGAGGAGGAATTCTCACAAGGTTGACCTGAATAGTTTTCCTGCGAAGTGATTCCATTACCTGCAAAACAGGAACAAAGATGAAGATCCAAACCCTTGAAATGGTTAGTGGATGCAAATGATGCTTCATGATGTTCATGATGTATGCATAAGTATATGTACAAGCAAGTCACACAAGATCCTAGTTTCAGGCTTGCATGGGGTTTCATAGGTAAGTACCCTCTTGAATTTAGTTGGCTCAACCTGTCCTATAAATAGTAACCGGGTTCTAAGGAGCTCAATATCACTGGATTATTTTCTGTGTTCATTGTTTCAGTTTAGCCACTTTACTGGCGACCAAAATATTCCAAGAAAACAAACCTCAATGAATGTAGTATCGAGTATCTACCAACTTCAGACAGCACCAAAGTCGGTCATCTCACTACCCCTAATAAGGCCAAGATGGTCAAGTAAATGTTCTAAAAGTCCATTAGTGCTTCATGACATCACTCAGCGGCCCTGTATTCTCTTTGATTGACTCAAAGTCTACCGGTACCCACAAATATGTCGCACTAATATAGCTATTGCTTCAACCATGTCGGTATACCCCGCACAGTCCCCACAATGTATTGCTATTTACCTATGAATGTTTCCCAAATCCAGGTAGAGGATTCAAACCCAAAAAATAGAACCAAATGTAAAGCAATCAAAGCAAACAAAGTAAGCATGTAAAGGTGATCTAAACCCTAAGGTAACCCCACTTTCAAATAATTCCCCAGCAGAGTCGCCAGTTCCGTGATACGGTGGGAGAACTGAATTGATGTTTTGCGTTTGTGTTTGCAAATGTTTCGGTTTAGCAAGAGTCGCCACCGACTTTTTATTTTATCCAAAGGAAAAGTCAAAAAGCACAGGAAAGACCTTTGAGATGTTTTCTTGGGTTCGGGGGGTAGATTATGAAAAGGGAAGGTGCAAGCACCCTTTTCATCCATGGTTACCCATGGGCTCTTAGTTACTTGTTTAGATCACTTGCTTTTACTTTTGAATTGTTTGAAATGGTGCTTTGTGTGTGGTTTCGAAAATGTTTTGAAAAGAGGCCATCGTTGAGGCAACCTTTGCAATGATTCTTGTTTGAATGTATACAAAGATGTATTATCTTTTAAAAAGATGTTTCAATGTTTGAAAATTTTGAAAGTTTGTTTTGGGGAATGTTTTGAAATTGTGTTGTGAGGTGTGTTTGAAAATAGCAAGGATGTTTGCAAGTTTTGATCAAGTAACTAAGAGTTGTCTACCCTATCTACTCAAAGATCTTTCCTACACATTTTTAACCCTTTTGACAGTGTTGTTTTACCATTGCATTTGGTAAACAACCTTGTGTTTGGATGTTAAACGGGACAGGCGCGGGTCATCGTATTGACCATGATAGCAATTGTGCTAAGTATCTTTAGCAATTTTTCGAGGGACTAGATCATTTTGTATAGGCAACCAAGATAGCGTCATCGAGGGACTATGATCTTTTGTTTTGTTTTTGTTTTGCCAAGATACTCAACGTGAATATCATGGCCATTTTAAAGGCAACAAGTGGATGAAACCCTAGGGGTGTATGTGTGCATTGTGTTGTCAATTTACATGCTTTTAGGTCTTTTATTAGGTCTAGCTATTTGTTTTGATTTTGGATATTGCAAACAAACCCTAATCTATATCATGACATATTTGAAAGCATAAAGTGCGTAAAATAAATCTACGACTATTACAACATTGATATGGGGAGGGGGATACAATTACATCCAAATTGAATTCTTTGTATCAAACAATAAATGAGCAAATATTTAAATGGACAATTAAATAAATATGCAATATATTATAAAAATGCAAAAAGAAATGTTTTTGTTTATTTTTATGTATGTAAAAATTAAAATATTTAATGTATGTAAAAAATAAAAATATTTAATGTATTAAAAATAAAAGAAATATTATTTTTATTAAGGGTGGAAACCCTAATTTATTTTAATAAATATATACAAATATTAAAAAATAAAAATAATGTAAGAAAATATTATTTAAGTATATAAATAACAAAAATAAAAATATAATATTTTTATGTATTATTTTCAAGTTTTTATTAAAGAAAATAAAAGTATGTTATTTAATAATTATTTCTATGTCTTAAAAAAAATAAAAAAATAAAATAAAATGTGGAAATTTATAAAAATATTTTTGGTAATTTTTTATGTTTAGAAAAATAAAATAAAATCAAAAATGAAAAAGAAATATAAAAATATAAAAATATGAAACAATGGGCCAAGGGGGGTGCAATCAGCAAGCTGGGGAGGAGCCAAAAGTGAGAAATAGCCAGGCCCAGCCCAGCTACTTCATCTTCAACCTCAGGTTCAAACAAAAACGCGCGTTCTTTGTACAAACTCGTATCTCCTGCATTTGTGCTTAAAAACGAAAACTTGCAACATGAAAGTTATAGAGCATGATCATACGATTCTAACCATATAAAAAAATTAATCTAACTCTCAAAGACCAGAGAGAATTTCTCTGGCCCTAATTTCTAACCTAACTTTTTCAAAAAGTTCATCAATCAAATTCTCTCAGCACACTTAACTTAAATGAAATCTATGCATATGTACAGCTTAAGGGCTATGACTACTACATTTTTTATTCACAAACCTAAGCCTAATGATTCCTAAATAGAGATATAGAAAGTTGGAAAATACCTGCTTCAATTGAACACGAGTATGGAAATGTGGAGGTTTTCAGTGAGGCCTAAGATGTTTGTGAGCTTGCCTGAACTTCCTCTGACCTTCCCCAATGCTTTGTTTGCTTTGAGCTTGCTTGAATAAGCCTGTAGAAGTCAACCTGCACAAGCTGAAATCAGAAAAGGTGAAGCTTGCAAATGGATTTACAGTCAATGTCCAATGGTTGGGATAGCTTAGGTGGGTTATATGGAGTGTATTGGAACAGGTTTGGGGCAAAACGCACAAGTAGTTTTTGTTATGGAACTCAAAGTGCAGAAACTGCCCTATTTTGCAAGAAGGTGGTGTTTTTGTGTTTTGGAAGGCTTGAGGGTTGGATGACCCGTGTTTCTGGCTTAAGGCAATGTGCAAAACTTGTTTCAAATTCTTACAAGAGTTGGTTATAACAGATACTCCAGTTGTGTAGATTTTGCACATTTCTTGGTTTTGAAGCAAAATGTGAGAAGTGACAAAGAGCAGGCCTGTACAGGCTAGCTCTAATCCTGCATACATTTTGTAAGCTTGGCCCCAAGTTTGTGGATTTTTTTTGCTGTCCAAGATTTGGTTCAAGGCTCAAGGGATGCAATTTGACATAAAGCAAGTTTTGACAAAAATGGCAATGTTGCCTTTTTGCTATTTTTGGATTAATCCCTTGTGTAAACCTCTAATGATCAGAACAAAGCTTCAATCCATTGAGTTTGCATTTAATTATTGAGTATGGAAGGGTTTAGATACCTGTAAGCAAGTATAAACAATGCTGGATGGAAATTGCAACTTGTGTCAACATGAAACATGCCATGGATCAAAGTGAGTTTTTTCCAAATTCAAACCTTTGATTCTCCCTAACCATAAATGATTTTGGAGAGTTCTTTGACATTTTGGAAAGCTTGTAACATGTTCTACAATCCACCTTTGAAATGTATTTTGAGATTCCAAGTGGAACTAGGTGAAAAATTTCCATGAAGATAGGTCAAAATCCTGCCTAAACTAGGGCAAAATTTCACTAAGTTAAAAGTTTCATGGACCCTTGTTCCAAAAATCTTCACTTGAGATCCAAGAATCTTTTGGGAAAACTTTGTAAATATAAGTTGTAGATTTTGTGGAGGACTACAACTTTCATGTTGGAAGTTTTGTTTGAATCCAATTGCATCATGGTGAAAAAGTTGGGCAAAGTTGGAGAAAAATAAGAAAATTTTATAACTTAGAAAAATTCTAAGTTATGAAAATTTTTCAATCTTAAACCCTAATTTGAAAAATTAGGTTTCTTGATGAAAAAGTTTCATGTTTTGACACATATTGATGAAAAATGACCCTTGGCACTTGATTTTGACCAAAAAGTCAAAATTTGACTTTTCAGTGTACAGTTGATTTTTGATCAGTTGACTGGAAAATTCATCTGTCAATCCAATGCAATTGAGATCTTTTGAACCTTGTGAATAGGTCAAGATGATGCCATTGATTCCTTGAATCCATGCTTGATCCCAATTTGCCATTGGCTAGGTTAAAAGTCAGAAATTGCCCTTCTGCAGTCAAAACCCTAAAAATGACCATTTTGCCCTTTTGATGATCTGATCAAATTTCTTGAGGAGTTGTGGTCCAAACTTTATCAAATGGTTCATATGAGCTTATAATATTGATGTGGATCAAAATTTATGAGTTTTGACTGTAAATTGGCCATAGTTGACTTTTTTCCCCAATACAACTGATTTTTAGGTCAACTGTCCAATTGACTGGGCAAAATTTGATTCAAGGCTTGAAACTTAGTATGAGAAATATTATAAGTCCAACATGAAGCATGAAAGTCACATTGAGCATTAGAAGTCCAAAATTCCTTGTGCAAACTCAAACCCTAATTTAGGTCAACAGTGCTAGGAGATGTCTTGAGCAGAGCAAACCCTAGCTTGGTCTTGAGTTCAAAGAGTCTTGTGGGGAGAAATCTTGATAAAATGACAGGGCAAATTTTGGGGTACAACAATAGGCATTCAGATGGAGTTCCTCCAGTTTATAGATATCGAGGATACGTTTTTCTCTGACTGCTAAGTAGTCTAAGTTCAAAGTTTTTATAGCCCAATATGCCTCGTGCTCTAATTCAAAAGGTAAGTGACACGCCTTTCCATAAACAAAATGGTAAGGGGTAGTTCCAATGGGGGGTTTTATAGGCTGTTATGTAAGCCCATAATGCGTCTTTCAGCTTTTCAGACCAATATTTTCTGGATATTGAGACGCTTTTTTCCAAGATCTGTTTGATTTCCCTGTTGGATACCTCAACTTGACCACTAATTTGCGGGTGATATGGTGTCACTACTTTATGTTTTACTCCATATTTACTCAGAAGCTTGTCAAATATTTTGGATATAAAGTGTGATTCTCTATCACTTATGATAGACGGGGTATTCCAAACCTTGAGAAGATGTTATTCTTAAATAACTTGATTACTACTTTGGTGTCGTTTGTGGGTGATGAAATAGCCTCAATCCATTTGGACACGTAGTCCATAACTACCAGTATGTATTTATTTCCCATGGAGGATGGAAATGGTCCTATAAAATCTATACCCCATACATAAAAAGTTCGACTTCTTGGATATACCTTAAGGGTATTTCATCACGTCTTAAGATGTTCCCAGTGTATTGGCACCAGTCGCATTTGACAATGTAGGTATGAACATCGCGCCACAAAGTTGGCCAGTAGAGGCCTGCTTGAAATATTTTAGCATATGTTGTGGACGTGCTTGCATGTCCATCATATGGTGCAGAGTGACAGTGTTTGATGATGTTTTCCACTTCCTCTTCTGGGACACAACGTATAAATATATTGTCTATGCCTCTCTTAAATAGGAGTGCTTCAACCCAATAAAAATGTTTAACATCATTGAATAAATTCTTTTTCTCTTGGTAGTTCAAATCAGGGGGTATTATATCGATAACTAGATAATTTACAAAATCAGCGTACCAAGGTACACTTTTCATTATTGAAACTTTCTCAAGGTTTTCATATATGTAAGGCTCAAAGTAGTCTATCTTAGCTACAAGTCTGTCATATGTGAAATCATCATTTATAGGCAATAAGTCAGGTTTCAAATATTCTAACCTAGAAAGATGGTCAACGACTATATTCTCTATGCCCTTTTTATCTCTAATGTCCATATTAAACTCTTGGAGTAAAAGGATCCATCTAAGTAACCTAGGTTTAGCAGGTAACAAATAGCATCATGATCTGTGTAAACAATGATCTTAGCTCCAAGAAAATAGGATCTAAACTTATCAATTGCAAAAATAATGGCTAGCAATTCTTTCTCTATTGTTGCATAATTAAGTTAGGAAGCATCTAGGGTTCTACTAGCATAATATATGACATGTAATTTATTATCTTTTCTCTGCCCTAGAACAACACCAACGACATAATCACTAGCATCACATATGATTTCGAAAGGTTGTGTCCAATCTGGAGGTTGCATGATTGGAGCTGAAATCAATGCTTGTTTCAAAAGTTCGAAGTCTTCAATACATTTCTTATCGAAAACAAATTTGACGTCCTTCATCAGAAGATTAGTTAAAGGTTTTGTTATTTTGGAGAAGTATTTGATAAAACGTTGAAACCAGCATGTCCAAGAAAACTTCTGACTTCCCTAATAGTTTTAGGTGGCTTGAGTTTTTCTATTACTTCTATTTTGGCTCTATCGACTTCAATACCTTTTTCGAAGACAATGTGTCCTAATACTATACCTTCATTAACCATAAAATGACACTTCTCCCAATTTAATACAAGGTTTACCTCAACACGTCTTTCTAGGATTTTCTCAAGGTTAGAAGACAATCTTTAAAATTGAATCCACATACTGAGAAATCATCCATGAATACTTCCATAATTTCTTCAAGATAGTCTGTGAAAATTGACATCATACAATGCTGGAAAGTGGCTGGTGCATTATAGAGTCCAAAGGGCATTCGTCTACAGGAAAATGTTTCGTATGGACAGGTAAAGGTCTTTTTTTCTTGATCCTCAGTGTGAATAGGGATTTGGAAAAATCCCGAGTACCCATCTAGATAACAAAAATATGATTGTCTAGTTAGACGCTCAAGCATTTGATCTATAAAGGGAAGAGGGAAATGATATTTCCTAGTTACTTTGTTTAACTTTCTATAATCTATACACATACTCCAACCTCCCTCTGTTCGCTTGGAAACATGTTCAACTTTCTCATTTTCCGTGACTGCGATGCCTCCTTTCTTAGGTACCACATGTATAGGACTTACCCATTTACTATATGAAATTTGATAAATTATACCAGCCTCTTGCAACTTAATAACTTCTCTCTTAAGAAAATCACTCATTATAGGGTTTATCCTCCTTTGATGTTCTCTAGAGGGTTTAGAATCTTCCTCCAACATAATCCGGTGCATGCATATAGATGGGCTTATTCCTTTTAAATGAGAGATGTTATATCCTAAGGCTGAGGGATATTTTCGCAAGATATCTAATAGTTGTTTTGTCTCGTCTTGATTTAAGGTAGCACTGACTATAACAGGACGATTCATTTTTTCGTCTAAGAACTCATATCTCAGATTCTTGGTTAGTTCTTTAAGTTTTAAAGACGGTTTCTTAGGGAAAGGAATATGATCTAGATTAATGGCTAAACATTCGTAGAGGTTGTTATCAAAGTAGGGTTCCAGTATTTCGAATCCATCGTCCTCCCAAATGGGGGTTGAAGGTAACTTGATAGTTTCAACATGTTCTTCTTGATCTAGTTTTAATATGAACTCATCAATGACGTCAATGGTATATCATGCATCTCCTATGACTGGTTCCATTAAGAACTTCGAAAGAATAAATTCTATCTTTTCATCACCTACCTCAAAAGTCAATTTTCCTTTCTTAACATCTATTATGGCTCATGCGGTTGATAGGAATGGTCTACCTAGAAGGATTGAGATTTCGTCGTCTTCTTTAATATCCATGACTACAAAATCTATTGGGATATATAGCTGACCTATTTTAACTTATATGTCTTCTAGTATGCCCATAGGATATTTAATTGATCTGTTGGCCAATTGAAGAGACATTTTAGTCGGCTACAATTCTCCTTAGTTTAACCTCTTACAAACTGCCAAAGGCATTAGACTGATGCTAGCTCCTAGGTCTAAAAAGGATTTGTCAACCATGTGATTTCCTAGGATACATGGTATGGAAAAACTTCCCGGGTCCTTTTCTTTCTTGGCAAGTTTATTTTTGGAAATGAAATTACACTCTAAAGGTTTAGGAAAGTCAAATCTATGCTTGTTGGTCAGGATGTATTTTAGGGATTTTGCATAAGATGATATCTGAGTGATAGCTTCGATAAAAGGAATCTCTACATGGAGTTTCTCTATAACCTTTATGAATTTTTGATATTGATTATCAATCTTGGTTTGTTTAAGTCTTTACGGAAATGGGATCTGAGGTTTGTATTGGGGTGACGGTGTATAAGTTTTATCTTTAGTTTGCATTCTTGGGTCTTTTTTATTTTTAGGTTCCTCTGGTTCCTCTACTTGGTCTAAAGGAACTACACTTTCCTTAGGTTGTTCGGGCACGCTTAATGTTGAATTTGTTGGTCCACTGTAAGCAGTCCCACTTTGTAAGGTAAATGACATTAGCTTGCCCTTTGGGATTTGGTTGAGGTTGTCCAGGGAATTGTCCTGTAGGTGTAGTTTGAGGAGCTTGTGTCTGGGCTACCTGAGAGATCTGGGTTTCAAGCATCTTGTTATGAGTAACTATTTGGTCAACCTTAGTTCATAATTGTGTGATTAGTTCATTTATATGAATGTTCTGATTCAGGAACTCTTTATTTTTGAGTCTGGGCTGAAATCAAATTGTCCATGATTTTCTTAAGGTTTGGTTTCAGTGGTACAACTTGCATAGGTTGATTTGGTCTTTGGGCTTGGAAACCTTGGGGTCACGGAAGTGCATAATTTTGAATCGGGTTGTTGTTCTTATAGGAAAAGTTTGGGTGATTCCTCCTCCGGGATTGTAAGTGTTTGAGAATAGGTTCCCTTGGGTATAGTTGACTTAAACTGCGCTAGATCCATTTAACAGGTTACAATCTGAAGTTTGATGTCCTTGGGTCCCACAGAGTTCACATTCCGAGTGTATCGCAGCTACAGTGTTTCGACTCTAAGACATGTTTTAAACTTTTAAGGAAAAAGCATCCATTTTGGCTTGCATCATGTCCAGGCAACTTATATCATGTACTCCTCCTTGGGCCTCCTTTTTCTATATTGTTGCTTGTCCTCCTCCCCACTGGTAATGGTTTTGGGCCATATCTTCTATGAGAGCACAAGCATCAGGGTAAGGTTTGTTCATCAGTGCGCCACCAGCAGCAACATTGATATAAATCTTCGTGTTATAATGGAGTCCATTATAGAAGGTGTGGATAGTTAACCATTGCTCCAGGACATGGTGTGGACAGGCTCTTAACAGGTCATTATATCTCTCCCGTGCTTCAAAAAGTGATTCTCCTTGGTTTTGAGTAAATCTAGTGATCAGGTTTCTAAGGACTGCGGTTTTACTTGGCGGGAAATATCTAGCAAGAAACACTCTCCTAAGGTCTTCCCAAGTTGTTATTGAATTAGATGGAAGGGAATCTAACCAATCACGTGCTTTATCTCTGAGGGAGAAAGGGAATATTCTTAGATGAATTGCCTCAGGTGAAGCACCATTGGTCTTTAGAGTGTCCGCTAATTGGATAAAAACTATCAAGTGCTAATTTGGGTTCTCTGAGGCGAGACCAACAAATTGATTTTGTTGTACTAATTGTAATAATGAGGACTTTAGTTCGAAATTATTGGTGGTGATGGTAGGGTTTACTATACTTGAACTAGGCTCCTCGTCTGATGGTTGGGCAAATTCTTTAAGGGGTCTTAGGTTACAATCTTCGGCCATAGTTCTCTTTATCCTACGAAGAAAAAGACGTGCTCGAGTGTAATGTTCGGGTTCCACTAAAGGATCTACTAAGTTTCCGGTACTGCGATTCTTGAAATTTACCGGCTAATAAAGCCTTAGTCTAAACGGGATAACAATAGGGTACAAAATTTGACGAAGTTTGGTCCCCGACAACGGTGCCAAAAAACTTGATCGGTCTATTTATAGAGTCTAAAATCTAACTGCAAGTTCACATCCTATCGAAGTAATATAAAGGATTGTCGAACCACAAAGATCAATCATCAATCTATCAACTCTATTATGAAGTTGCTCATCTAAGGTGGATCAATTCAGTTGAGGGAGTATAATGCAAAGGAAATAAATAGATAAAGTAAATTCATACAAAAGACAGGTTAGAATGTAAATCACATTGGTCAAATAACATTTCAATTTGTATTTAATAGAACTACTCATGGGGCAATATTTTTCACTCTTGTAAAGGAACAATTTGACGGGAATTTGTCGCTTTCTCTAACTAAGAACCGAGTTTACTCTCTAATCAAATCCTTCTATTGTCACTTATAAAAGGACGCTTTAAGCGTTAAAGCAACAAACCTATTTTTAAGAAATTAGTTTCTTAACTTAGTAAAAAAAGTGGTTTCAACTCAGAATGATTGATATAAAGAGATTCTTGGATTTCGCTCGAGAATCGGATAGTAAACCTATAAACGCGTCCGAAAATAGTTTAAAAATCATTTTCTAAAAGTGTCAAAGATCCCTAATTAACCAGACAAAACACTTTCTTCCTTTTTGAACGGTTAAAAACTAACCAGTTTTATTCTTTGAAATGGACGACTTTCGATTTTATCCAAAAATATTAAGTACGTAAAACTTGTGTTAAAAGTTAAAATAGCCCCTAATGTGTTTCTACTGATACAATGTTGAAATTCTATCATGACAATGATCCTTACATTCCAACCTTAAAATATTTAGCCATACATGGAAATAAAAGAAAGCATATTAAAGTTGATCGAAATAAACATAGTAATAAAGTCAAGGCAAGGTAATAAAATAAGTAATGCAAGTGCAAGACAAAGCGATTGAATAAAATAGAAAACTTAAATAGAAACCTGCTCCATACTGGAGTCTGTAAATCTTAGTACAACTGGAAAGTAAATTCTTGAAGTAAAATGGCGGCAAGATTGTAAATAAAAGAGGTGCTCCAACCTAATCAAGACTATGGTGCAGTAATCCTCCAATATGGAAAATTATTGCTTTTACACAAGTGAGTATAGGCTTAGTGTTGCAAGACTAAGTTGAATACTGTAAATTGAAATGAAAACTACTATTTATAGAAATTCTCTAGGCTATGCTTTGACAAAAA
This sequence comes from Vicia faba, assembly GCA_948472305.1. Taxonomy (NCBI): domain Eukaryota; kingdom Viridiplantae; phylum Streptophyta; class Magnoliopsida; order Fabales; family Fabaceae; genus Vicia; species Vicia faba. Next base: position 18,616 of record CATIWC010001634.1, read on the forward strand.
TTCCCCCTAACTCCTTTTGGGCGGAAAGAAACTATCCAAAGTCCGCGGGCGCCGAGGCCCCTCCGCGGGCGCTGAGTGAGACAATAGAGAGATCGTGGGGGACGTGGCAGTTATGCCCTGGGTGGAGTGGGACACGTCACATCTCCCCCTGAGCTGAACGCCATTGTTGTACCCTAATTTTCCCCCCTAAGATTCTTTTATCATCTCATATCAACTCAATCACAACAAGATCACACTAGGGTTTGGTTCTTTTCCCTATCTCTTGGTTTGCTCATGAGGAATCACCAAGCACCTTGATTTGTATATTGTGATCATCTATGTTTTTTTTATTAACTTTTAACTATTAAATGTAATGAATGTTTGTTCTAGTTGATGATACTACAGGTGAGGGCACAACACACTTCATCAGGTTGATTTATAGGTTCATAAGTTGATTTCCATGCCTTCTACCAACAAATCTTCATTGAGATTCAAGCTTCATCATTGAAGATGCTTTAATTTAATATCATGACAAGGTCTAATATGATTCATCATGCCTCAATTTGTCAAAGAAAGTCAAAAGATGCAGGAGTTGATTGGAGAAGTTTGACCTAATTGGACAAATTCTTGATTCTTTTATCACAAGTGCATAACTCTCTTAATATTTAATATTTGGAGGTTTTTATTATTGCTATGGGTTCTTATTATCATCCATAACAACCTCTATTCACATGGCAAAAGTTATTGTGCAAAAAAGTTTGTCAAAATTGAAGAAGGTTTCCAAGTCATTTTGGTGCTTGAGGAGCTAGGGTTTTGAACTTCTAAGGGCTATATCTTGTTCATATTTGGAGATTTTTGGGTGATTCCAAATACATGCTTCTCTTTAAAGAGTTATCAACTAATCACTTCAAGAGTTTCAAGAAAATTTGGTGTGGAAGATGCCTAATGATGAAGAAAGATTACAAGTCCTATAGATAAGCCATCAAATTCTCTTATGTGATTTCAAAAGATCATACCTTGGTCAATTTTTATCTACTTGACCATATTATTTTTCCATAATTATCTTAAGGATGTGAACTTCAACTCTTCTTTTATGTGAAAATCTTGAAAATGGATGGAAGATGCCCTAAGAATGCAAGAGATTATAGGTCATCTCATGAATTTTCACCAATTTTGCAAGACCATAAATTTTTAAATGCTTGTTGTGATACGGTGGCCAGAACCGGAACGTGTTTCCCTTTTTAAGGAATTGCTGGTTTGCATTTTTCATTTTATGTTCGCAAAATGTTGCAGTAAGCAAGAGTCGCCACCGACTTTTATTTTATCCAACAAAGGAAAGGAAAAAAGCACAGAAAAATTCCTTTTTCGAGATATTTCTGAGTACGGGGGGTAGGTTATAGAAAGGGAAGGTATTAGCACTCTTTCTATCCGTAATTATCTACGGGCTCTTAGGTACTTGCTCATCATTTTCAAAATTGCTTCTCTATGTTTGTGTGCTTTGAAAAGTTTTTATTTTGACTTCGATTTAACTCTTGCTTCTGTCTTCAAGAGTGTAATGAAGTGTTTTTGAAAACTTTGTTTGTAAAGGAGTGTAAGTGTGAAAAAGGTTTGTTTCGTTTGAGCAAGTACTTAAGAGCTAATCTACCTACTCGAAAAAAGAATCGTTCTATGCTTATTTCCTTTGGACAATGCTATCCCACTATTAGTGAGTAGGTAGCAGCGTCGTTGGAGTTTTGAGGGTCAATTTGAAAGGGACTACGGTCACTAAAGCAATGTTAGGACGTCTTAGTAATAACCCTAATGTCTTAGATCAATTATTCGAGGCAACAATTCCGAGGCAACCGTTCCGAGGAAACTTTTCCGAATCGGGACTTTGATCTTTGTTTAGACAAAAGGAAGACCACTAAAGCATCCTATACTTAATGACCGTTTACCAAAGGCAACCAAGTGGGAGTGTACCCTAGGAGTGCGCATGTGCGAGTGATTCAATTTCAGATTATTTATCTTTGCACATTTTAGGGTTATCTAACTGTTTTAAAGTTTTACATACATTCTTGTCATGCATCCTAATATCATACATCTAACAGTTTAATATTTTGCGGAATTTAAAATGCGGAAATTAAACTACGCTATTACAAGGCTTCGGGTATTTACATAGCCAAAAACAAACCCTTTGAAAATAAAGCGATAAATGAAAGTAAAGACCTAATTAAGCTATTACAACTTGTGAGCAGATACAATAATTGGGTAAAAATAAAATAATAAAGTGCGTGATGAAAATTAGAACGAGTGCGAACTAGGGTTTTGACCCTTTCTAACCTAATTAAAAGAAAAATTGTTTTTGTTGTTTTTAATTATTTTTTTAAGAAAAGAATTAAGTTTTAAATTAAATACTAAATTAATTAGTTAATTAAATTAATTAATGAAAATAATTATATGGCCTATTTTTGTGTTTTTATTATTTTTAGGAAAAAGAAAATATAATTAAATTTGGACAAAACCCTAATTTTCTAATTATTTTTAATTATTTACAAAAGGAATTAAAATTATCTAATATTAACGACCTAATTAAATTAAATTAATTTTTTTGATAAAAAATAAAATCTAAACCTAATTTGTGAAAAGTATTATTTTTATGATTTTTTGATAAAAAGAAAATAATTAATTGTTAGTGAATAAAATAATTAACTAAATTAAATGAAACAAAATAAAAAAGAAATAGAGAAAGAGATTGTGGGCCTGCAAGCAAATTGAATGGGGTGTGAGAAGCAATCTGGCCCAAGACCATGAAGTTCACGGTTGACTTTTTTGAGATCCCATGCCAGGCATTTGACTAGGCGTTTGGTGCTCCCTCATGGATGGACTTTGGATCTGGCCATCTGGCCACTTGGCGGACTGGATCTTGATGGAGTATGGTAGGCCTTGGACTTGTAAGCGCGCTGGATTACCTGAAAGGAATAAATATGAAGAAATTTGGGGGACCTGGGATTCGAACCCAGGTCCTGATGCACTATCCAACCACTCCACTACCACTGCGCCACTTGCTTCTATTTGTATATACAATAAATAATAATGATAATATATGAAAAGAAAAAACAATGAATTCAAAACGCACGAAAATTCAAATACGCGAGTGGGAGGTTGCCACGTTGGTTGTCTTCTTCTTTGGATCTGTTGGTAAAAGTTCCAAACTTTTACCTAAAGACATTTGGTCGTAGCTACAACCTGCGTTCTCTTAAAATCCACCATGAGCAAGATAAATGGCTTCTAATGCCATGGTTGATTTCGTCTGGACCTGCTGAATATCATGATGACCTTTTTATGGGCCAATTTTTCCTGCACATAAAACTCCTAATTCGAAGCTACAAACCCTAGCCATGGTGAAATTTTATACAAGCCATATAAATGCAATTAAATAATATAGAAAGCTTGCAAATGTTCCATGGATCAAGAATATATGGTTAATTCATGCTATCAATGCCTAAATCATGCAAACCAAATTCAAGAAATAAGCAATGTCGTGATGGACTTACAGTGAGGTATAGGGCTTGGGAACACTTGTTCTTGATTGCTTTCGCTTGCCTACACTCCCAGGAATCGATTGGAATGGTCCAAGGGTCTTGAAATTGCCTCTAAGTAGGAATTTGATTCACCACTTTTTCTTGTTTTTTCCAAGTTTTGTTCTTGATCACACGCCCCCTTCTAACCTATTTTTTGGTCTACAATTCTTCTATATATATTGAGGAATGGATTAGGGTTCCAAAACTGATCTCAATCTTCCTCCATCAATGGATTTGATTTTGATTTGATACACCTTGAATATCTTTCCAAAAATGGCCTAATTCAATCTTTTTGTGCACACCATGCCTTTACACGAATTTGATCTGACACTAGCTGGACATTAAGACCTGAAACAAGCACAAGATCTTTGAATTTCAATGTTTTGGATTTTATATGATTTGTTTTGATTTAAAATGATTTAATTCAAATAAAAGTCAAAATAAATAATATAAATAAGATAATGACAAGTGGAAAAGGCTAGGGCTCGTGGACCATGTTTCCAACTTAAAACAAATGAAAAAGATTGGACCCATTTGGCAAAAATTGAAGTTTTAGGCATAGTTAACTTTTGGCAATTTTGCAAAAAAGGTCAACTTCACCAATGCACAACTTCCTCAATTTTGACTCTTTGAAGGTGTTCTTGGACTTTTTAGAAAGCTTTAGATTTCCTCTAAGCAACCATTTTGGTCTCATCTCAATTTTATAATCCATGCTCAAGTATGAAGCTTTGACAAAAAAAGTGTTTTTGTTGACTTTTCAAATGACCTATAATGTCCAAATTCATAACTTCTTGTGAGTGCATATTTTGAACTTGGGAGCTGAAGATGGATTGTATAGAATGGCATCCTCTTCAAAATGAGATTTGTACGGGTCATTTCTCATAAATTATGATAAAGTTATGCTTGGTCAAAGTTGAGTTGACTTTTCCTACAAAACCCTAATTTAGCAACTTTTGGTTCTTGATGAATTATGAGCAATCCTTGATGAATCATGATCAACCCTTGATAAAATGATGAAATATACTTCAAAATGAGGATGTTGACAAAAAATCTTGAAGTTTGACTATATGTGGGCCACAATTGACTTTAGCCCTGACACAGTCGATTTTTAGGCTTTTGAGCAATTGATTGAGCAAACTTCCTCTGCAAGGCTTGAAACTTGACATGGATGATCTTGAGAACATATTAAGGAATTGGTGAGAATTTGGGATCCCTTGGACTCAAGTATCTTGATGCAACATGAAACCCTAATTTGAGGTAGACTGTCTTAGGAGAGAGCTTGCCTAGTCAACCCTTAGACAACCTTGAGCAACTTGAGTATCATTCTTGAAATGTTTTGAGAAATATTGGAGGGAAAATTTTGGGGTACAACACTTGTTATTTTTGAGAGATTCAAGTTTCACAATAATCTTTAAGGAGTCCACTTCAAGCTAGCATCAATGAACAATGCTCAATTTTGAAGAAATGCCTTGTTTGGAGTCAAAACATTATAGGACATTTTTTGAGAAAAACTTAGAACTTTTCTAAGTACAAAAGTCAGCTTCTTTTTCTCAACTTTGACTCATCACAACTCCTATATCAAGTATCCATTTGATCCCATTTTTTTCACATTGTAAAATTTGTGACCTTATATTTCAATTTCTTCAAGAATCATGCCCTAAGACTCCTTGAGTTGTGAATGCAATTGATTCAAAGTTGGTACCTTGAAACAAACTCTTTCCTCCAAGTCAGAATTTGAAATGCATAATTCAGCTTCTAATCACTAATTTTTTGCGCGTTTTTACTTCTAATCATGTTTAACAATCTTCTAGAAGTGATTAGCACCTTGAAACTTAAGTTTTGGTTGAGTTTTGAGCAACATACGAGTTAAACTTTTCATGCTTGCAACTTCACACGAATTCCCTCTAAACTGCATCATTCCACACGCTTGAGCATGCCATTTGCTTCCCTATACATATAGGGTTATATTGTTAGAACATAATTTGGCTCTACATCCTTGCAATAGTTTTGATGATAATAAACACATGATATATATATATAGATATAAAGAACAAATATGCTCGCTAATAAAAGTATATTTATATGCTATAAGTTCTGATTATGCGAGCATAGAAGATGAGAGTACTATGATAGAGTCAGACGCATCCTTCTTAGAAGAAAATCTATGTGACATGCTTATATGAAGAAGTTCTGTTACAACTTCTGAATGCACCAGCGCTGTGAAACAGGATCTCTAATACTCTGATATGTAAAGTTCTTATACAAGCAGTAAGGGACTCTCAACGGTAACATTCAACCTCTGATGTGATAAGTTCTGAAGCATTACAATTTATCAATGCAATATCAAAAGTAATGGCTACAAACAGACAAGAATCTCCTGGTTTGGAAAGTTCATTAATTCGTGTTATGAACATTCCAAAATAATCTTCTTTATGTCACTGTTGCATGGCCTATATAAAGAAGACAAAAATAAGAATTCAAGTGATGAACCACTGCACACAAAAAGAAGAATTCACGTGAAAGTACAGTAACACAACAATCATGGTTCATCCTCAAACATTCATATTCAAACTGTGTAAAACATCATTGTTAGTGATACTGTTTTATTAGAAACACTATTGTACACATTTATTCAACTATTGTTTAGGCATTTCCTTGAGAAAACTGGGTTGTGATTTTGGACTCAAGAATATTTTGGAAGTTGTCAAAGTAAATTTGTAATCAAGATTGATTAGTGGATTAAGACCTCGTTGGAGAGAGGAGAAATCACCTTGACGGGTGGACTGGAGTAGTTTGAGTTCAAACGAACCAGAATAAAAATCAACTTGTTCTTTCCATTGAATTTTAAGATTCCAATTTAACCCCCTTCTTGTGTTTTTCCATTCTTCAATTGGTATCAGAGCACCTGGATCTAGGTGCAAACACTTAACCTTGTCAGAAAAAGATCCAAGGAGGAAAAACACTATGGCGGGACCAAGTCAGAACATCAGCAAGGATTGTCATGATGAGAAAGACAGAATCAGCAGCAGACCCCCAATATTTGAGGGTGAAAATTTTGATTACTGGAAAGATATAATCAGAAGTTTCTTCCTAGCGTGTGACTCTGACCTTTGGGATATGGTAACAAATGGGTACATACATCTTGTTGATGAAAGAGGTCAGAAAATTGACAGAAAAAGAATGACAAATCATCAAAAGAGGGATTTCAGAAATCATCATAAGGCCATAACTATTCTCTTGAGTGCCATCTCATACTCAGAGTATGAGAAGATCACAAACAGAGAGACAACAAAGCACATGTTTGATTCCTTGAGAATGACGCATGAAGGCAACACGCAAGTCAAAGAAACCAAAGCCCTTGCGCTCATTCAGAAATATGAAACCTTCAAAATGGAAGAAGATGAAACCATTGAGACAATGTTCTCAAGATTTCAAATTCTGGTGGTTGGGATAAAAGTTCTGGAAAAAGGGTACTCAACTACTGATCATGTAAAGAAGATCATCATAAGTTTACCAAGGAAATGGATACCCATGGTCACTTCTCTAAAACTTGCAAAAGATCTGAACAAAATCTCTCTAGAAGAACTTGTCAGCTCTCTCAGAAGTCATGAGATAGAGTTAGAAGATGATGATCCCTAGAAGCAAGGTAAGTCTCACGCTTTGAAATCTAATAAATATGAAATCAATTTTTTGCAGGAAAAAGAAGAAGCAGAAAACTATGGTGAATCCTCGTCAGAAGAAGACAAACTGTTCCTTATATCCAGAAGAATCAATCAGCTGTGGAAGCACATGAAGAGGAAATTCATAAACTCTAGAAGAATAGGGAATGACTTTGAACAATCTTCTGGATACAATAAATCCAGTAACAGAAACATTACCTGCTATGAATGCAATGAACAAGGTCACTACATGAGCACCTGTCCAAATCTTCAAATAGAGAAACCTAAAAAGAAGCTCTCTAAGGAAAAGAAGAAAAGTATTATGGCAACATGGGATGACTCTGAATCTTCTGAAGATGGTACAGAATCAGAAGATAAACGAGCCAATATAGCTCAAACGAACAACTTATTAGATGTCTCAGAATCATAATCAGAATCAGAATCAGACTCAGAGCCAGAAGAGGTATTTTCTAACTTTTCTAGATCTCAATTAGAAGAGAGTCTGTCAGAAATTCTAGAAAGGTATCAGAAGCTTCGAGTCATAACCAAGAACCTGAAAAAGGATCTAGTTTCAGACTCTGAGTTGAAAGAAATAATTTCAAAACTTGAAAATGAAATACAAAATACTAAAAAGGAAACCATCTCAGAAGTTCCTAGTAACCTTGATAAGATCATAAAGGAATATGATTATAACTTTCAAAAATTCCTCGCTAAAAACATAGATAGGAGCAAGATGGATTCAATGATCTATGGAGTCAGCCAAAATGACAGAAAAAGTATAGGATACAAAGGTAAAGTATCCCAACCTAATAAAGTTAAGTACCTGGTTATTAAACACACTCCTCTTTATTCTCACTTCACTTCTGGGCAAACACATGATATAAAATATACCAGTAAGGCGTTTTATGCTAAACCAAAATTCAAACAGAATTTTGGAAACTCTAACAATCATGGACCCAAAAAGATATGGGTACCAAAGGACAAAATCATCTATGTTGCATATATTTTTAACAGCAAGATTGAAACACCATTCCTAACACCTGGATTCTGGATGCTCTCTACACATGGAGGGATGAAAGCATATGTTCTAAAGCCTGGAATTTAAAGGATTCGCAGGTTTCAGAGGCAATCAGAAACAAAAGGTTATTGGCTCTGGAACTATTGGGAACACTAATGAGAATACAACATCAGAAGCTCTCTAAAGAATCTCAGTCGAATCCAGAAGAGGTTGTCACACCTTCTCAAGCAACTTCTTACTTTTTGATTATTGACAAAAAGGGGGAGAATCAGTGATATTTTGACTCCTATCAGAAGTAAATCTATGTTATCAGAAGATATTCAGGGACGTATTTTATTTTCTCGTTATCTGAGTATCCTACTCAGGGGGAGTTTGTTTATTCTTTGTTCTTTATATTCCATCAAAATATACAAGTTTTTGTCATCATCAAAAATGGGGAGATTGTTAGAACATTATTTGGTTCTACATCCCTGCAAGAGTTTTGATGATAACAAACACATGATATATATAGATATAAAGAAAAAATATGCTCGCTAATAAAAGTATCTTTATATGCTAGAAGTTCTGATTATGCGAGCATAGAAGATGAGAGTACTATGATAGAATCAGACGCATCCTTCTTAGAAGAAAATCTGTGTGACACGCTTATATGAAGAAGTTCTGTTACAACTTCTGAATGCACCAACGCTATGAAACAGGATCTCTGATACTCTGATTTGTAAAGTTCTGATACAAGAAGTAAAGGAGTCTCAACGGTAAAATTCAACCTCTAATGTGAGAAGTTCTGAAGCGTTACAGTTTATCAATACAATATCAAAAGTAACAGCTACAAATAGACAAGGATCTCTTGGTTTGGAAAGTTCATTAATTTGTGTTACGAACATTCCAAAAGCATCTTCTTTATGTCACTGTTGCATGGCCTTTATAAAGAAGACAAAAAGAAGAATTCAAGTGATGAACTACTACGCACAAAAATAAGAATTCATGTGAAAGTACAGTAATGCAGAAATTATCTTTCATCCTTAAACGTTCATATTCAAACTGTGTAAAACATCACTGTTAGTGATACTATTTTATTAGAAACACTATTGTACATATTTATTCAACTATTGTTTAGGCATTTCCTTGAGAAAACCGGGTTGTGGTTTTGGACTCAAGAAGACTTTGGCAGTTGTAAAAGTATATTTGTAATCAAGATTGATTAGTGGATTAAGACCTCGTTAGAAAGAGGAGAAATCACTTTGATGGGTGGATTGGAGTAGTTTGAGTTCAAACGAACCAGGATAAAAATCAACATGTTCTTTCCATTGAATTTTAAGATTCCAATTCAACCCCCATTTTTGTGTTTTTCCATTCTTCATATATCTCACTTATTTTCTCAAGCTTTTGATATCCAATTGAACCCTGTTCAAATCCCACATGAACTCTGAATTTGAATTTCTGATTTCTTGCTTTCTCACTTCAAAACACTAAAAGCTCCATTCAGTTAGCTTCATTGAACTTCTCTGAAGCTAACCACACTCTTACCTTCAAGAATTATAACCTATACCGATCTACAGAAGTCTAGTTTCAGAGCCACCTTGAGCTACTTCGTTCAGGTAGATTCCTTGGTCAAATCGATCCAAATAAAAGACTAATATACTCTCTGCATCCTTCTGATTCTCGTGCTTTTTATAATTTGTAATTTCATTGAGATTTGAGTGAGATATTCCAGTATTTCGTGCTTGGTATTATTTCTGCATTTCCTCAATTTACGCCTTACTCAGTTTATATAAATTTGGCGCGATGGTACCATTAGAATTGTCTTGAAGAGACAAATCTAATGGTACCAGTATGGTCCTCTAGTTTTACAGTTTGAGGAACCCCAATCTAGAACGTCCGGAGATTGAAGACGACCTACGTGTCGTGCTTCAACCAATGAAGGTGTGACATGTAATTTTTTGAATTCAATACAGTGTGTTTGCTTTACCAGAATTTTAGTTAGACTTCATCTAACTTGCCAGAATTCATCCAACTTGCCAGAATTTTAGTTGTTTTTAATATTTAAAAGGTGATCCGATGCAATTTTCAAAGTTGACCATGATATGCACAGCGTGCTTGATCCTTTGGATCTGAATACTAGCGTGTTTTGACTCTCATCCAATGATCCACATTTTTTGGTTTGTTATTTTATTTTCTGACTTTTTTATTTTAATTGATTTAAACTTCAAAAATCATAGAAAATACATTTTTTACTCAAAAATTAAGAAAAAATTCACTAAAATATTTCCAAATATTCTCTTCCTGATTTTTATTTTTTCATGATTTTATTTTCAGATTTGATTTATTTATTTATTTATAATTTCAACATTATTTTAACTTGTTTTTATACATTTAAAAATAATTTTGATATTTTTATATTATGAAAAAATTTATAAAAATCATTTTACTCATTTCTGACTTTCTGAATTTTTTCTAGAATTTCATTTTGACTTCTACTATTTTGATATTTTTTTCACTTATTTGAGTGATTTTAATTAGTTTAAAAATACTTTTCTGTTTTACAAAATTACCAAAAAACTTATAAAAATATTTGAGACCACTTCTGACTTTTCTATGGTCTCTTTTAATTTTTCTTTGATACTTTGAAGATAATTTGCTATTTTACCTTTTGTTTTCATTTAAAAACAATTTAAAAATCATTTTCTTTTTTTATGTTGTTTATTAATTACAATTTATTCTTTTGAATGTATTCTGGCCATGTGTTTTTTGATCATGAACTTTATTAGTATCATTGAATCTTGGGTGTTGAGTTTAATTCCATCAAAATGAATGAATGATTTTTATGATAGTTTGATTAAAATCTTTAATTCAAATGTATCCCCTCCCTCTTCATCTCATCCTCTTCTCTTTTGTGCTACATGTTGTTAGAGGATGATCTACATATCACCACTCCAAATATATGGCACATAGATATTTTTATTGACCGACCTTAAAATAGGTGCGACTTCTATATAAGTCCATTTACGATTGCTTAACATAACGCTAAATTTTGTTCTGATTCGAGAAATGATCATTCGTGGCCCAAACCTATGTTTGTAAGCCCAAACATGTTTAATTTGAAACCTTTGATCCAATAATCTTGAGGTTCATTGTTATGAGGCTTTGGTCTTATCATTCCTCTAATGAATTTTCATAAATTTTGGAACTAAGTGAATCATTTAAACATCGTTGATCATTTATTGTTTCGTTGAGACTTTGAAATGAATGATATACTTGAAAAAAAGCAAATGAAACTTATTGTTGAGAGGATTTCATTTTATCAATCTTCTAATGAGTTTTGCAAGTTTCAAGATAGTCATTCAAGTAACCTCTAATTTCTAACAATTGACTTTATTTTATGTTTTTACTTTATGCTTTTACTTTATATTTTTTACTTTAAGCACATTTATTTTAGCATTTTCATTTCATGCTATTTTCATCTTTGCTCACTTGAGCATTTATATTTATGTCATTTTTATTTTTCTCATTTGAGCTTTTCATTTCTTTTTGAAGATACCTAATAATCAACTTGAACCATAAAAAACTTTGATGTTACTTGGACTATTTGGTTACTATCCTTTGTATTTTGGAGTTATTGACTTCTTGGATTTAGGATTAGAGACCTTGACCTACCTTGAGACCTTATGACTTCTATTGCAATTTTGTATGGAGTTCTTGGGGTTTACCCTAAGACATTGGGTTGCTGTTTTCTTTGTGTGCAGGTTATTCCGATTATGTGCTTTGTTTGTGATTGGGAATTCATTTGTATACAGCCGTTACTCTGCCCAATTTTTGTGAAGACTTAATGCCTTTGAAGCTTGGTTTTCTCAAGAGGTTTTATTATCTTTGCTTGTTTGGTTTCAAATCCATAGGATGGGAATTCTATATTGACTCATTGTGTCAAGTGTTGACTTCTTGTTGGTTAGACAATTTTTTCCCTAGCTTTTATCTTATGCTTTAGGATAGTCTACTCATCTCCTCCCACCTTCTTTAATTTCAAAAATCTTCTCCCTCCTTTTCAAAACCATTCTTGTTTTTTCAAACTTGAACCGCTTTCATAATAAACTTAGACTTAGGTCCATCCCTTTTAAAAAATATTTTCTTAATTAAACTTTAAACAACTTAATAATACCTTGGCATTTTTTGTGAGAAGATTAAAAGTCAATCAATCTCATTCAAACCATATTTTACACTTTGGCTTTTTACTTTAAAATTTTCTCAAAAGATTAGACTCTTGTAAATCCTTGTAGTGATTCGAGCTACTATACTTCTATGATATGTAGTGAAGTGAAATATTTTCCACATGGGTGTTGAGTAAGGCTTTGTTGATTTTAAAATCCAATCCATATCCTCCACTTTGAGATGACACAAATTTTCCTTTCTGATAATCGTGGGTAGTAAGTATGTTTTCCACTCGGATAAGACGATGGCGTCTAGTCTCTTAAAATTAACCAACACACTTGTGTTTTAAAATTTTTAAAGGTGAACTACGAGTACCTTGATCCCCTATTCCACGGAAGGTGGTACGTCGACACTAAAGGTTTGCAACCACGTCGGGTGCAAGAAGTTATAAAAAAATAATTCTTTTCTCATCTCCTCCATCTATTTTTGTATACAACTTTTATAACCAAAATACATAAATTTTCAAAGAGGTTCCTGCGGAGTACCGTAGATGTTTAGGGTGCTAATACATTCCCTTTGCATAACCAACCCCTGAACTTCGATTCTCTCCCCCTATTTTTGGGTTATTCACTCTTTTCCCATTCCCCTGGAAACAATAAAGCGCGGTGGAAATTTTTATTTGATCTGTGCGAGTCAAGTCAATCCAATGGCTTAGTCTCAATATTTTTACCGCTACAGAAAAATGTCGAATTCAATGGGGATAGATTGACCACATGCTAGTCCATCCCTAAGTGGGTTGAGCCTATCTTTGTTTATCTGCGCATGTGCTATTACTTGTTTGTATATTTATATGATGTATATATGTTTGTCTGAATTTTACTAGTTTTCAGGATGCTTGGTGATTTCTCATAAGTCCTCTACCTGGACTTGGGCAAACTTAAGATAGGACGGGCGGTATAGTCATGTTAACTTTGAGGGAGTAATCCCAAAAAAGGAGGCATGAGATCCCCCACTTAGTGGAGGCCCCTATGATTGTAGTATTACTTACCGAGTAATCAGGAAGACATGTTGCTTTCAACATGGGAGCCTGCTGAAACTGAGGACCGTAGAACCTTTAACCCATCTTGGCCTTTTAGGTGTAGGGCAAAAATTATGATGGAGTAATCCAGAAGTGGTTGTCACGCGGTACTACACTCAGGCGAGTTTTTCTTGAGAATATTACTAATGATCGAGTCAATTGGAACATTGTTAATATCCGAAGGAAGGATGTAGTCTCTGGGAATGGCATAGAACCTTATTTGGTAGGTGATAAACTATTAGACCATACCTTGTGGGTAGTACCTTTAACCTCATGCTCGTGAGGTCGAACCTATGAACCCAATGTTTGTGATCTTATGTATGATTGTTGCATCATGCATTCATGCATCCATGAGCATCCTTTAAAACATGTGTTTCAAGGGACTTAAAAGTTGAATTTTTGCGAATATCTCATGTACTTTTGACTATGAATTCTGGAAAAAGAAAGACTCAAAAGTACAGTTTCAAGAGTCCTAAGATATTTGATTTGATGAGTCTGATTCCCGAGATTGAGAGTTCTACAGATTTTTGAAAGAAGTATGGATCCGTCGTGTCTCTCATGAAGCTTAGGATGAAGGAGGGTATTCTCTCAACTTTGGTCTAATTCTATGATCCGATGTATCCGTGTTTCACTTTTCCTGATTATCAGTTGATGCCCACATTGGAGGAGTATTCTTATCTACTAGGTTTACCTATTATCGATCGTATTCCTTTTACTGGTTTGGAGGATGAGCCAAAGTATCAAGAGATTGCTGCTATGGTTCATTTGGGGAAGTCCGATATTGAGGCCCACATGACTACCAAAAGAGGAATTAGAGGATTACCCACTCAGTTTTTATTGGAGAAATGTTGTTACTTTGCTAGGATGAAGAGTACAATTTCCTTTAAATCTATCTTTGCTCTGCTTGCTTATGGGTTATTCTTATTTTTGAACATGGACAACTTTATGGATATCAATGCCATCAGGATCTTTTTGATAGGGAATACGGTCCCTACATCATTAGGAGATGCTTATTACTCTATGCATCTTCAGGATTCTTATCATGGAAGAATGATCATTTGTTGCACGCCTTTGTTGTATCAGTGGTTTATTTCTCACTTACCTCGGTCTGATGCTTTCTAGGATGTCAAGAAGGAACCTCATTGGGCTCCAAAGTTTATGGCCATCACTCATTCAGATATTTTTTGGTATCATCACGCTTACCATGATGTAGAGATTGTCGATAGTTATGGTAGTTTCCCCAATGTACCTCTTCTTGGTACAAAGGGAGGAATTAACTACAATCCCGTTCTTGCACGACGATAACTTGGATATCCGATGAGAGATAAGCCAAATAATATTAATCTGAGTGGTTTTTTTCTTAAAGAGGGAGAGAATCATAAGGAAGCTAAGGAGGATATTACAAAGGCTTGGCGCCATATTCACAGGAAGAGTAGAAAGGACTTGGGACCTAGAGGAGCTATTTCTTTGGAGCCTTATCTCTAGTGGGTACAAGCAAGGGAAATTCAGTTGAAGATGCCGTATTCCCGTGAAAAACCTATGTGTGATATGTTTGTGAAGACCACTCCTCCCCTTTTAGATGATGTGGAAGAGCTTTATCTTGCCCTAGTCAGGATGCATCAAGAGAAGGAGGCTTGAATGTTAGACCTTAGATATGTCCTAGCGAGCAGACTTGAATGAGAAGGATGACTTAATCGAGATTCTTAAGAGTTATGCTATAGAGATGATGGAGAGGCAAGATGATTTATTTTCCTCTCGAGCTCGATCAGGACTTAGTCATTCACTTTCCGACTTTGGTGATTGGAAAGTGGTTGCTGACAGGTATGCAGAAGAGAACAAGCAATTAAAGGTTCAAATTGCAAGACTCACAGGAAAGCGTCAGTGTGTGGAGTGATATTCATCAGCTTTTCTTTTTTAGGATTTTAGGTTCTATCTCTTCTTGTACTTGGGATTGTTGAAACTTATACTAAAAAGATGTAATCCATTTTGAAGTTATTATAATGAGATTTTTAGTATTTCAAAATGTGTTGGTACTTTAATATTTGCAAAATTGTCTATAATTCTTTAAGTCCCTTGAAATATTAATAACAAAAAAAATTCACGTTCATTGCATGTTATGCATCATCTGGTACATATATTTTGCATTTATGTTCATACCCGGGTGTCTTATTGAGTTTCTCTACTTTGTTCAGCAAGCTGTCTCACCGGTATAATACTCAGGCTAATTCCAGGAAGAAAATGGAGAATCTTGAACAAGTGTATCACGAGCTACGCGAAGAAGCTACTACTTTAAAGGCCGGTATGGCCAATCTGACTGGTTTGATGGAATCATTGGTGGCTGCTCAGAATCAGCCACCACTTGCTCAACCTCAACAAACAATAAATGCTTCTGAAGGTCCATTAGTTCCCGTTTCTTTTACCCCATTAACTGTTACTCAGAACCGTATGCCTCGGGGTTACCCATGGGGAATTCCATAAAATTTCATGCCATAAGGTTTTAATCTTGACACTCAGGATGCTCTAGTTGTACAAGCTGCTGCTACTCTCGCACCTCCTATGGTGCATATTGCTCCTGCTGCTAGAAATGAGATCCATTATACTACACCCCCTTTGGTGAATGCTATGTTGTTTGTTAAAGATGAAGTTTATCATCCTGTTCCTCCACCAAGTGAAAGTGTGGGTTTCTATGACCGGTTGGATGACTTTCAAGACCAGTTCAATGAGATGCATAAGGAAATGAAGGCCCTTTGAGGAAAATAATTGTTTGGACAAAACGTCAGTAAGCTCTGCCTGGTCCCCAATGTAAAGGTGCCAACCAAGTTTAAAGTATCAGAATTTGAGAGGTACAAGGGAAACTCTTTCCCTCGTGACCACCTTGTGATGAATATCAAGAAAATGTCTACCCATACTAATGATCAGCGTTTCTCATTCATTTCTTCCAAGATAGTTTAACAGGTGCTGCTCTGAAGTGGTATATGAGTCTGGACAGTAGTAGTATCCACACATTCAACGGTATAGGGGAAGCCTTTATCAAGCAGTATAAGTACAATATGTTCATGGCGCCTGACCGTGACCAGTTGAGGGAAATGGCTCAGAGAGACAAGGAGTCGTACAAAGAATATGCACAAAGATGGTGTGAGATAGCTGCCCAGGTAGTGCCACCTACGGGAGAACAAGAAATGACCAAGGTCTTTCTAAAAACCCTTGGATCATTTTATTACGAAAGGATGGTTGCCAGTGCACCGAGTGATTTTACCGAAATGGTAAGCACGTGTGTTCGCTTGGAAGAGGCTGTCTGAGAGGGGCATTTGACAAGAGATAAAGGGACAAAGAAGTCGTCGTACGGTTTCTCTAGAAAGAAAGAAAGTGAAACAAATGCTGTTATTGGAGAAAGGAAGATTAGACCAACTAGAAGGCATCAACGGTACCAACAATATGTTGCTTTTGTGATCCAACCGTCAATGTAGCTCCAACCATAATTGCCTATCAGAGACCATCTCCTCAGGGGAATCAAGGGCAAAGTTAGAAGATAAAAGCCTTTAACTCAATTTTGATGAGCTATACAGAGTTACTCCTGGCTTTGATTCAGAAGAAGTTGGTTCAGACCAGGTCACCCCCTGCTATACCATCACCTTTACCTTGGTATTATAAGGCAGACCAGACATGTGCTTTTCATCAGGGAGCACCAGGGAACAATATTTAGAACTGTTATCCTTTGAAATTTGAAGTACAAAAGATGGTGGATCTGCCCTCTTATCCTTTAAAGATGTTGGCCCTAACGTGAAAGACAGTCCCTTGCCTAAGCATGGAGGGGTGAATGCTGTAAACATGGTTGTTGGTTGTCCTGGGGACTTTCGGATTTTTGATATCAACTTGGTTAGAGGGGATCTGGTGAAAGTGCATGTTGATCTCTGCGAGTTCAATTACTATACGCATGACCATGCTGGTTGTGGTATTTGCAGTACATATATCCATGTGATAAGATAAAAGCTGATCTTCAGGAAAGGATGGACGAAGACCTCATTCATATAATTAGGCCAAGGGTAGAGTATGAAGAGGGTGTGAATATGGTCTTTGGATGTCCTTGAGAATTCCATATTTTTTGACGTGAACCATATGAATGATAATTTGGTGCAGTTGCACGGTACCTTCTGTCCCATGGATGGTAAAGAAGAACACCATTATAGGTCTTGTCGGATCTGTTGCAGAGATTAAAGTGGTTGTTCCATAGTGAGAATGGGTATTCAGTTGTTGTTGGACAATGGTACTATCAAGATTTCAGGAAATCGAGATGATTACCGTGGGATTAATGTGATTGAAGATTGCTTGGCTGAGACTATGTTAGATGATGAGTATGCTTCTGCAAATGAATTCTTTTCCTAAGATGAAGATATGTTTTCCAGCAATGATTTTGTGATGTCCAAGTATTCTGAAGAGGGGGTGAATTTTATCGTTCCTGGTTTTGGTGCTCCCTCCCCTATAGAGATTGAGTACCATAGTAAACTGGCTGTTGCCCCAATGGTGATTTGCTTACCGGGGCCCATTCCTTACGAATCAGACAAAGCCATACCATACAAATACAACACTAAAATCCTAGAGGATGGTGTGGAAGTTCCCATCCAACCTTTGTATGATGTCAAGAACATTGTTGAAGCCAGTCGGGTGACCCTTAATGGTCGTTTTTTCACACCTATCATTAGAGGGAATGTTAATGATGATAATAAGGTTGTTGAAAATACTGAACCTAAGAAAGAAATGGGGGAATCTAGTGGTACTACTCTGGAAAAGGATGTGAACGATATATTAAATATTATCAAGATGAGCAACTACAGGATCATAGATCAATTATTGCAAACTCCATCAAAGATATCCATTCTAGCCTTGCTAATGAACACTTCTGCCCACAGGGAATCTTTGATGAAAGTATTGGATCAAGATTTCGTGGAAAGTGATATGCCTTTGGACCAACTCAGTAGTGTTGTCGGGAATATTACCTCCTGTAATAACCTGAGTTTCTGTGATGACGAGCTGCCTGACGAAGGAATGAATCATAATTTGGATCTCTATATCTCCATGAACTGTAAGAATGATTCATTGTCTAATATGCTGATTGACAATGGGTAATCCTTAAATGTCATACCGAGGAGCACGCTTATGAAGCTGAAGTACCAAGGAACTCCCATGCGCCTAAGTGGCATAATTGTGAAAGCTTTTGATGGATCAAGGAAGTCTGTTATTTGGGAAGTAGATTTGCCTATTCACATAGGCCCACACTTATTTAAGATTACTTTCCAGGTTATGGATATTTTTCCCGCTTACTGCTGTTTACTAGGACGACCATGGATACATAAAGCAGGGGCTATCACTTCAACTTTGCACCAAAAGCCGAAGTTTGTTCGTGAAGGAAAGATGGTCATTATAAATGGAGAACAAGCTTTGTTAATATCTCATTTATCCTCTTTCAGTATTGTGGAAGTGGATGAAGCTGCTTTCGGAACTCAGTCTCTAGCTTTATCCATTGATAATATCAGGTAAAATGAGAATTATATAGTTTCGTTTAAGGATGCTCAACAGGTAGTGCGTAATGGCCCTAGTAAAGTATGGGGGCAAATTATGGATTCACCTGTGAATAAGAATAGAGTTGGTTTGGGATTCTCTGTGAAGAATGATAAAGGTAAGAATATAAAGCCGAAGTCTACTTTGAGAAAATATCAGGATATCTTTCACAACGGAGGTTATCTTCATCCATCTGTTCCTAGGATCAATGCTATTGTGGAAGGTGAAGCAGAGTAGGAGATGCCGAACTACGTGACACATGGAGTTAGAGTCCAAAATTGGATCACTATTGATGTTCCCTCTTGCATTAATGTCTTAAAGTAATTTGTTTTTTTGTTAATCTTTAAAAAAAAATTCTTTCACTCTACCCAAGGTGAAAGTATTGATGTTGTATGGGCATATATGTTGCTTTGATCTTTAAAATCAATAATAAAAGTTGTCTTTGATTCCCAAATTGTGTCTTTATTTTTTTGCTTTTTCTTGGAAAATGGTAATCAGAAAAATCCATTTCAAAATAAATAATAATTGTAATTGAATCTGCATAATCACTTGCTATATGTGTCAGTTTCTAAAAGCAATCATAAATTATATGTACATATTAGTTAAAAAACCCGTTGAATACATTGACCCTGCACCCTCTCCCAACTTTGAATATCCTGCGTATATGGCCAAAGAAGAGGAATATGATGAAATCCCTGAAGAGGTTTCACGGTTTCTTGAGCGCGAGGAAAGTGCCATTCAACCGTATAAATATCTGTTAGAGACGGTTAATTTGGGTTCAGAGGAAGATCCGAAAGAAGTCAAGGTTGGAGCATTGCTTCATCCCGATGTAAAGAGCAGGTTGATTGAATTGTTGAAAGAGTATGTGGACATGTTTTCTTGGTCATACCAAGATATGCCTGGTTTGGATACTGATATTGTGGAATATCATTTGCCGCTAAAGCCAGAATGCCCTTCAATCAAGTAGAAATTGAGAAGAACTCACCCTGATATGGCAGTGAAAATTAAAGAAGAAGTTTTAAAGAAGAATAATTCCAATTTTCTTGTGACATCAGTGTACCTTCAGTAGATTGCCAATATTGTCCCTGTACCAAAGAAAGACGAAAAAGTTCGCATGTACGTGGATTATAGAGATTTAAACAAAGCTAGTCCAAAAATGATTTTCCATTGCCACATATTGATATGTTGGTTGATAGTACAAAAAAATTCAAAGTATTCTTGATCATGGACGGATTTTCCGTATATAATCAAATAAGAATGGCTCTTGAGTACATAGAAAAAATAACGTTTATCACACCCTAGGGAACATTCCGTTACAGAGTGATGCCCTTCGGGTTGAAGAACACTGGTGCAACGTATAAGAGGGCTATGACAACCCTATTCCATGATCTGATGCACAAAGAAATTGAGGTATACGTTGATGATATGATTGCTAAGTCCCAGACCGAAGAAGGGCATATAGAAGATTTATTGAAATTGTTTTAGCGTTTAAGGAAGTATCGTCTCCGCTTGAATCCAAATAAATGCACCTTTGGTGTCCGATCAGAAAAACTGTTAGGTTTCATTGTCAGCCAAAAAGGAATTTAAGTTGACCCTGATAAAGTCAAAGCAATTCAAGAAATGCCAGCGCCAAGAACTGAAAAGAAAGTTAGAGGCTTCCTTTGGCGTTTGAATTACATTTCCATATTTATTTCCCATATGACTGCAACATGTGAGTCGATCTTTAAGTTATTAAAGAAATATCAAGGTTGTGTGTGGACGGATGATTGCCAAAGGGCATTTGACATTATTAAAGAGTATTTGCCGGAACCTCCTATCTTGCTCCCTCTTGTTGAAGGAAGACCATTGATTATGTATTTGATAGTGTTAGATAATTCTATAGGCTGTATTTTGGGACAACAAGATGAAATAGGGATGAAGGAATATGCCATTTATTATCTCAGCAAGAAGTTTACTAACTGTGAGTCGCAGTATTCTATGCTGGAAAAGACATGTTGTGCTCTGGCCTGGGCGGCAAAGCGGTTGCATCAATATATGTTGAATTATACTACTTGGTTGATTTCTAAATGGATCTGATTAAGTATATTTTTGAAAATCCTGCTCTTAGTGGGAGAATTTCCCATTGGCAGATGTTGTTGTCTAAATATGATATTGAATACCGTACTCAGAAGGCTATAAAAAGTAGTGTGTTGGCAGATTATCTTGCTCACCAACCAGTTGATGATTATCATTCTGTTAAATATGATTTCCCTGATGAAGATGTGATGTTTTTGAAAGTAAAAGATTTTGATGAACCATTGCCTGAGGAAGGTCCTGATCCTGAATCCGAACGGGGTATGGTATTTGATGGAGCTGTGAATGCTTATGGCAAGGGAATTGGTTATGTGATTATTACTCCTCATGGATTGCATATTCCTTTTACTGTAAGATTGACATTTGATTGTAAAAATAATATGGCAGAGTATGAAGCTTGTATCATGGGTCTCGAGGAGGCTATTGATCTTAGAATCAAAATTCTAGATATGTATGGTGATTCAACTTTGGTAATTAATCAGATTAAAGGAGAATGTAATACTCATCACCCTGGCTTGATTCCCTACAAAGACTATGCTAGAAGATTATTTCCCTTCTTTAATAAAGTTGAATTCCATGATATCCCCAGAGATGAGAA
The DNA here is from genome assembly GCA_948472305.1 of Vicia faba. Taxonomy (NCBI): domain Eukaryota; kingdom Viridiplantae; phylum Streptophyta; class Magnoliopsida; order Fabales; family Fabaceae; genus Vicia; species Vicia faba. Next base: position 40,280 of record CATIWC010001634.1, read on the forward strand.
TCAAATGGCGAATGCTTTATCCACTTTGGCTTATATGTATCAAGTAAATACTTGGAACGATGTGCCTCGTATCACAGTGCAATGTTTGAATAGACTAGCTCATGTGTTTGCAATAGAGGAAACGTCAGACGAAAAACCTTGGTATCATGATATCAAGCATTTTCTCCAGACTCAGGAATACCCGTTTGGGGCATCAAACAAAGATAGAAAGACATTGAAAAGGTTGGAAGATAGCTTCTTCCTCAATGAAGATGTGTTATAACAAAAGAAATTATGACATGGTCTTGCTCAGTTGCATGGATAGACATGAAGAAGACATGTTGATGCATGAAATTCCTGAAGGTTACTTTGGTACTCATGCCAACGAACATTCGATGGCAAAGAAGATGCTTAGGGCAGGTTTTTATTGGCTGACAATGGAATCTGAATGTTACAAATTTGCAAAGAAGTGCCATAAATTCTAGATTTATGCTGACAAAATTCATGTGCCTCCGACGCTTCTCAATGTTATTTCTTCCCCGTGGCCTTTCTCTATATGGGGTATTAACATGATTGGAATGATTGAACCCAAGACGTCGAATGGACATTGTTTCATCTTGGTGGCAATAGACTACCAAATGGGTGGAAGCAGCTTCCTATGCTAATGTTACTAAGCAGGTAGTGGTACGTTTTATCGAGAACAATCTTATATGTCGTTATGGTATGCCCAGTAGGATTATCACTGACAACGGCTCGAATCTGAAAAACAAGATAATGACAAAACTTTGTGAAGAGTTCAATATTGTCCATCACAATTCATCTCCTTATAGGCCAAAGATGAATGGGGCTGTTGAAGCTGCTAATAAAAACATCAAGAAGATCATCCAGAAGATGGTTGTTACCTATAAAGATTGGCACGAGATGCTCCCTCTTACTTTGCATGGGTATCGTACATCTGTCTCCACTTCAACAGGGGAAACCCCAGTCTCTCTTGTGTATGATATGAAAGCAGTGCTCCCCGTCGAGGTTGAGATTCCCTCTTTACGTGTGATAATGGAAACCAAGTTATCAGAGGCTGAATGGGTCCAAAACAGGTTTGACCAATTGAATTTGATTGAAGAAAAGAGAATGACAACTTTGTGTCATTGTTAGTTATATCAGAAGAGAATTAAGAAAGCTTTTGATAAGAAGGTCAAGCTTCGCAAATTCAGAGAAGGCGACCTCGTGCCCAAGAAGATCATGTATTTTAACGCTGATTCTAGGGGCAAGTGGACTCCCAATTTTGAAGGCCCATATGTTGTCAAGAAAGCCTTCTCTGGCGGTGCATTGATTCTTGAAACTATGGATGGCGAGGATTTCCCACGTCCTATGAATGTTGATGCAGTCAACAAATACTTTGCCTAAATAAACAAAATGGAGGCTTAGGCAAAAAAGAGCGTCTCAGTAGGCTGAAAACCCGAAAGGGCGGTCTATGCAAAAATTAGAGACATAAACAGAATAGATTGTTCCCGCTAGCTTGAAAACCTACAAGGGCAACCGAGGCAAAAGTTAGGGATTTCTTGGCAAGTAACTGCGTCAGACAAGACTTGATTATTGAAGCAAAAATATTCTCGAATTATCACCACACTTCAACAGAAGTCGCTGCTCAGGAATTCAAAGTTGTTAGGGAGAATAGTGGTCATTGTATTTCAATGTATCTTTTCCAATATATTACTAATTTCCAAACTTTGTAGTCATCTATGGAGTCTCGCCATTCGCAGACTACCATTCTATTAATAAAGTTTGAGCTTTTATCCAATTCTTTGTAATTCTTATTTTATTCTGCTTACAAAGACTCCATTTATTATTGATAGTAATTTTCAAAACAAAAAGATTAAATAACAAAATTGTTTTTTGAAAAGAATTTACAAATTACATGTAACTTTAGATTTTGTGATTCAAGAAAAACAAAAATGGTGATTCTAAGGATGGACAAACTCTAAAATTTTGGAAGTATGTATTCCCCAGGAAGGTTCTCCCAGGTCACTTTTGTTGATATGCATATGATCTTCTGGTGTTTCTCAAATAGTTGGAGATGATACAAATTGATATATGGTGCGGTGTTGGGTCTGTGATCTCATTTTCCCCAGTTAAGTCTTGGTTCATTTTGATTTCGGGTTTGCATGGTCTGAAGCCTCTATCCCATATTCCCCAGTAAGATCTGCGCCCATATGACGAAACTCCCTTATCCCTTTGCGTGCTGAGGTGGAATCATTTGCAAAACATCGCCCTTTTGCAGTTTTGGCATTATTGTTGTTGTTTATTTCCCAGGAAACTAGACAAGGGCATTATCTTTTCTAAGAAGTGTTGAAATTGTTGTCCTCTTTTTGGATTTTCTCCCGCCAAGTGCTGAGTTTGCTTTAAAATCCCCATAACTTTGATTTCTTGCGGTATTGTTTTACTTCTTAAATCCCCAAGTAAATCTGAGATAATGTTTCTCTCTGAAAGTTGCTATCCCCATGTGGTTCCATAATTTCTCCACAGGGAAATTTTTGTAATCATCACTCTCAGTATTGAAGAATGTATTTTGGTCTCCCTTCAATGAGGTAGTGTTTCCCACCCCAATGAAGTTAGCACGAGATCCCCAGTTGATATTTCGATGATGCGGTTTTCATCTGCCCTAATGAAGTCAGTATTGTAATCTCAAGTGGAAATCTAGGCGTTGAGACATTTTTTTTCTTCATTGAAGTTTGTGTGATGTTCCCCGGTGAAGCCTGGAGGAGGATGTTATATCTCTGTATTTGTACTGATTTATTGTTTTGATTTGATTACTTTTGGATTGTGTTTCTTCCTAGTGAAGTTAAGCCGTGGAATAGGAATTTTTTTCCTCATATGGTGCTTACTTTCTTATAAATTTTTCCTCCTGGATGTGATTTAGCCGAGTGTTGACTTTACCCAAACTGGTTTTGTCTGGTTATTCCTAGTGTTGTATGTCTGTTTTATCAGCATATACATGATAATATTCATACATGCATCATACATAGCTGAATTAAAATTCATTGCTCATTTGCATTTATTATAATATTTTGTTGGCATATTACCCTATTTTATAGAGTTATGTTACCCTCTCTCAAATAGAGTGTCAACCTTAAGTAGAAAGTGTATATTCTTTAGATTTCCCCACTGAGTTACCCCTCGTGGAAGAATTTTGCTTTAGCTTTCCTCTTCAGCTCGATGTCTGAATGGATCCATGATCCCTTTTTGAGTTTATTTCTCATCAGGTGCTATCTTGGTTGATTGTTTCACTCCAGTTTATTTCTGGTTCCCGACAACATTATTATTTTGATTTCTGCAGGCTTTGAGCCCTAGTTTGAGAGTGTGCATTTATTTTGCACGTGAAGATTTTACCTCCTCACCACACAAGACTTGAACTTCTAAAGCAGAAAGAAAGTATTCTTCTTTAAAAGTTGTCATTTTCTGAATAAGGAAGCAGATCCATATATATGCACAGCAGTGGGCTTGGGCTGAAAAACAAATATTCAAATCTTTTGAATATTTCCATGAAAACAGGCTAAAATATAATCCATAAATCTAATTCAAATATAAAAATATTTCTCCATATTTTTCGCAGCCTATGAGTCACAAATCCGGAATTATGGTGCACAGGAAATCGAGAAACAGAAAACATGAACTGATATGAGATGCATTCAGTTTAGGAGGCAGATGTCAAGACATCTACTTTGTCATCATTAAAAAAAAATCTTCAAATGTTAAGACATTTAGCAAAACATTATCAAGACATTGTTTTACCAAAATTGCTGCCAACAAAACATGTATAGAGATAAAAAAGATTAATAAATTAGAAAGGTGTTGATATATGGGCCAAACCATACAAGCCCATTTTTGTGAATTTTTTGACACTACAACCCTTGGATACAAGTGGAAAAAAATGGGTTGTTGGACATTATAGATTGGGCCTTAGTACATTTTTCTATCTTACACCGCCAGCTGCAGCTTGCACCCCTAGGTTTCTCTATGTTTTTTCTTTCCGTTTCATTAATTGTTTCAATTTGTTTGAATTTTCTCCACATGATAAAATAATAAAATCAATAAAAATTTATTTGATTTTTAGGAATTAAATCAGGATTATCCAATTTACCTGAGATTTGTAATTCACCTTTGCTTGTTGAGATTTGAGTCTTATGCAGGTTTATCGTGCGATATGCAGATATGTTTAAGTTTCCAATTGTGATTTATTTTCACATCGATGATGCTTCAACACTGTTGTATCCCAATTTTTGCCCCTAATATCCCTTCATCATACCATGTTGATTCCATCACAATAAGATCACACTAGGATTCTTGGTTCCCCTCCCTATATTTAGCTTTGCACTTTGAGGAATCACCAAGCACCTTGACTTGTGTTCTTTTGTGATCATGAATATATTTATCTTGATTTATTCTTTTAATTAATAAAATTAAATGTTGGCTTGTCTTGCTTGTTATCCATGTAGGTAAAGGCAATGAGATTTAACAAGTTTCCCCATAGGTTCATGAGTTTATTTTCATGCCCTAGTCAATAAAGCTTGAGAATTTCAAGCCTCACCATTGAAGTTGTTTTGGAGGAAATGGAATGGCAAGCTTATTTTGTTTCACCATATTTCAAGATTATCAAATTTGATCCAAAAAGTACAAGGGGTTGATTGAAAAATAGTCATGTTTGGACAAGATTTTATTCCCATTGGTCACAAATGCATATTTCTCTCAATTCTCAAGATGTGGAAGTGGTTGTGGTTGCTATGAGTTCTCATTATCATCCTCAACAACTTAAATTTACAAAGCATTTGTGTTGGTACAAGAAGTTTGTTCAAAATTGTCAAAGTTCCTCAAGGCATGTGTCTTAATCCAGGAGCTAGGGTTTTGAACTTCAAAGGAGTATATCTTGCTCATATTTTAGTATTTTTGAGTGATTCCAAAGACATCATTATCTTAAAAGGGTTATTTACATATCACTTCAAAAGTTCCAAGGAGTTTTCATGTGGAAGAAACTTGATGAAGAAGAAAGATTACAAGTCCTCCAGACGAATCCCCAATTTTCCATGTGTGACTTCAAATGATCATAACTTGGTCAATTTTTATCACCTTGAGCCCATTATTTTTCCACAATGATCTTGAGGATGTGAATTTTATCCCTTCTTCTATGTTCAAAGTGAGAAAATGGATGGAAGTTTCCTCAAGGATACAAAAGATTATAGGTGAGTTTATGAAATTTTGCTAACTTCAACAAGTCATAACTTTCTCAATTTTTGGATATTTTGAATGGTTCAAGTTTCAAAATGTCATTCAAGAGATCTACTTCATTCCTTATTTTTTGGTCAAGAGAAAATTCCATGTGGAAGGATATGTTTGGATGCAAGACATTATAGGACACTTTTGAAGAAAAATTTGAAATATTTCTAAGTATGGAAAGTCAACATTTTTTTCCAACTTTGACTCGTTATAACTTTCAGCTCAAGCATGCATTTGTATCCATTCTTTTCAAATTTAAAAGCTTGTAACCTCATCTTTCTGAAGCATCAAGAATCATGCCCTAAGACCCCTTGAGTTGAGAATTCCATTGGTCAGAAGTTGGCACTTTGAAACTAAATTTTTCACCAAGTCAGAAGTTTAAAATCCTTGATTTGGCTTCTAAACACTTTGATTCTGCGCGTTTATGCCTCTAAACATGTTTAATGAAGTTCCACAAGTGATTAGCTTAGCAAAACGTGCGTTTTGGATGAGTTTTGATCAAATTGGAACTAACACTTCTCTTGTTTGCAACTTCACACGATTTCCCTCCAAACTTCATCATTTCACACGCTTGGACATTACATTTGATTCCCTATAAATAAAGGGTCATTCCCCATTCATTTCCTCAAGCTTGGATAGCCAGAATCACCCTTCCAAAATTGTTCCATAACTCAGAATTCAGCAACTTCGAAATCCATACACAAGCCTTTTTCAATCCAATTTTTTCATCAATTCACCTTCCTTGATCTTCCCTGAAGCTAACCATATAATTACATTCAAGAATCGTGCCCTATATTGCTCCATAGAAGTCCAGTTTCAGAGCTCTGCAACTCAACTTTAATAGGTAGATTCCTTCATCAGTTCTTTAAAACTTTGATATCATTATGATGCTCTCATTGCCCTGGTTCTAGTTGCAACACTTGCTTTTTACTGGAAACACGTTTTGACCATGAAATTTCAAATTCCTTTTCAAAAATTTCCTTCCAAATTGCTTGAGCTACAGTTTATATAAATTTGGCGCGAGAGTGTGGTTTACTTCGTCTTGAAGAGACGAAGCGAATGACATAGGTCTGAGCTTCTGATTTTACAGTTTGAGAGACCTGCAATTCACGTTGGCTGGAATTGAAGATGACCAACGTGTCATCTTCCACCCAATGATGGCACGCCACTTGTTATTTTTGAATTCTAATTTAATAATTGATTCCGTGCTTTATTCACTAATGACCATGATATGCACAACGCGCCAGATCCCTTAGATTTGATTACTAACACATTTTGACTCTCATCCAATGATCCACATATTTTTTACTTTTATTTCATTTCTGATTTTTTATATTTAATTGTTTTAAACTTCAAAAAATCATAGAAAATTCATTTTAAGTCCAAAAAATCTAAAAAAATTATGGAAAATATTTTTGATTATTCTCTTTCTGATTTTTTTTTCACAATTTAATTTTGTGTTTTGGTATTTTTTAAAAATTTACACTTTATTTGAATTGTTTTAAATGTTTAAAAATACTTTTATACATTTTTAAATTCTGAAAAAATTATGGAATGATCCAATGATATTGTGACAAATATTGGTGACCTTATTTTATTTTTGGTTCTGACTTTGCTATTTTTTTTAAAATCATTTTTGGTTTATTTTACCCATTTCTTCTAATTTTAAAAATAGTTTCTGACATTAAAAAATTACCAAAAAAATTTATAAAATCATTTGAGCCATTTTCTGATTTTTCTATGGTCTTGCTTTTTATTTCTTGATTAATTTGAACATAATTGATATTTTTTATTTTTATTTCTATTTTTAAACATTTTTAAACCCTTTTTTAATGTATATATTAAATGTAATATTATTTTGTGATTATTTTCTGGTTGATCTTGGGTTAAATTTTTAATCATGAGCTTTATTAACATCATTGGATCCATGGTGTTGAGTCTAACTCCACAAAAATGGATGAATGATTTTAGTAATAGTTTGATTAAATTTAATCTAAAAGTGGTTTATATTTTCTCTACCACCCCACTTTATCTCATTCCCTTCTTATTTCACTAAGTGTTATAGGAGCATGATCTCTATATCATGTCTCAAAACAAATGGTGCATAGATTGCTATTGACCGGCCTCAAAATAGGTGCGACTTCTATATAAGTCCACTTACGATTGCTTAGCATAGCGCTAAATTTTGTCCCAATTCGAATAAATGATCATTCGTGGCCCAAACTTATGTTTGCAAGCCCAAGTATATTAATTTGATCTCTTTGATCCAATAACCTTGAGATTCATTGTGTGGAGGCTTTGGTTCTACCAATCCTTTAATGGATCTACAACACCTTTGGTCAACGCGGATCACTTAAACATTGTTGATCATTGAATGGTACTCATAAGGATTCCAAATGGATGATATACTTGACAAAAAGTAAATGCAACTTGTTGTGTGGAGGATTTGGCTCTATCAATCCTCTAATGAGTTCCAAATGTAAGTTTCAAGATGATCATTCAACTAACCACTAATCACTAATAATTGACTTTATCCTTTATTATTTTATTATATGCCCCTTTTATTTTTATGCACGATTTACTTTTAGCATTTACATTTTATGCTATTTTCATTTTTGCTCATTTGAGTATTTACTTTCTTGTCATTTTTATTTTTCGTCACTTGAGTTTTACTTTTCTTTTTAAAACACCTAATAATCAACACAAATCCTAAAAATCTTTAATGAAGATTGGACTATTTGGTTACTATCCTTTGCATTATGGAGCATTGGACTTCTTGGACTTAGGATTAGAAACCTTGGCTTATGTTGGAGACCTTGTGACCTTAATTGATATTTTGTCTGGAGCTCTTGAGGTTTACCTCAAGACATTGGCTTTTTTTTTTGTGTGCAGGTTATTGTGATTACACCCTTTGTTTATAATATGGAATTCACCCGTATACAGCTGTTACACTATCCAATTTTTATGAAATTTTAATACACTTGAAGTTTGGTTCTCTCAATAGGTCTAGTATTTTTGCTTGCTTGGTTTCAATCCAAAGAATGGGAAATCTATGTTGACTCATAATGTCAAGTATTGGCTTCTTGTTGGTTAGATGGTTCTTATCCCTATCTTTTACCTTATGCTTTAGGATAGCCTCTTCTTCTCCTCCCATCTTCTTTAATTTCAAAAATCTTCTCTCTCCTTTTGAAAAACTCTTCTTGTTTTTTTACTTGAACCACTTTTATAATAAACTTGGACTTAGGTCCATGCATTTTCAAATATTTTTATAAATAAACTTAATAATACTTTGACATCATTTTTGTGAGAAGACTAAAAGTCAATCAATCTCATTCAACCCATTTCGCAACTTTGGCTTTCATCTTTAAACTTTTCTAAAAAAGATTAGACTTTTGTCAATCCTTGTAGTGATGCAAACAACTATACTTCTACAATATATAGTGAAGAGAGATATTTTCAACTTGGATATTGAGTAAGGCATTGTTGATTTTAAAATCCAAGCCATATCCTCCACTTTGAGATGATGCAAATTCTCCTTTCTCATGATTGTGGGTAGTAAGTATGTTTTCCACACGGACAATGATAATGATGTCTTATCTCATAAAATTAACCAACACACTTGTGTTTTTTTTTTAAAAATTTAAAGAGGAACTGCGTGTACCCTGATCCCCTATTTCACGAAAGGTGGTACGTAGGAACTAAATGTTCGCAACCGCGGCGGGTGCAAAACTTATAAAATAAATATATTTCTTTTCTCACCTCCACCATCCATTTTTATACAACATTTTTCATAGCCAAAATATACAGATTTTCAAAGAGGTTCCTGCGGAGTACCATAGATGTTTAGGGTGCTAATACCTTCCCTTTGCATAACCAACCCCCTTACCTTGAATCTTTCCCCCTCTTTTTTGGGTTATTCGCTCTTTTCCCATTCCTTTGGAAATAATAAAGCGCGGTGGGGATTTTTATTTTGATTTGTATAAGTCTAGTCAATCCAATGGCTTAGTCTTAAACATTTCTACCGCTACAGAAAAATGGAGACTTAACTGGAGAAAGATTGACCTCTTGCTGGTCTATCCTTAAATTGGTTGAGCCTATCTTTGTTTATATCTGTATATGTGTTATTATTGTTTTTGTGTTATATGTTGTATATATGTTTGTCTGAATTTTCCTGGTTTTCAGGGTGCTTGGTGATTACTTATAAGTCCTATACACGGACTTGGGAAAACTTTAAGATAGGACGGGCGATATAGTCATGTTAAATTTGAGGGAGTAATCCCAAAAAATGAGGCATGAGATCCCCCACTCAGTAGAGGCCCCTTTGACTGTAGTGTCGTTTACCGAGTAATCGGGAAGACATACTGCTTTTGACCTGAAATCCTGCTGAAACTGAGGACCGTAGAATACCAAACCCATCTTGGCCTTTTAGGTGTAGTGCAGAATCTATGACGGAGTAATTCGGAAATAGTTGTCACGCGATACTACGTTCGGACACGTTTTTCTTGAAAATATTACTAATTACCGAGTTAATCGGAAAGTTGGTAATATTCGACGAAAGGATGTAGACTCTGGGAACCTCTAGAACCTTGTTCGGAAGGTGATAACTTTTAGACCAACACCTTATGGGTAGTACCTTCAACCTCATGCTTCTGACGTTGAACCTATGAACCCTATATGTGTGATCTTATGTGTGATTGTTGCATCATGCATCCATGCACTCATACGCATCTTTTGAAGAGATCTTATTTCGATTTAAAAGTTGACCATTTGTGAATATCTCAGGTACTTTTTAACCATGGATTCTGGAAAGAGAAAGACCTGGAAGTACAGTTTCAAGGATCCTAAGATAGATGAGTCGATCAGTCTAATTCCCGAGATCGAGTGTTCTGCAGACTTTCTGAAGAAGTATGGATCCATTATTCCTCCCATGAAGCTGAAGATGAAGGAGAGTATTCTCTCAACCTTGGTACTGGTTTATGATCTGATGTATCATTGCTTTACTTTTACCGACTATCAGTTGATGCCCACACTGGAGGAGTATTCTTATCTATTGGATTTACCTGTTACCGATCGTATTCCTTTTACTGGTTTGGAGGGTGAGCCGAAACCACATGAGATTGCTGCTTTGATTCATCTGGAGAAGTCTGAGGTGGAAGCCCATATGACTACTAAAGGAGGGATTAGAGGATTACCAGCTCAATTCTTATTGGAGAAAGCTCGTTACTTTTCCAGGATGAAGAGTACAATCGCTTTTGAGGCCATCTTTTCTCTACTTGCTTACGGGTTGTTCTTATTTCCTAATGTGGACAAGTTTGTTGACATTAATGCTATCAATATATTCATGATTGGAAACCCAGTTCCTACCTTGTTGGGTGATGCTTATTACTCTATTCATATTCAGAATTCTTATTATGGGGGGATGATTATCTGTTACACGCCTCTGTTGTACCGGTGGTTTATCTCTCATATGCCTTAGTCTAATGCTTTTTGGGATGTCAAGAAGGAACCCAGTTGGGCTCCTAAGATCATGGCACTTACTCACTTGGATATTGATTGGTTTCATCGAGCTTACAAGGATATAGAGATTATTGAAAGTTGTGGTAGTTTCCCCAATGTACCTCTTCTTGGTACAAAGGGAGGAATTAACTATAAGCATGTTCTTGCACGACTACATCTTGGTTATCCGACGAGGGATAAACCAAATAGTATTCATATGAGTAATTTTATGAAGGAGGGAGAATACCATAGGGAAGCTAGGGAGCAGATTGCGAAGGCCTGGCGTCACATTCATAAGAAGAGTAGGAAGGATTTGGGACCTAGGGGTGTTGTTTCTTTGGAGCCATATCTTCAGTGGGCCCAAACGAGAGCTATTCAGTTGAAGATGTCGTATTCCCGGGAAACACCTATGCCTGATCTATTTGTGAAGACCACTCCTCCCTTATCAGATGATCTAGAAGAGCTGAAACTTTCTTTGGTCAGGATGCAACAGGAAAATGACGCTTGGAAGAACAAGTTCCAAACTTTAGAGGTTTCCTATAGAGCAGATTTGAAGGAGAAAGATGACTTGATTGAGATCCTTGAGAGTCGAGCGGTAGAGTCTATGGAGAGGCAAGGGGATTTATTTTCTCCTAAGCCTCAATCAGGTGCTGGTTACTCACTCCCTCATTCAGGTGATTGGAAGGAGGTTGCCATCAGATATGCGGAAGAAAACCAGAGGTTGAAGGCTCAGATTGCCAGGCTCATAGGGAAGCGCCAGCGTATAGAGTGATCTTCATCAGTTTTACTTCTCAGGGTTTTAGATTTTATTTTCATCTTGTACTTGGGATCATTGAAACTTGTAATCCATTTTGGAGTTGTTATAATAAAAATTTTCAGCATTTCAAATGTGCTATTACTTTGATATTTGTAATATGTCCATAAATTTTAAATCCCTTGAAATATTAAATAAAATAAAATCATGTGCACCACATATCATGCATTATATTACACATATTTCTTGCATTTGTTATGCATATCCAGGTGTCTTACCAAGCTTCTTTACTTTGTTCAGCAAGCTGACTCACCACAACAATACTCGGGCTAATTTCAGAAAGAAGATGGACAACTTAGAACAAGAGAATCACGAGCTGCGCGAAGAGGTTTCTACTTTGAAGGCCGGCATGGCCAATCTGACTGCTCTGATGGAAGCCCTGGTGGCTGCTTAGAATTAGCCACCAAGTGTGAAACCTCAACCAACAAGGACAACTACTGAAGCTACGACTGTAACCATATCTGCTACTTCATCTGTTGTTCATAATCGCATGCCTCAAGGTTATCCATGGGGAATGCCAGAGAATTTTGCATCTGAAGGTTTCAATCTTGGTCCTCAAGATACTCCATTTGTTCAGACTATTATTACTCCGGCACCTCCTGTGGTGCATGCTGCTCCTGCTGTGCCTCCTTCGGTGAATATGGTTTCGTTTGTTAATGATGATGTGTGTCGTCCTTTCCCTACACCGAGTGAAGACTTGGGTCTTTATGATAGAATGGATGATTTTCAAGAGCAGTTTGACAAGATGCAAAGGCAGATGAAGGCCCTTAGGGGAAAAGAGCTATTTGGGAGGAATGTGAATGAGTTATGCTTGGTCCCGAATGTTAAGATACCTGCTAAGTTTAAGGTCCCAGAGTTTGAGAAGTACAAGGGCAACACTTGTCCTCATGCTCATCTGGTGATGTGCGTGAGGAGAATGTCTACCCATACTGGTGACCAGCGTCTGCTGATTCACTTTTTTCAGGATAGTTTGACGGGTGCAACGCTGAAGTGGTATATGAGTTTGGACAATGCCAATATCCACTTTCAATGATTTGGGAGAAGCATTCATCAAAAACCACAAGTACAACATGGACATGGTGCCTGACCGTGATCAACTCAGTACCATGGTTCAGAAAGATAGGGAATCGTTCAAAGAATATGTACAGAGATGGCGTGAGGTAGCCGCCCAAGTGATTCCTCCTATGGAAGAGAAGGAGATGACTAAGATTTTCTTAAAAACTCTTGGTTCATTCTACTAGGAGAGGATGGTAGCAAGTGCGCTAAGTGACTTTACGAAAATGGTAGGAATGGGTATCCGCTTAGAAGAGGCTGTAAGAGAGGGTCGTTTAACAAAGAGTGAAAGTTCTGGAGGTGTGAAGAAACCATATTATGGGTTTACCAAGAAGAAGGAAGGGGATGCGAATGCTGTTATGCAAGAGAAGAGGTTTAATACTCCTAGAAGGAATTATTAACGTCATCAGCACGTCGCCTCGGTTACTCCAGTTGTGGGTGCAGCTCCAACTACCGTTGCTTATTAGAGACCGTCCCAACAGGGGAATCAAGGGTATAATCAGAGAAGGGAGAGTTATGACCCTATTTTTATGAGTTATACGGAGTAACTACCGGAATTGATTCAGAAGAAGTTGGTTCAGACTCGACCACCTCCCGTCGTACCATCACCATAGCCTTGGTATTACAAGGCAGACCAAACATGTGCTTTTCATCAGGGAGCACCAGGGCATAATGTTGAGAATTGTTATCCTTTGAAGACTGAGGTGCATAAGTTGGTGAAGTATGGTGTTCTATATTTCAAGGATGTGGGACCTAATGTGAAAGACAATCCTTTACCCAAGCATGGGGGAGTAAATGTTGTGAATATGGTGGTCGGTTGTCCAGGCGATTTCCGGATTTTTGATATTAATCTGGTTAGAGGAGATTTGGTGAAAATGCATGCAGACCCTTTTGAATTTAGCTACTATACGCTTGACCATTCCGGTTGTGCTATTTGCAGTACAGACATACAGGGTTGCGATAAGGTAAAGGCTGATTTGTAGGAAATGATGGATGAGGGCCTCATCCACATAATCAGGCCTAGGGTAGAATATGAAGAGGAGGTGAATATGGTTTTTGGATGTCTTGGAGAATTCAGAATTTTTGATGTAGAGTATATGGATGAGGACCTTGTACAATTGCATTCTACCTTCTGCCATATGGCTGGTCAGGTGGAGCACCAATATGGATCATGTCGAGTTTGCTGTCGAGATTCCCAAGGATGTTCATTTGTGAAGAAGGGTGTTCAGTTGTTGTTAGATAATGGAATTATCAAGGTTACAGGTCAGAGGGATAATTACCATGAAGTTGATATGGTTGAGGTTTGTTTGACTGGAGAAGGGTCAGATGAAGAGTATGCCTCTGCAAATGAGTATTTCTCTTCAGATGAGGATTTGTTTTCCATAAATGAATCAATGATGACTGATTGTGTTGAAGAAGGGGTAAACGTCATTGTGCCTTGTTTTGGTGCACCCGCCCATTTTGAAGTTGAATATTATAGCAAGCCAGCTGTTACCCCATTGGTGATTAGTTTGTCGGGTCATATCCCCTACAAGTCGGATAAAGTTGTGCCCTACAAATACAACGCTACAATCTTAGAGGATGGAGTGGAAGTTACCATCTAGCCAATGCGTGATGTTGGGAATATTGCTGAAAATAGCAGGGTGACCCGCAGCGGTCGTGTGTTTGCACCAGTTGTTCGAAGAGATGTTAGTGCTGGAAAGAAAATTGCGGAGAATGTTGAACCCAAGAAGGCTATGGGTGAGACTAGTGGGGCTGTGTTAGAAAAAGAAGTGGATGATATTTTGAAGATAATCAAGATGAGCGACTACAGAATTGTAGATCAACTACTACAAACTCCTTAAAAAATATCTATCTTGGTGTTATTGATGAACTCCTCTGCTCACAGAGAATCCTTGATGAGGGTACTGGACCAATATTTTATGGAGAGTGATATGCCAATAGACTAATTCAGCAGTGTAATAGGGAACATTACGCCATGTAATAACTTGAGTTTCTGCGATGATGAATTACTAGATGAAGGAAGGAATCACAACCTGGACCTCTACATCTCCATGAACTGCAAGAATGATTCACTATCCAATGTGTTGATTGATAATGGATCTGTGTTGAATGTTATACTGAGGAGTATGCTTATGAAGTTAAAATATCAAGGAGCGCTTATGCGCCCGAGTGGCATCATTGTGAAAGAATTTGATGGATCAAGGAAATCTGTTATTGGTGAAGTGAACTTGCCTATTCATATAGGACCACATTTGTTTCAGGTAACTTTCCAGGTCATGGATATCGTACCTGCTTATAGCTGTTTTCTAAGAAGGTCGTGGATACATGAGGCAGGGGCTGTCACTTCAACTTTACACCAGAAACTGAAGTTTGTACGTGAAGGGAAAGTAGTGATCATTGTAGTTGTTTAGTTATTGGCATGCATTTTTGGTAAAAGCAGGTGTGTGAATGTCATGACTGATGTCATAACATTCTAGTTTATTAGGTACTGATTCATTAGGTACCTTTGCAGAAAAATATTGTCATACAAGTGCTGTTGTTTATAAGTGTGTATCTGAGCATTTTGCAAAAAGATCACATTTACCAAAATCAGTAGACAGGAATTCAAATGTCATAACAAATGTTAAGACATCCTGTTCTGAACTAACAGTTATGCAGTTTGGGTAATTCTGAGTTTTTTCAGGAAAATGACTCAGTCTTTCCAGAACAGAAAATCTCGTGGACTTGGGGTTAACCTAGCTCAACCCTAACCTGGTTGATAAAGTCCTGTGACCGAGTCTTAAGGTCAAACGGAATTAACCCTAGCTTTTTGTGGAAACCCTAACTGAAGATGCAGCTGCTATATATTCAACAGGGCTGCTGTTTGGAATGTATCCCTTTTTGACAGAAGATCATTTAGAAGCTGTATAGTTTTAACTATTGTAATCCAAGCAAGTATCATTGTGATAAGTGACTTGGAATAGGCTTTAAATTGTAAGGGTTGTGTATCACTCAAAGCTTTGAAGCAAGAGTGTTTTTGTGTCTCTTGACTAAAGCTTTGAAGCAAAGTCAAGTTAGGTTTATGTATCACTCAAAGCTGTGAAGCAAGAGTGTTTGTGTTGCTTGATTAAAAAGCTGTGAAGCATAATCAAGTGTATGTTTTGAAGAGTGTCTTCATCAATTCATTAGTCAAATTGTTTTAAGTATCACTGCTGTGATTGAGGGGGAGTGAGTAGGAACTCAGGTTTAAGTTGTACTTAGATGGAAGTTGCATTGGGTAGGTCTTAAGTGAAGGAGATAAACTGGTTGGTTTATTCCTGAATTAATATCTCTTATAGTGGATTTCCTCCCTGGCTTGGTAGCCCCCAGAGTAGGTGTTGTTGCACACTGAACTGGGTAAACAATTGACTGTGTTCTTTACTGCTTTTTGTATTTACTGTCTTATAGAAAGTCAGATACGGTGTCATAACATTGAACGTGACATTGAGTATCTGCAGCCAGAATTTCAATTGGCATCAGAGCAGGCACCCTGCCTGTATTACTGGGTGAGATCTATGGATATCACTTTCTGGCACTATGGACAAAGAAGGAGTTTTTGGAAATAGACCACCCATTATGGATGGAACAAATTATGACTACTGGAAACCTCGTATGATTGCCTTCCTAAAATCTATGGACAAAAAGGCTTGGAGAGCTGCTGACAAAGGATGGATCCATCCCACCATAACTGAGAAAGATGGGACAATCAGTCTGAAGCCTGAGGAAGATTGGAGTAAAGAAGAAGATGAGTTAGCCCTAGGAAATTCCAAAGCATTAAATGCCTTGTTCAATGGAATTGATAGAAACATATTCAGACTAGTACATCAATATGAACTGGCCAAGGAAGTTTGGGACACTCTCAAAACTACCCATGAGGGCACTTCCAAAGTAAAAATGTCAAGACTTCAGATGTTGACTACCAAGTTTGAGAATCTAAAAATGATGTAAGATGAAAGCATTCATGAGTTTCACATGAACATCTTGGAGATTGCCAACACCTCAGGAGCACTGGGAGAAAAGATGTCAGAAGAAAAATTGGTGAGAAAGATTCTCAGATCCTTGCCTAAAAGATTTGCAATGAAGGTAACTGCCATAGAGGAAGCCCAGGACATCAACAAGTTGAAAGTGGATGAACTTATTGGGTCTCTTCAGACTTTTGAGACGGGGATCACTGAAAATGGTGACAAGAAGAACAAGAGCATAACACTTGTATCCAACACTGATGTTGAAAACAAGGAGGATGAAGAAGAAAATATTTCAGAAGCTATAGCCATGCTTGGAAGACAGTTCAACAAACTCATCAAAAGAATAGATCCAAAGTCAAGGTCTAATGTTCATAACATTCCCTCTGAAATTGACAGTTCCAGCAGAAGACCGAGGTCAGAAGAGAAGGGAAATCAAGGCAGAGGAATTCAATGCCATGGCTGTGAAGGATATGGGCATATTCGAGCTGAATGTCCTACCTTTCTTAAGAAACAAAAGAAAGGAATGACTGTTACTTGGTCTGACTGTGATTCAGAAAGTAATTCTGAAGAAGAATCTGCCAAACTAGTTACTGCTCTAACTGGTGTTTGTACCTCTGAAAGTGACACTAGTGATGAAGAAGTGACATTTGAAGAACTGGCTGATACTTACAAGAAATTGTGTATCAGAAGTGATGAAGTCTGTGTGCAGAATGAGAAACAATCAAAACTCATCATAAAACTGGAGGCTGAAAAAAGGGCAGACCTTGAAACTATAAGTCATCTAGAACGGGAAGTTCAATTGCTGAACTCACAACTGAACCAAATGACCAAATCTGTCAAGATGCTGACTAATGGAACAGACAAATTGGAAGAGATTCTTCAAGTTGGACAAAATATGGGAAACAAATCTGGACTAGGATTTGTGGAAGCTAAGAAATCTGGTGCAGACAAGAAGATCAGGCCTGTTAAACAAATGTCAAAGCAGATGTCTCAACACAACTCTCAACATCAGAAACAGAGATATATGAAGAAAAAGTACCAAAGATGGAGATGTCATCATTGTGGGAGGTATGGCCACATAAAGCCTTTCTGCTTCAAATTGCATGGATACCCTAATCAAAACTCAGGTGTTAAACCTAAGTCAAAAAGGGTACCACATACTCCTCAATGGAAGAAAAAGGCTACTGCCCTGATAGCCCACACTTCCCTGAGAGTCTCTGCAAGGGAAGGCTGGTACTTTGATAGTGGGTGCTCTAAGCACATGACTGGAATAAAGAACATTCTCAATCATGTCAAACCTTACACCACTAGTTATGTGACCTTTGGAGATGGTGCTAAAGGTGAAATCAAAGGAGTTGGTAATTTGGACTGCCCTGAAGTTCCAAATCTAAATGAAGTACTATTGGTAAAAGGCCTGACTGCTAATCTCATTAGTATCAGTCAATTGTGTGATCTAGGATTCAAGGTCAACTTCTCAAAATTTGAATGTCTAGTAATTAATGAAAAACTAGAAGTGGTAATGAAAGGAATCAGATCTAAAGATAACTGTTACTTGTGGCAGCCTGAGAACACTAATAACTCCACTATGTGTTCCATTACCAAAGAAGAAAAAGAGATGAAACTGTGGCACCATAAGCTTGGCCATCTTCATCTAAGAAGAATGAAAAGAACTATCTCTATGGAAGAAGTCAGAAGGATTCCAAGACTGCAAATTGATAAAGGGAGGGTTTGTGGTGAACTTCAAATTGAAAGGCTTGGTAAAAAGAGACATGTCTATGATGTGGTGAATAAACTTGAAGAAGGATGTGTTGTCAGAACCAGAAGTAATCATGACAAGAAATTTGGAAACAACAAGTTTAATAAATTCTGTTTCCCAGAAGAAATGAGTCATGAAGTCTCTTCTCCTATAACTCATCATCAAAATGGAGTTGACAAAAAGGAAAATAGGATCATACAGGAATCTGCCAGAGCTATGATTCATGTCAAAAGAATGCCTTCCCAACTCTGTGCTGAAATAGTTGCAGCTGGTAGTAGCTGTTCTCAAAATATCTGGACAAAACAGATGCTCACTGAGTATAATGTCTCACAAGATGTTGTGACATTGTATTGTGACAATCTGAATACAATAAATATTTCTAAGAACCCTATTCAGCATAGCAGGACCAAGCACATTGACCTTATAGAGAAGAAGTCAATTAAACTGGAACATGGTATCATTAAGCTTCAGCTGGCTGATTCTTCTACCAAGGCTCTTGTTGGAAATCAACTTGAAAACTTGAGGGGCAAGATGGGTATTTGCCAACGTGAGAAATTATAGCAATTAATTTTGCTTAAAACAAGGGTTGAAGGAGTTATTTGTGTTAAGTCTATTTTTAGTGGGTTAATCATATGTCTTTCCAATTCTTTCAAAATTATTAAGAAGTTGAATAGACTCTCATTTGCCTCCTACCTCTCTCGTCTTTGAAACCTATTCCTTTCTCTCAATCAAAGTTTTCTCTCAAATTGCTACTGGTGCTCTAAGTCAATCAAAATGTCTCAAACATCATCTTCAACCAAGGCGACCACTTCATCTTCATCATCTGACCAAGATTCTCGAGCAATCACCACATGCATAGATTCTGAAGTCCTGGAGATCACTCCTCTCAGAGAAATGGCAACTGACCCCTCCAAAGTCAAAAAACTGAGAACTAGGCATGCAGGAAGAGCTCAAGCTACTGCTTCTGGTAATCCTTCTCATCCTTCTTCCTCTGTACCAAATAGGGAAGGGTCAGCTCAAGTTCATCAAGCAATTGCTAGGCTTGTTACAAGAATACTAAGCGGAAACCAATCTGTACCGGGGATTTCTGTCCCATTAAATCAAGAATCAGCAAGCCCAAATGTGGATGTCTCTGAGAATGTAGATGTCTCTGAGAATGTTGTGACACAAAATGACAACATTCAGAACCCTTCAAAGAAGACTGTTGATCCACCTATCATTGATGTGGATGAGGAATACTCAGACAATGATCTGATTGCCAATGTAAACCCTAGCATATCTAGGAGAATGATGAAAAGAAAGGTTAATCAGAATGCTGCAAAATGTATGACCAAAGATAAACCTACTGATAAGAAATCCAAGGCTGAAGGCAAGGCTGGGGTAGAATCTGTGAAAACTGGTCAGTCCAAAGGGAAGGTGAAAGCCCAGGTGCATACTGGTAGACAACCAATTACAAAGAAGAGAAAAGAACCTGAATCTTCTGATTCTGATGAGGAATCAGAGTTTGAGATTGATGCTGAAGAAATTCCTATCAGAAGGAAACTCCCCTCCAGCAAAATGGCTAGAGTTCCTGAAGTCCCAACAGACAACATCTCTTTTCACCATCCTGACAATGCAAACAGATGGAAGTATGTTTGCTTGAAGAGAATAGCTTTAGAAAGAGAGCTAAACAATGATGCCATGGAGTGCAAGGACATCATGGACCTGATTAAAACTGTTGGACTGATGAAGACTGTGGTAAAATTTACCAAGTGCTATGAAAATCTGGTCAAGGAGTTCATAGTTAACTTGTCTGATGAATGTGCTGATGGAAGGTCAGCTGACTTTGAAAGTGTTTATGTTAGAGGAAGAGGGGTTAATTTCTCTCCATCAGAAATTAACAAATTTCTTGGAAGATCAAATGAGGATTGCCCTGAACTGGAAGTCATTGACAATGAAGTTTGTCAAACCATCACAGCAAGACAAGTCAAGTGCTGGCCCTTGAAAGGAAAGCTGAATGCCAGCAAACTTAGCATGAAATTTGCCATCCTGCACAAGATTGGTGCAGCCAACTGGGTCCCTACAAACCATAAATCAACTATCTCCACAGGATTGGGGAGATTTATTTATGCTGTGGGAACCAAGACTGTTTTTGACTATGACAGGTATATTTTTGAACAAACTTTAAAACATGCTGGTAGTTATGCTGTCAAAGGCCCAATTGCCTTTCCCTCCCTCCTTTGTGGAATTATCCTTGCACAATACCCTGATATCCTGGTGGCAAGAGATACTGCTTGCAAAAGAGCTCCTTCTCTTGGGTTACACTACAAGCTGTTTCAGGGATCTCATGCTCCTGATATTGTCATAACATCAGTTGAGACATCATTTGTAAAGACTCAGTCCAAAACATCTGATGTTATAGCTGTATTGAAAGAGACCTGCAAAGAGCTAGAAGCTAGGAAAAAGACCCTAGAAAACCTAATTGCCAGGTTAGAAAAGGAGGAAGCTGAAGGAAACAGAAGGGAAGAGGGTGCATAAGCTGAAGATCAACTCAATACTGAAGAAACTAGCTCCTCTGAAGGGGACAGTGCTTGAAGGTTGGTGGAGTTGATGCTATTTCCTGGTGGAGTTTGCAAAGTGTGTTCAGTTTTTTTGTCTTGTTGTGTTACTTTTTCTGGATGACTGTATAATCTTTTAAGAACATATATCTTTGGCCCATTTGTGGCTAAAGAGGGGGAGATATATTTTGGTAGACTTTATTAGACATTCTATTTTTCTGCAGTCATTTTTTTCTGCTGCTATCTATCTCTGATTGCTTAGGGGCTTTAGCCAAAAATATGCCAAAGGGGGAGTTTGTAGTTGTTTAGTTATTGGCATGCCTTTATGGTAAAAGCAGGTGTGTGAATGTCATGACTGATGTCATAACATTCTAGTTTATTAGGTACTGATTCATTAGGTACCTTTGCAGAAAAATATTGTCATACAGGTGCTGTTGTTTATAAGTGTGTATCTGAGCATTTTGCAAAAAGATCACATTTACCAAAATCAGTAGACAAGAATTCAAATGTCATAACAAATGTTAAGACATCCTATTCTGAACTAACAGTTATGCAGTTTGGGTAATTCTGAGTTTTTTCAGGAAAATGACTCAGTCTTTCCAGAACAGAAAATCTCGTGGACTTGGGGTTAACCTAGCTCAACCCTAACCTGGTTGATAAAGTCCTGTGACCGAGTCTTAAGGTCAAACGGAATTAACCCTAGCTTTTTGTGGAAACCCTAACTGAAGATGCAGCTGCTATATATTCAACAGGGCTGCTGTTTGGAATGTATCCCTTTTTGACAGAAGATCATTTAGAAGCTGTATAGTTTTAACTATTGTAATCCAAGCAAGTATCATTGTGATAAGTGACTTGGAATAGGCTTTAAATTGTAAGGGTTGTGTATCACTCAAAGCTTTGAAGCAAGAGTGTTTTTGTGTCTCTTGACTAAAGCTTTGAAGCAAAGTCAAGTTAGGTTTATGTATCACTCAAAGCTGTGAAGCAAGAGTGTTTGTGTTTCTTGATTAAAAAGCTGTGAAGCATAATCAAGTGTATGTTTTGAAGAGTGTCTTCATCAATTCATTAGTCAAATTGTTTTAAGTATCACTGCTGTGATTGAGGGGGAGTGAGTAGGAACTCATGTTTAAGTTGTACTTAGATGGAAGTTGCATTGGGTAGGTCTTAAGTGAAGGAGATAAACTGGTTGGTTTATTCCTGAATTAATATCTCTTATAGTGGATTTCCTCCCTGGCTTGGTAGCCCCCAGAGTAGGTGTTGTTGCACACTGAACTGGGTAAACAATTGACTGTGTTCTTTACTGCTTTTTGTATTTACTGTCTTATAGAAAGTCAGATACAGTGTCATAACATTGAACGTGACATTGAGTATCTGCAGCCAGAATTTCAATCATAAATGGGGAACATGCATTATTGATATCTCATTTGTCTTCTTTCAGCATTGTAGAGGCAGATGAAGCTGCTGTTTGAACCCAGTTCCAAGCCTTATCCATTGACAATATAAGAGGAACTGAGAATTCCACGGTTTCACTTAAGGATGCGCAGCAGGTTGTGCGTAAGGGTCATAGTAAAGTATAGGGACAGATTGTGGATCCACCTGTGAACAAGAACAGAGCTAGCTTGGGGTTCACTTTGAATAATGACAAAGGTAAAGGCATGAAGCCTAAGTCTACTGCGAGCGAGTATCGGGACATCTTCCGTAGCGGGGGTTATCTTCATCCAACTGTTTCCAGGATTAATGCCATTATAGAAGATGAAGCAGAGCAGGAAATGCCGAATCATGTGACGCACAGAGTTAGGGTTCATAACTGGATCACCATTAATGTTCCCTCTTGCATACATGTTTCAAAGTAATTTGTTTTGTTAATCTTTTTGAAAAAATATTTCACTCTGCCCAAGGTGGAAGTATTAATGTTGTAGGGCTTATCTGTTTGCTGTGACTTTTAAAATTAATAATAAAAGTTGTCTTTGTTTCCCAAATTGTGTCTTTATTTTTTGCTTTTTCTTAGAAAATGGTAAAAAAAAACCCTTCAAAACAAATAATAACAAAAATTCAATCTGCATGATCACTTGTTATATGTGTCAGTTTCTAAAAGCAATCATAAACCATATGTGCAGATTAATTAAAAAACCCGTTGAATACAATGACCCTGCACCCTCTCCCAACTTTGAATGTCCTGTGTATGGGGCTGAAGAATAAGATTATGATGATATTCCATAGAAGGTATCACGATTGCTTGAGCACGAGGAAAATACCATTCAGCCATATAAAGAGCCATTGGAAGTGATCAATTTGGGTTCAGAAGAAGATCTGAAGGAAGTCAGGATTGGAGCATTGTTGCATCCTGATGTGAAGATCAGGTTGATTGAGCTGTTAAAAGAGTATGTGGATATTTTTTCTTGGTCTTATCAAGATGTTCCTGGTCTAGATACATATATTGTAGTGCACCGTTTACCGTTGAAGCCAGAGTGTCCGCCAATTAAACAAAAGTTGAGAAGAACTCACCCAGATATGGCAGTGAAAATCAAAGAGGAGGTTCTAAAGAAGATTAATGCTGGTTTTCATGTGACGTCAGTGTATCCTTAATGGATTTCCAATATTGTCCCAGTACCTAAAAAAGACGGAAAAGTCCGCATGTGTGTAGATTACATAGATCTAAATAAAGCTAGTCTAAAAGATGATTCTCCATTGCCACACATTGATATGTTAGTGGATATCACAACAAAATTCAAAGTATTCTCGTTCATGGATGGATTTTCCGGGTATAATCAAATAAGAATGGCTACGGAGGACATGGAAAAAACAACGTTTATCACACCCTGGGGAACATTCTGTTACAGAGTGATGCCCTTCGGGTTTAAGAACGCTGATGCAACGTACCAGAGGGCTATGACAACCCTATTCCATGATCTGATGCACAAGGAAATTGAAGTATATGTTGATTATATGATTTCCAAATCCCAGACTGAAGAAGGGTATGTAGAAGATTTGTTGAAGTTGTTTCAACATTTGAGGAAGTATCGTCTCCACTTGAATCCAAATAAATTCACCTTCGGGGTTCGATCATGGAAATTGTTGGGTTTCATTGTTAGCCAGAAAGGAATTGAAGTTGATCCTGATAAAGTCAAAGCAATTCAAGAGATGCCAGCGCCAAGAACTGAAAAACAAGTCAGAGGGTTCCTTGGGCATTTGAATTATATTTCCAGATTCATTTCACACATGACTGCAACATGTGAATCGATCTTTAAGTTGTTAAAGAAAGATCAAGGTTGTACGCGGACAGATGACAACCAAAGGGAATTTGAAAGTATTAAAGGATATCTTCTTGAACCTCTTATCCTGCTCCCTCCCGTCGAAGGAAGACCGTTGATTATGTATCTAACAGTGCTAGATAAATCCATGGGTTGTACTTTGAAACAACAGGATGAAACAGGGAAGAAGGAGTTCGCCATTTATCATCTCAGTAAAAAATTAATTGATTGTGAGTCGCGATATTCCATGCTGGAAAAGACATATTATCCTTTGGCCTGGCCGGAAAAGCGTTTACGGCAGTATATGTTGAATCACACTACTTGGTTGATCTCCAAAATGGATTCAATCAAGTACATTTTTGAAAAACCTGCTCTTACTAGGAGAATTGTCCGCTGGAAGATGTTATTATCTGAATATGATATTGAATACCGCACTCAAAAATCTATTAAAAGTAGTGTGTTGGCAGATTATCTTTCTCACCAACCATTAGAGGATCACTAGTCTGTATAATATGAATTCCCCAATAAGGATGTAATGTTCCTGAAAGTGAAAGATTGTGATGAACCATTGCTTGAGGGAGGTCCTGACCCTGAATCTCGTTGGAGTATGATATTTGATGGAGCTGTGAATGCTTATGGTAAAGGAATTGGTGCCGTGATTGTCACTCCCCATGGATCACACATTCCTTTTACCACAAGGTTAACATTTGATTGTACTAATAATATGGCAGAATATAAGGCTTGCATCATGGGTCTCGAGGAAGATATTGATCTCAGAAGTAAAATTTTAGATGTGTATGGTGATTCAGATTTGGTAAAAAACCATATTAAAGGAGAATGAGATACTCTTCACCCCGGCTTGATCCCTTACAAAGATTATGCTAGAAGGTTGTTACCCTTCTTTTATAAAGTTGAATTCCATCATATTCCAAGAGATGAAAATCAAATGGCGGATGCTCTGGAAACTCTAGCTTCTATGTATCAAGTAAATACTTGGAATGATATACCTCGAATTATGTTTCGGCGACTAGATAGGCCCGCTCGTGTGTTTACAACAGAGGAGGTAGCAGATGAAGAACATTGGTATCATGACATCAAGCATTTTCTTCAGACTCAGGTATACCCGATTGGTGCTTCGAAGAAAGATAGAAAGACATTGAGAAGATTGGCAGCCAGTTTCTTCCTCAGTGAAAATGTGTTGTATAAAAGAAATTATGACATGGTCTTGCTCAAATGCGTGGATAGACACGAAGAAGACATGTTGATGCATGAGGTTCATGAAGGTTCATTTGGCACTTATGCCAATGGACATTCGATGGCTAAAAAGATGCTAAGGGCAGGTTACTATTGGCTGACAATGGAATCTGATTATTATAAATTTGCAAAGAAGTGTCATAAATATAAAATTTATGCAGATAAGGTCCATGTGCGTCCGACAATTCTCAATGTGATCTCTTCCCTATGGCCTTTCTCTATGTGGGGTATTGACATGATTGGGATGATAGAACCCAAAGCTTCGAATGGACACCATTTTATCTTGGTAGCAATTGATTACTTCACCTAGTGGGTGGAGGTTGCTTCATATGCTAATGTTACTAAGCAGATGGTTGTGCGCTTCATCAAGAATAATCTTATATGTCGGTATGGTGTGCTGAACAGAATTATCACTGAAAATGGCTCAAATTTGAACAATAAGATGATGACAGAACTTTGTGAGGAATTAAAGATTGTACACCATAATTCATCTCCGTACATGCCGAAGATGAATGGGGCTATTGAAGCTGCTAATAAGAGTATTAAGAAAATTATCCAGAAAATGGTTGTTACTTATAAGGATTGGCATGAAAGGCTCCCTTTTTCTTTGTATGGATATCGAACATCTGTCCGCACTTCAACAGGAGCAACCCCGTTCTCCCTTGTGTATGGAATGGAAGTTGTGCTCCCAATCGAGGTTGAGACCCCCTCTTTGCGTGTGATAATAGAAACCAAGTTGACAGAGGCTGAATGGGTCCAGATCAGGTTTGACCAATTGAATATGATTGAGGAGAAGAGGATGACGACTTTGTGTCATGGCCAGTTATATCAGAAAAGGATGAAGAAGGCTTTTGATAAGAAGGTCAAACCTCATGAATTCATAGAAGGCAATCTCGTGCTCAGGAAGATCATGTCCTTCAACACTGATTCTAGGGGCAAGTGGACTCCCAATTTTGAAGTCCCATATGTTGTCAAGAAAGCCTTCTCTGGCGGTGCATTAATTCTTGAAACTATGGATGGCGAGGAGTTCCCACGTCCCGTGAATGCTGATGCAGTCAAGAAATACTTCGCCTAAAGGAATAAAAGAACATCTCGCTAAGTTGAAAACCCGAAAGGGCGACTTAGGCAAAAAAAGAGTGTCTCGGTAGGCCAAAAACCTGAAAGGGAAGTCTAGGAAAAAATTAGAGACATAAACAGAATAAATTTCCAGCTAAGTTAAAAACCAGCAAGGGCAGCTTTGGCAAAAGTTAGGGAATTTCTTGGCAAGTAACTGCATCATGCAAGATCTGATCATTGAAGCAACAATCTTCTTGAATCCTCATCATACTTCAACGGAAGATACTGCTCGGAATTTCAAAAGTTGTTAGAGGGGATAGTGGTCATTGTATCTCAATGTATCTTTTCCATTATATATTACCATTTTCTGAACTTCGTAATTAACCATGGAGTCTCGCTATTCGCAGACTACCATTCTATTAATGAAATTTGAGCTTTTACCCAATTCTTTGTATTTCTTATTTTATTTAGCTTGAAAAGACTCATTTATTATTGATAATAACTTTCAAAGCAAAAAGATTAAATAACAAAATTGATTTTTCAAAAAGAATTTACAATTTGCTTTTACTGTGGAATTTGTGATGAAACAACAACAACAACAACAAAAATGGTGATCCCAGGAATGGACAAACTCCAGTTTGTTTTAAGAAGTTTTTTGTTCCCCTCAGGAAGGTTTACTCAGGATGATTCACCGTATTGGGTTCGTGACTCCGGTATCCTCGGTCAAGTTTGGATTCGTTTCTCCTCTTTTTTGAGTTTTCATGATGCGAGGTTTTCAATCCGAGGTTTCTCTAGTGAATAACATATTGTAGTTTTCCCTTTGAGGATGCGAAGGTAACCTCCCCAATGAAGTAGGCTTGAATTCCCCAGTGAATGTTTTGATGAGGTGGTGTCCATCTACTTTTCTTGAAATTGGTTTTGCAATCCCTAATAGAAGTGTTACTTTTGAAAACATTTGTTTCCCCAATGAAGCCTGAAGAAGGATGTTCTATCCCTGTATCTGTACTATTCTGTCGCTTTGTTTTGTTTATTTCCGGATTGTGTTTCTCCCTAATAAAGCTAAAGAAGGCAGTAGGTTTTGGTTTCCTCAGTTGGCATTTACATTTTCTTAGAATGATCATCTTGGAAATGGTTTAGCCGAGTGTTGTTTATGCCAGAGTTGGTTTTTCCTGGTTACTCCCAGTGTTGTATATTTGTTTTGTCAGCATATGTAAACACTCATATATTCATACATACAACATGCATAGCTAAAATTGGAAAATCATTGTTCATTAACATTTGTTAATATTTTTGTTGACATATTACCCTGTTTTGCAGAGATGCGTTGTCCTCTCTTCAATATAGTGTTGGCCTTAAGCAGAAAGCTATTCTTTCAATTTCCCCACTGAGTTATCCCTCGTGGAAGATATTTTCTTTAGCCTTCATGTACAACTCCTTTTTGGATGGATTTGGCTTTCCTTTTTGAGTTTATTTCTCAAAGGATGTATTTTGGTTGACTGTTTCATTCCAATTTATTTCTGGTTTGAATCTTTGGTTCCACAACAATATTATTTACTTTGGATTTCTGAAACTTCGAGTTTTGGTTTGTGCATTTATTTTGCACGAGAAGACTTTATCTCCTCAGCAGGAATATTGTGGCATTTCCCCAGGAAGTCATATTTCTTTCCTCAGGAAGCCATATTTCTATCCCCAGAAATTCATTTCTTTTTACAATCCTCCATGACAATAAGTAGAAGGTCATTTTATTTGAGCAACTGGTACTTCCCTGTAAAAGTCGACGTAACTTTTTTTTGCTATCTCCTCTATGAGTGGATAGTTTGCAGTCCATCGTCAGTTTACGCCAGTGGATGGCAAGACTTTCAAATTTGCAGAAATAGCTCGTTGTGATATCTTGGCAGGTGGAAGTCTCTTTATTTAAGACAACTTACATATTACCCTTTCCAAGCAAAGTGCCTCGGTTAAAGAAGAAGTTGAGACCCGTTCTAGGTGAAATGCTAGAATTTTAGGGAAACTTGTTATCTTTTTGCTACCCTCAGTGAACGTTGGTAGTTCATCGTCAGTGAACGGCGGTGCTATGATATATTCTCTTTCTACCTTCAGTGAAAGTTGGTAGATCACCATCAATGAAAGTTGGTGTTTGTTATCTTTTTGCTACCCTCTGTAAACGTTGGTAGTTCATCGTCAGTGAACAGCGGTGCTATGATATTTCTTTTCTTTCTACCTTCAGTGAAAGTTGGTAGATCACCATCAGTGAAAGTTGGTACTTGTTATCTTTTTTCTACCCTCAGTGAACATTGGTAGTTCATCATCAGTGAACAGCGGTGCTATGATATATTCTCTTTCTACCTTCAGTGAAAGTTGGTAGATCACCATCAGTGAAAGTTGGTGCTTGTTATCTTTTTGCAACCCTCAGTGAACGTTGGTAGTTCATCATCAGTGAACGGAGGTGCTATAATATTTCTTTTCTTTCTACCTACAGTGAAAGTTGGTAGATCACCATCAGTGAGTGTTGGTGTTTATTATCTTTTTGCTACCCTCAGGGAACGTTGGTAGTTCATCGCCAGTGAACGGTGATGCTATGATATCTTTTTTACTTCTACCTTCAATAAACATTGGTAGCTCACAGTCAGTGAACATCGGTGTTGTTATTTATTTTCCTTCTACCTTCAGTGAACGTAGGTAGCTTTACCTCCAGTAGGAGTTGGTGTATCCTTTGACCATTTTACCATCCTCTCTGAGTCGGGTCTTTTGATCCACCAGTGATTTATTTTCCTGGTCGGGTTGCTCTCTTGTTTCTTTATTATTGTTACATCCCCAATGGTGTTTTGCGTCTCTTTGGTCTTGTTCATATACATTCATGCTCATAAACATTGTATGACATCTTAGGGCCAAAAATAGAGTTTATTTTATATTTAAGTATCTTCGATCGCGTCGACGCGAAGATTTTTAACCTTCGTATCTACAGATAGAAGAAACTTAAATAAGGGCAGCTGTTGTACCCCAATTATTTCCCCTAAGATCCCTTCATCATACCATGTTGATTCCATCACAATAAGATCACACTAGGATTCTTTGTTCCCCTCCCTATATTTAGCTTTGCACTTTGAGGAATCACCAAGCACCTTGACTTGTGTTCTTTTGTGATCATGAATATTTTTGTCTTGATTTCTTATTTTAATTAACAAAATGCAATGTTGGTTTGTCTTTCTTGTTATCCATGTAGGTAAAGGCAATGAGATTTAACAAGTTGTCCCATAGGTTCATGAGTTTATTTCCATGCCCTATTCAATAAAGCTTGAAGAGTTCAAGCCTCACCATTGAAGTTGTTTTGGAGTAAATGGCATGGCAAGCTTATTTTGGTTCACCATATTTCAATATTATCAAATTTGATCCAAAAAGTACAAGGGGTTGATTAAAAAATAGTCATGTTTGGACAAGATTTTATTCCCATTGGTCACAAATGCATATTTCTCTCAATTCTCAAGATATGGAAGTGGTTGTTATTGCTACGATTTCTCATTATCATCCTCAACAACTTATATTTAAAAAGCATTTGTGTTGGTACAAGAAGTTTGTTCAAAATTGTCAAAGTTCCTCAAGACATGTGTCTTAATATAGGAGCTAGGGTTCTAAACTTCCGAGGAGTATATCTTGCTCATATTTTGGTATTTTTGAGTGATTCCAAAGACATAATTATCTTCAAAGGGTTATTAACAAATAACTTCAAAATTTCCAAGGAGTTTTCATGTGTAAGAAACTTGACGAAGAAGAAAGATTACAAGTCCTCCAGATGAATCCCCAATTTTCCATGTGTGACTTCAAATAATCATAACTTGGTCAATTTTTATCACCTTGATCCCATTATTTTTCCATAATGATCTTGATGATGTGAATTTTATCCCTTCTTTTATGTTCAATGTGAGAAATTGGATGGAAGTTTCCTCAAGGATACAAAAGATTATAGGTCATTTTATGAAATTTTTCCAACTTCAACAAGTCATAACTTTCTTAATTTTTGGAGATTTTGAATGGTTAAAGTTTCAAAATGTCATTCAAGAGACCTCCTTCATGCTATCTTTTTTGGTCAAGATCAAATTCCAAGTGGAAGGCTATGTTTGGATGCAAGACATTATAGGTCACTTTTGAAGAAAAATTTGAAATATTTCTAAGTATCGAAAGTCAAATTTTTTTCCAACTTTGACTCGTTATAACTTTCATCTCAAGCATCCATTTGTTTCCATTCTTTTCACATTCAAAAGCTTGTAACCTCATCTTTCTGAAGCATCAAGAATCATGCCCTAAGACCCCTTGAGTTGAGAATGCCATTGGTCAGAAGTTGGCACTTTGAAACTGAATTTTTCACCAAGTCAGAAGTTTGAAATCCTTGATTTGGCTTATAAACACTTTGATTCTGCGCATTTATGCCTCTAAACATGTTTAACGAAGTTCTAAAAGTGATTAGCATAGAAAAACACGCGTTTTGGATGAGTTTTGATCAAATTGGAAGTCACACTTTTCTTGTTCGCAACTTCACACGATTTCCCTCCAAACTTCATCATTTCACACGCTTGGACATTCCATTTGATTCCCTATAAATAGAGGGTCATTCCACATTCATTTCCTCAAGCTTGGATAGCCAGAATCACCCTGCTAAACCTGTTCCATAACTCAGAATTCAGCAACTTCGAAATCCATACACAAGCCTTTTTCAATCCAATTTTCTCATCAATTCACCTTCCTTGATCTTCCCTGAAGCTAACCGTATAATTATATTCAAGAATCATGCCCTATATTTCTCCATAGAAGTCTAGTTTCAGAGCTTTGCAACTCAACTTCAATAGGTAGATTCCTTCATCAATTCTTCAAAACTTTGATATCATTGTGATGCTCTCATTTCCCTGGTTCTAGTCGCAACACTTGATTTTTACTGGAAACACATTTTGACCATGAAATTTCAAATCCCTTTTCAAAACTTTCATTCCAAATTGCTTGAGCTACAATTTATATAAATTTGGCGCGAGGGTGTGGTTGTCTTCGTCTTGAAGAGACGAAGCGAATGGTATAGGTCTGAGCTTCTGATTTTACAGTTTGAGAGACCTACAATTCACGTTGGCTGGAGGTTAAAGATGACCAACGTGTCATCTTCCAACCAATGATGGCACGCCACTTGTTATTTTTGAATTCTGATTTAATAATTGATTCAGTGCTTTATTCACTAATGACCATGATATGCACAGCGCGCCAGATCCCTTGGATTTGATTACTAACACGTTTTGACTCTCATCCAATGGTCCACATATTTTTTACTTTTATTTATTTTCTGATTTTTTAAATTTAATTGTTTTAAACTTCAAAAAATCATAGAAAATTCATTTTAAGTCCAAAAAATTTGAAAAAATTATGCAAAATATTTTTTATTATTCTCTTTCTGATTTTTATTTTTTTACAATTTAATTTTTTGTTTTGGTATTTTTTATAAATTTACACTTTATTTGAATTGTTTTAAATGTTTAAAAATACTTTTATGCATTTTTAAATTCTGAAAAAATTATGGAATGATTCAATGATACTGTGACAAATATTGGTGACCTTTTTATTTTTGGTTCTGACTTTGCTAGTTTTTTTAATCATTTTTGGTTTATTTTACCCATTTCTTCTAATTTCAAAAATAGTTTCTGACTTTAAAAAATTAACAAAAAAATTTATAAAATCATTTGAGCCCTTTTCTGATTTTTCTATGGTCTTTCTTTTTATTTCTTGATTAATTTTAACATAGTTGATATTTTTTATTTTTATTTCTATTTTTAAACATTTTTAAACCCTCTTTTAATGTATATATTAAATGTAATATTATTTTGTGATTATTTTATGGTTGATCTTCGGTTAAATTTTTTATCATGAGATTTATTAACATCATTGGATCCATGGTATTGAGTCTAAATCCACAAAAATGGATGAATGATTTTAATAATAGTATGATTAAATTTAATCCAAAAGTGGTTTATATTTTCTCTCCCACCCCACTTCATCTCATCTCCTTCTTATTACACTAAGTGTTATTGGAGCATGATCTCTATATCATGTCTCAAAACAAATGGTGCATAGATTGCTATTGACCGACCTCAAAATAGGTGCGACGTCTATATAAGTCCACTTACGATTGCTTAACATAGCGTTAAATTTTGTCCCGATTCGAAAATGATCATTCGTGGCCCAAACATGTGTTTGCAAGCCCAAGTATGTTAATTTGATCTCTTTAATCCAATAATCTTGAGATTCATTGTGTGGAGGCTTTGGTTCTACCAATCCTCTAATGGATCTACAACACCTTTGGTTAATGCGGATCACTTAAACATCATTGATCATTGAATGGTACGCATAAGGATTCCAAGTGGATGATATACTTGACAAAAAGCAAATGCAACTTGTTGTGTGGAGGCTTTGGTTCTACGAATCCTCTAATGAGTTCCAAATGCAAGTTTAAAGATGAAAATTCAATTAATCACTAATCACTAATAATTGATGTTATCCTTTATTCTTTTATTATATGCCCCTTTTATTTTTATGCACTATTTACTTTTAGCATTTACATTTCATGCTATTTTCATTTTTTCTGATTTGAGTATTTACTTTCTTGTCAATTTTATTTTTGCTCACTTAAGTTTTAATTTTCTTTTAAAACATATAATAATCAACAAAAACCCTAAAAATCTTTAATGAAGCTTGGACTATTTGGTTACTATCCTTGGAATTATGGAGCATTGGACTTCTTGGACTTAGGATTAGAACCCTTGGCTTATGTTGGAGACCTTGTAACCTTAATTGATATTTTGTCTGGAGCTCTTGAGGTTTACCTCAAGACATTGGATTGTTTGTTTGTTTTGTGTGCAGGTTATTGTGATTACACCCTTTGTTTGTAATCTGGAATTCACCAGTATACAACCGTTACTTTGCCCAAATTTTGTGAAGACTTAATACACTTGAAGTTTGGTTATCTCAAGAGGTCTAGTATCTTTGCTTGCTTTGTTTCAATCCAAATAATGGGAAATCCATCTTGACTCATAATGTCAAGTATTGGCTTCTTGTTGGTTAGATGGTTCTTATCCCTATCTTTTACCTTAGGCTTTAGGATAACCTCTTCTTCTCCTCCCATCTTCTTTAATTTCAAAAATCTTCTCTCTCCTTTTGAAAAACTCTTCTTGTTTTTTTTTACTTGAACCACTTTTATAATAAACTTGGACTTAGGTCCATGCATTTTCAAATATTTTCATAAATAAACTCCAATAAACTTAATAATACTTTGACATCCTTTTTGTGAGAAGACTAAAAGTCAATCAATCTCATTCAACCCATTTCGCCACTTTGGCTTTCATCTTTAAACTTTTCTCAAAAAGATTATACTTTTTCAATCCTTGTAGTGATGCAAACAACTATACTTCTACAATATGTAGTGAAGAGAGATATTTTCCACTTGGGTGTTGAGTGAGACATTGTTGATTTTAAAATCCAAGCCATATCCTCCACTTTGAGATGATGCAAGTTCTCCTTTCTCGTGATTGTGGGTAGTAAGTATGTTTTCCACACGGACAATGACAATGATGTCTTATCTCATAAAATTAACCAACACACTTGTGTTTTTTTAAATTTTTTTTAAAAGAGGAACTACATGTATCCTGATCTCCTATTGCACGAAAGGTGGTACGTAGGCACTAAAGGTTCGCAATCGCGGTGGGTGCAAAAATCATAAAATAAACATATTTCTTTTCTCACCTCCACCATCCATTTTTATACAACATTTTTCATAGCCAAAATATACAGATTTTTCAAAGAGGTTCTTGCGAAGTACCGTAGATGTTAAGGGTGCTAATACCTTCCCTTTGCATAACTAACCCCCTTACCTTGAATCTTTCCCCCTCTTTTTTGGGTTATTCTCTCTTTTCCTATTCCTTTGGAAACAATAAAGCACGGTGGCGATTTTTATTTTGATTTGTATAAGTGTAGTCAATCCAATGGCTTAGTCTTATACAATTATACCACTACAAATGCCTATTACTAGCATGTGATTTCTGACTCTTTTCTTTTTCTTGGTGAAGCTTGCTCAAAGTTTTCTGGGTTTCTCTACTTTGCTTGCTGTGTTATGAACTTTAGTTCGTTTGGTATAATTCTGATTTTGGTTTATTGTTTCTTGCCTTTACTGCTTTCTAGACATCATGAGAAGTAGGAAATAAAGAGAGTGCGCTCGAAGTAGCTATTTAAAGTTCTGTAGCAGACACCGCTTTCTATGTGCTACTTGTGCTTTTTTAAAAATCTACCTTTGAAGTAGGTATTCTGCAGGTGTGTTTACAATTGTGCTCGCATATACTATAGATGATAAGTCCTCAAAAGGAGGCGAGCAAAAAGATTTAGTAGCCAACCCCCGCACATTCTAGTCCATGTCATCCTTAGCTCACGTTGTATGTTGATGGTTCGGATTTGTGCAAATCTTGTGTATCAAGTCGGTCATGTGGAAAAGGGTTTTGTTCTAACCCCCACACTTTTTTCAGGAGTTTGCAATATCCAATGCTGACACTCTGCTACCCACTTATTTGCTTCATGTGATCCTCTTCCCTTAGCTAAAGCATTTATCTTCTTTTCTTATTTCATCTCTCTCCCGCATGTTTTCTTCGGGTGATCCGCTCCCCTTAGCTAAAGCATTTCTCTTGATTTTTCTTTTACCTACCTCGATTTGCGATATCTTCATTATGCCATTTTGCTTGAGTTAGTGTGCACTACTCTCGCCATGTATGTGCTCCATTTGTTTGAGATTTATACTTTGAGATGAATTACTCTCTCCATGTATGCGCTCTCCTTTTCTTGTTTGAGGCACTACTCTCGCCATGTACGTGCTTCCTTTGCTTGATTTCTTTGTATATACCATGCTCCCTTAGGATATGATTGTTTCTTTCCCGATTCAATATAGACATTAGGAAAGGTATCCGTGCATGCTAACATAGGGTAGTGTTGTACCCTAAAATCTTCCCTCTCCTTTCTCACAAAAGATCTCCAATGCTCAAGAAGTTTCAAGAGTTTGATCAGACAATTTCTCCTCCTAAGCATTGAGCCGACAAATTAGGGTTTTGGTTATCTCAAGGAAAATTGGAATTTTGATTCCTTAAATGACTTTCATTGTTCATTATAGGTCTCCAATATTTCTCATACCAAGTTTAAAGTCTTGCATCGCAAATTTGCTCAGTCAATTGCTCAGATGATTGAAAATCAATTGTATTGGATAAAAAGTCAAATGTGGCCAATATACAGTCAAACTTCGTGATTTTTGGCCAACATCAACATTTTTAAGTCATATTCATCAATTGATCAAGTGTTGATCACAATTACTTAAGAAAAGAAATCAAATCATCAATGGGGCAAAATGGTCAAAATTAGGGTTTTGACTAAGATGGGCTGATCATTGACTTTTGACCTAATACATGACCCAATGGCTTGAAGCATGATTTCAAGGATTCAAACACAACATGTTGAACTAACTTCATGTCTCAAATCATTTATTAAGATCAATGGATTAATAGTTGAATTTTGGATCAACTGATGAAAAGTCAACTAATACACAAAAAGTCAAACTTTGACTTTTTTGATCAACATTGAATTTCAAAGATCAAGATTCATCAAGATACTCAAAAATATCAAACTTGACCATCAAGAATCAATTAAGTCAATAAAGTCCACAAAAATTCAACATTTCCAAGACATAGAAAAATTCTAAGTGTTTTAACCTTGATAAGTTCACTACTTCATGACAATTTTTCACCAAGATGCAAGATGATTCAAGGAAAACTTTCAACATTAAAGTTGTAGATCTTGATGAAATATACAACTTTTTATTAGAGGGTTGGTGTCTAAAAAATCCATAGATTTGAAGATATAGGCTCATGAAGTCATGACATTTTTCATAAAACACTTAGTGAAATTTTCAACTAGTTTAGGCAGATTTTTGACCTAACTTCTTGACCAATTTTCACCTAGTTCCAAGATGATTTAGCCAAAGTGGTAAACATAAAGTTTGTAGAAAATGTTTCAAGATTTCAAAAATTTCCAAGAACTTGAAGAGATCATACTTGACCTAGGAGAATCGAAGAGAAGAAGTTGGGCATCCATTCTTGAATTACAAGTCATGTTCTTGATGAACACATGATCCAATCTAACAACTATGTTGCATAATATTGCTTTGCAGGCCTCTTGGCTTGAAAATATATTCATAATAAGATGTTTACATAACTAATTGAGCTATTATCTAAGAGCTTGGGCCTTTGTCCAAGTGATCATGCCATTTAGGGAAGAAAGTTCACACTTCCATTTTGGAAAAGTGACTTTAATCACAAAGTCAACTTGTCTTGAGCCTCTAACTTGTTTGTTCTGATCACACTCAACATGTATACTCAGAAGCAACATGTTTAAAGCCTCTATCCACGCCACACCATTTTTGTGGCACATTCTGATTTTGAACATCCATCTCATAATCTACTCGTTCATTTTCCATTTCAATCAATCACCAAGCTTCTTTAACTCATATAAAAGCTATCCAAACACCTACAACCCAATTGTAATATCACCCCTCTCATCTTCCATAGCCAGAAACAGAGTTCTACACATTGACTTCTCCAGAACAATAAGCCACTCTCAATCCAAAGTAAGCATTACATTAGCTTCCTAGAGTTTTCGTGAAGCTATCCAGATCATCACAACACCTCAAGGAGTGCTCCAACATAGTCAATTCTCACTTTCAAGGTAAGTTTTCTGAACTTTCAAATCCTTATACAAGCATCAACTGCCTTTGATTATAAAAGATAAAATGAAGATATAATTTCCTGAAGCTAACCATGTCCTTACATTTCATTTATCTTTCCTGAGTATGGAGAATTTTGAGTTTGAACTTTCTGGAAAAATTAGGTTTAATTTGGTACCAGATAAAATTCATGCTCATCTTTTATTTTTAGCTTAAGTTATTTACATGGTTGAAATCGTGGTTAAATTTCAAGAAACTTTTATGTTTACATTTTCCAATTTGGTTGAGAAATGAGCAAGTTATAGATTTCAAAAATGTTGATGAACATTATGGCACGAGGAAGAAGATGAAGTTATAATCAGGATTGAGTTTGTAATATATTTATTGGTTTGTGTATTAAACACCAGATGTATAGCCACCCCAGTGGTAGAGCGTGCGCGTATAAGTCATAATTATGCCTTGTCCTGGGTTTGACCCATGCGTTAGGAATTTTGCTTTTTTCTAACATTTACATTACATATCCTCTACAAGCAAGCTCAAAACGTGTACCATGTGCCCTTCATCCATACCATCCATCTGTTCAGCAACTCAAATCAAGAGCTCCATAATGAAAATACCATGATGAGCTCTCAAAATGCATCCATATTGGATCCTCAGGCATTGAACTTCTCATTCTGGGCCATTGACTTAATTCCTTCCTTAAACCCCCCTTTCTACTAATGCAACCAATCCCAATTCCATTATTTTTATTTTTTCTTGATTCCAAACAAAAATTGCTTGGGCATGTTTGCTAGTTTTAAACCCTCATTTCACTTTTCAACACCCAACCCAATACTTTTTATATTTTTATATCTTTTCTATATTTTATTTATTTATTTTTTTGTTTATTTTATTTAACCAAAAATACCAAAGATATATTTTCTTAAAAAAATTAAATCAAATATATTTTAATTTAGGCATTTTATTTCATTTTACATTGAATTTTTATTATCTTTTGTATTGTAAAATAACATTTTCTTTCCCAATTAACATCAAACTTCAAATTATGTTAATTAATTTAGATTTTAGAATTTGATTAAATAATTAATTAACCTTTTTGTAAATGAAATTGATTAATTTAAAATAGGATTAATCTTTAAATCTCCTCTATAAAAAACCCTAAAAGCAATTTCTTCTTCATCTTTACATTTTATGCACAATTATTGTTGTAATTCATATTCAATGGTTTGTAATAGTAATTAGGGTTTATTTTAGTTGTCATCCCCATTTGTAAATTTGTACCTCCCATTCCCAAAATATTGTAATATCATAGGACCTTTAATTTCAACAATTTATCGCTTTCCATATTATTGTTAGTAATTAGGGTTTGTATGGCAAGACTAAAATCAAACATTAGAAAACCCTTATTCAAGATAATATACTTGAAATAGACACACTTTGCACACATGCACCTCTAACCCACACTTGTTTCCTCGGATGAAAACAATCATGTCCCTCGAACGTGAGATGTTTTAACAAAATACCCTCGATTTTAAGATTGTAGTCCCTCGATGACCCTTCGACGTTGCCTTCGGTAAATTATTTTAGTCCATTATGACAATTTCTAAAACATCTTACAAGTTGCATTCTATGACTATACGATGACCCACGCTCGTTCCTCACATCCAATGATATGGCTTCCTACTAACTAATGGTAGAATAACACTATCAAAAAGAGGAGGAAAAGAACAAAGACTTTTTGAATAGGTAGATTGCTCATGATTTCTTGCTAAACAAAACCATTTACACCTCACACTTTCAAAACACTTTTCAAACAAACATTTTATATGCATTCTGAATGATACGAGAATCATTACAAAATTGCCTTACATTGGCATTTTCAAACATCTTTCCAAACATCTCACTTTCAAAATATTTTCAAAACCAACACTTTATAT
Organism: Vicia faba; assembly: GCA_948472305.1. Lineage (NCBI taxonomy): Eukaryota > Viridiplantae > Streptophyta > Magnoliopsida > Fabales > Fabaceae > Vicia > Vicia faba. The sequence goes on from CATIWC010001634.1 coordinate 79,444, forward strand.
ACATTCTCAACGATGCGAGAATCATTGCAAAGTTTTCCAAACTTAGGCTTTTTCAAAATATTTTCAAACTTACACAAACACAAAAGCATTTCAAAGTGATCAAGCAATTAACAGTCCGTAGATAACTACAGATGAAAAGGGTGCTAACACCTTCCCTTTTCATAACCTACCCCCCCCCCCCCTGAACTATAGAAAATTCTCGAAAGGTCTTTCATGTTCTTTTAACCCATTCCTTTATTGGATAAAAGAAAAGTCGGTGGAGACTCTTACTATCTGTAACATTTGTGGGAAAACGTAAAAACACTAAGTCATGTCTCCCACCGTATTACAGAACTGGCGACTCTGCTCGGGAGATAAACTAAAAGTGGGGTTGCCTTAAGAGCTAGATCACCTTTATTTTATTTAATTGTTTGCTTTGTTTGCTTTACATTTGTGGGTTATATTTGGGTTTATTACTTGTAAAAATCCTATACCCAGATTTGGGGCATATTAAGTAAGTAGCAATAGATCGTGGGGACTATGCAACATAATACCGACATGGTTGAAGCGATGGCTACATTAGTGTGACACATTTGTTGGTATCAGTGTCCCTTGAGTCCAGTCAAGGAGAATACGTGGCCGTTGTGTGGTGTCATGAAGCACTAACTGACCTTAGAACCTTAGTTGAACAACTTGGCCATTAGAAATTAGTGAGATAGCTGGCTTTGGTGCAAGACTAAAGTTGGTTGATACTCGATACTACACTCATTAAGATCAGACTTTTGGGATATTTTGGCCGTAGTTTGGATGCTTAAGCTAAAACAATGGCCAATGAAGGAAGATCAGTGATATTGAGATTCCTTAGAACTCGATTACTTTTGTTAGGACAGGTTGAACCAACTAAACTTTAAGAGGGTACTTACCTATAAACCCCATGCAAGCCTAAACCTAAGGCCTTGTGCGCCTCCTCAACTCAAAGAGTTAGCTTCAAGGGTTCCTAAATATTCTCTGTTCACCAAAAGATATGGTAGACTTCCTAATCTAGTTACCTCAAGCTTTGAAGAAGACATAATGAGGGTGCTATTTCTGTTCTTTGACCTTGTACATCATTGTTTAAGCTTTCCCGACTATCAACTAGTGCCCACAATGGAAGAACTCTCTCAACTGTTGGAGGTACCAGTCCTTGATCAAATGACATTCACCATTTTAGAGGAAACTCCAAGAACTGAAGATATTTCCAAGGCCTTACATTTGAAGAGTTCTGACATCATAGCCAATTGGGAGACAAGAAGCGGGGTCAAAGGCTTTTCGGCTAAATTCCTGATGGAGAAGGCTCAACTATTTTGGGATGCTATGGATTTACAAGCTTTTGAGGAGATCTTGGCTCTTCTAATTTATGGGTTGGTGCTTTTTCCTAACCTTGACCAACTCATAGATGTTAATGCTGTCAAAATTTTCCTTACTCATAATCACGTGCCTACTTTGCTTGGAGACTTTCTATATTGTCTTCACACTTGCACCATGAGGAAGAGAGGGGTTCTTATGTGTTGAATTCTGTTGCTGTCTAGGTGGTTTATTTCGCACCTTCCCCGATCAATAGTAAAGAATGAGCAAGGTTTGAGGTGGTCGCAAAGGATAATGTCACTTTCTCATGCAGATATTCGTTGTTGATCTCGTTCTCAAGAAGACATTACTATCATTTACCATTGTGGGGAGTTCCCTAATTTTCTAGTCTTGGGAATTAGGTGAGGTATTACTTATAACCCTTCTCTAGCTCTACGAAAATTTGGATATGCTCGAAGAGATGGTCCCCATGGCGCACTTATTCAAGGTATTGTATTCGACTATGAGAACGATGTTCAAGGTTATCATCGAAGGTTTATAAATGCTTGGGGCATGGTGAACAAGGTTGATAGAAAGACTTTGGGGTATAAGAATTCCATCCCTCTTGAGCCTTATCTCAAATGGGTACAAGCTCGTGCAAAAAGTCTCATGATGCCATATCTAGCTATCTTACCAATAGTTGTGGAGCCTATTACCGAGGGAGATATTCCTTACACCATTCTACATCAAGACATGCCTACCGACTTCGAGGAATTGAAGAGATCGTGGATTTAACTCAAGGGGGAAGGATACACCTTTAAAACTCGATTCTACGTAAGCGAGAAGAAAGTGTTGGAGCTCACAAGGAAACTTCACGAGGAGAAAAGCCTGAATGCATACATTGCACCAAAGAGGAATTGTCCTTGGGAGATTTGAGTCTTTTGTTTTAGAAGTCTATTTTGGTTGTCTTTTGACACCCTTTTTTTCTTTTTCATCATAAGCCTAAGGAGCAGCTGTAATCGCGAATTTTTTAATAGAATTGTTGTATTTGTTTCCTTTGTGGCTAGAAAATTTAAATTCCTTAAGGTCCTTGGAAACATTGCATCCACATAGCATGCATCATATCATAATCAGATTTTACGATACATGTCTCCTCATTTTCTACTGTTTATTTCAGTATAAGATGACTCTAGAGAAAATCGTCAAAGATCTGCAAACTCAACACACATAGTTCCAAGAGACTCTCCTCAACCTAGCTAAAGGTCAACAAGACATGATGGCACTCCTTTCCACCAAGAAGAAGACCAAGAAGAGGGCTTTTATTCTCTACATGGGAAGAATGTTCAAGGGGCCTGCCCGAATGGCTCAAATAGAAGAGGCTTCTTCTGAGGAAGAAGACAATCAAGAAGAGGAGGTTGTAAGCACTACAATTAGGGGTGGAAATAACCAAGTTACTAAGGATGAAGATTATCCCGAAGAGCAGTGTCCACCGACGGATGAGAAGTACAAACAGCTGGAAGACCAACTTAAGGCTATAGAGATCCAAACAATGTCTGGTTTGGACTTTGGAGATTTAGGTCTGGTCCCTGGATTGGTCATTCCCCACAAGTTCAAGATCCTTGTCTTCACCAAGTATGATGGAGTCTTATGTCCAAAGATGCATATGAGATCTTACGTACGCATGATTCAACCACACACCACCGATAGGAAGTTTTGGGTACACTTCTTCTAAGAAAGCTTATTTGGGACACAATTGGAGTGGTTATATCAATTAGAAGGGACTAATATCTACACATGGGAGGATATGGCTGCTGCCTTATATAGACAATACCAATACAATGCTGATCTTGCACCAACTCGCGTGCAATTATAAATTATGACAATGGGTTCAAATGAAGGCTTTAAGGAGTATGCTAAAAAATGGAGGGACCTGGCTGGAAGAGTGTAACCCCCATTGACTGGAAACGAATTAGTGGACATGTTTATGGGCACCTTGACTGGTCCATTCTTTAATTTTCTAATTGGGAGTTCCTCGTCAGGGTTTACTGAATTAATCTTGACTGGTGAGCGAGTTGAAAGTGGAATAAAAAGTGGAAAGACCCCCATGGTCTATACTGCTGTAAAGAAACCATTTGTTGGTAAGAAGGAAACTAATGTTGTTTATGGAAAAATGAGCTGTCTTAAGAATGATCATCATCAGTCGGTAGGAGTTGTGTTGATTTCAAATCTAACCCCAGTTCAACTACCACAACAATCAAACAATAAAAAAAGGCCTGATGTCCCGAGGAGGAAATTCACTAGAATCAACATGCCACTATCTCAAGCTTTACAACATCTGTTGAAGGCATATTTGGTAACGCTGCGAGACCCTCCTCCAAATCCCAATACTGCCTCTCCCAAATTTAACTCGAATGTGAAATGTGCCTATCATTCAAATAGTCCCAACCATGACACCAACAATTGTTGGACATTGAAGAATAAGATACAAGATTTGATTGATAACAACGTGATCAAGTTTGGCCATCCACAAACCCCTAATGTCATTACTGATCCCATGCCCAGTCATGGTAAAGGTGTCAATGCTATTAATGGTGCCTCCTTTGTCTCCACTGTTGATGATTTGACTACTCCATTATTGACCGTTAAGAAGAATCTGCTAAGAGCCAGTTTATTTCCTGGCTGCCTTGAAAGTTGTTACCATTGTGCTTCCTAAGCCAATGGGTGTATGTGGCTAAAGAAAGGTATTCAACGTCTGATTAATAGCCATGAAATTTCGTTTAAGAAAACTATGTCTGTGAAGAGTTTTCCTGAAAGTATTTTCCAAAAGTTGAGACTTGAAGATATTTCCATAATCACCATTTCCAATACTCCTATTAGGATCACCTCTAAGGGACCTATAAGGATTCCTACTGAGCTAAGAGTGGATCCCTTAATTATCACTACACCCGTCCAGTCCCCTATTCATTTGACAAAGCAGTGCCTTGGAACTATGGGGCAGAAGTTAATTATTATGGCGTCAAGTAAGAGCCATGGATTATTAAAAATGAAGAGCCTGAAATTACAAACATTGCTGGAACTAGTAAGGTCACTAAGACAGGAAGGTTCTTCTCTCCAGAGATCTCTCCTCCAACAACTACAACAACACTTGTTCGTATTCCTGCTGCTAGACCAACTACTGATACCCGAGGTAAAGAGAAAGTTACTGAGCCTGCCCTGATGGAGGCACCCTCAAAAGAAGTGATAATTGAAGACCCATCTAGACAAGAGATGGAATAAATTCTGAAGATCATCCGAAAAAGTGACTACAAAATAGTTGAACAACTGGGGCAGACACCCTAAAAAATATCCATGTTGTCCTTGTTGTTATGCTCCGAAGCACATGCCCAAGCTATGCTGAAATTCCTGAAGAATGCCCATGTACCTCAAGAGACCACTACTGATCAATTTGAGAATTGTGTTGCAAGCCTAATGGCTGACAATGGCTTGGGATTTTCTGAATCAAATTTAACTCCGACGGGGAAGAATCACAACAAGGCTCTGCACATTTCTATTGAGTGCAAAGGCACGACTCTGGCGCATGTGTTAGTAGATACTGGGTCCTCCCCAATGTTTTACCTAAAGGTGCTTTGGACAGATTGGACTGTGAATGGCTGGTGCTGAAACCCAGTGATATTGTGGTAAGAGCCTCCAATGGCTCAAAAAGGATGGTCCATGGGGAGGTTGATATTCCGATCAAAGTGGGATCTCAAGTCTTCAATTCAAACTTTTACATAATAGATATATGCCAGGCCTATTCTTGCTTGCTCGGACGCCCATGGATTCATGGGGCAGGTGTTGTTACCTCTACATTACATCAAATGCTGAAATACCCGGTAAAAGGGAAGGTTGTCATAGTCTGTGGAGAGGAAGAATATAAGGTCAGTCATTTGAATTCTTTCAAATATGTTGAAATGGATGGTGAATTCATTGAAACCCCCTGTCAAGCATTTGAGGTTATTCCTCCAATGGTTGTTGCCGCTACGTCTGTTACTCCTGAAATCTCTAAAGTCACACCAAGAATGGCCTCTCTGAAGGATGATAGGGCTGTTGTAGAAGATGGAGGCTGCACTATCTAGGGATAACTTCCTGACATCCCCTACAAATCTGACAAATTTGGATTGGGTTTTACTTCAAAGGCTAAGAAAGAGGTCCGACGTGCTCGAGCTGGTGGGCCACCTCTCCGTATTAGAAAAAATGAATTCAATGCCCTGGAAGACACTGATAGTAATGATGACTTTGACGACTGGATATTCCCAACTGCTAACGGTGGACTTAACAAATGGAAGGACAAAGACTTCATCTGAATCTCCTTCAACAAGGAGTAATTTCTATTGTTGTACCCTAAAATTCACCCTCTCACTTATAAATGGCTTATGCTTCACCATCATATTCACCATTTGCATTGGATTAACTCGATGACATGGGATCAAGAGTTTGGCTGAATAAGTGAATAATGCCCAAGAGAAGAAGATATATCTTCAAAGGTCAAGTAGCTGAAGTCTTTCCATCATGAACATTATCTCGAGTTACAAGATATATGAGTACAAGAGTTCTTCAAGATATTCCAGTTGGATTAGGGTTTGGAGTTATGGTCAACATCTCTTATCTTTGTAATGCAATTAGTGTTCTTGATTGATGACATGATTTAACTGATTTTTCAAGCTTAAGATGGTCTCATGGTTCTCCATTTGTATTAGAAACATTTGCATATAGTCTATTGATCTCCACGATTTTATCAGAAGAATCGAAATTGGTTGAATAAGAAGAGATTTAAGTTTGTATGGGCAAAAGTCAACGAAATTCAAAGGTTGACTAGATGGATTTTTGGTCAAGATTATTGTCAAAAGTCAAAATATGAGAAAATTTGATAAGCTATTGAGGAGATTCGAAAGAATCGGCGGATTATAGAGTTTCTTGCATTTTTAGTATTTTAAACACTTAGTGATTTTCAAAATATGTTCAAAAAAGTTGCAAACTTCATGGATTTTTTTAGGGTCCCATTTTGACTCAAATGAAAAATCTCTGAACATAAAAGTTGAAGATCAGAATCACCTCTCCAATTTTTATTCAAGAATCATCCCATTTGGTGGCTTGTAGAGAAAGTTATGATGTTTATGTTTTGAGCACTTGAAAGGAAAAATGCTGCCAAGACTTGCCTAACCAGGCCAGCATTTTGTCGAACAGATGGCGTGCACATGTTCATAGTGGTTTTTCCCCATGAATTTAGTTCTCATTTTGAAAAATGTTGAACATAAAGGTTGGAGTGTGTTGTGTACTCTTCAGTTTTGGTTTGAATTTCATTTCGTTTTATGCATCATGGAGAGAGATATCGAGGCGCAAAGTAGGAAGGTCGAAATGGACAAAATGCATGGTGTCACGCATAGGACTTGCCTTGCCAGGCCTGAAATTTCATCAAGCAGTTGCAAGGCGTACATTCATGACAATTTTCTCTATGATCGAGGCCGTATTCAGATTCGGGATGAACTATAAACTTGTTCTATCATTTTTCCTCTTTCCAACGGTATCAAGTTTGCGGCATTTGGATCATTATTGGGAAATTTACGAGGTTTTGAAATCATGACAATGGAGTTGATTTCTGCTTGGTGAATTTTCAGCCACTACAGCCAGTTTTGATATCACGACTTTGCGATCATTTTTGAGTATGTTTAGAGCATTATTTCAAGAAGCTTCCAACATGAAAGTTGTTCAGAGAAATTCCCTCTTCAACTTTTATGTTGAGATCTCATCTTGAATAATTATATATTTCAAGTTATTAAGCCATAAAGTGGAGGTTAGAGCATTGACGGATAGTCGCCAGTGTTAGCAGAATTACCTGTATTTATTTTAGTCGTAATTTCATGACTTTAGGGTCATTTTAAGGCATGCTACGAGCGCTATTTCGATGCAAGGCCAACATAAAAAATACTCCTTAATGTGTCCTCTTTTCAGTGATGCTAAGATTGTGTCGCGATGAGCGTTATAGCTCAAGATATACGAGCGTAAAGGAGGCTACATGGCCATGCATAATGATGGAATTCAACAACATAACCCCCTTTTACCGGGCCGGCTAGCACTACATTTTGGGATTTTTTCTTTAAATTTGTTTGAAACTTATGTTATGCAACAAAAAAAAAACAGTTTCTTGGATTCACTCTAGCTGGGCCTAGCGCCCTGATTTCTACACCCCCGACTCCAGTTTTTTTACCCCATGAACTCATGTCTTCATTTAGAGTTTTTTTATATATATTGTTGTCATGATATAATAAAAGCGATAAAAAATAATAGATTTTAAATTTTAGGAATTAATTCACTAGTTTTTCTTAGAATTATCCCTACATAAAAACTAAAAAAAAAAAACTTTCTCTTTATAGTTTTAATCATCATTTTCATACCGCTTTGTCATTTTAAATGCATTTGTTCATTGTGCAAGGTATATTTTTGTGCTTTTGATCATATAATATAACAAGATGTTATTTGATCGAGGCATGCAGTTTATGCTCGCTCCTAATGCGACGCTCCTTATTTCTCATCATCCTGATAAATTCATATGTTGTCCGGATACATGTGATATTTTGTGATGCTTTGTACAAGAATTTCTAATCATGCATTTACTTTTACTTTAATTGGATATCATTTATGACTTTGTTTGTTTCTTGGTGAAGCTTTCTCGACGCGTATTCCATGCTTCTCCGTTGCTTTTGTCCGCTCCTAACGATTTACTCGCTTTTGGTAGTCGCCGCTACTACCTTTCTACTCTCTCACACTTTTCTACATTTCTTTACCGACTTTCTAGAGATCATGTATAGTAGGGGTATTTATCGCTTTCTAGAAATTATGTGACGTAAGAAGCAGGAAATAAAGAGCGTGTGCTTGAAGTATCTATTTAAAGTCCTGTAGCAAGCACTGCTTTCTGTATGCTAATTAGGTTTGTTTAAAATCCTACTTTTGAAGTAGGTATTCTGCACGTGTGTTTACTTTTGTGCCTGCATCATATGTACAAATGATAAGTCCTCAAAAGGAGGCGAGCAGGGAGGGTTAGAAATCAACCCCCACAATTTCATCTGTGTCATCCTTAGCTTGTGATGCAACACGAAGCTTCGGAGTTGTGCCTGCTCTTGTGTATCGAGTCATCAAGTGGGGAAGGGTTCTGTAATTGAACCCCTATATTTTGTCAGGAGTTCTCCTTGGCCGATGTTGATACTCTGTGATTGTTCATATTTCCTTATGTTGTCTACCTTGATCTTCTATATCTTGGTTAAGTGTTCAGTCGCTTTGGACATCACATTTTGCTTTTTTCATCCTACTCCCGCTTGTTTGTCACAGGTGATACGCTCCCCTTGGCTAAAGCATTTCAATACTTTTCCTTACCATTTTATGTGTGTGATTTCTTGAGCTTATTGGATTGCTTGCTTAATTTTATCTTTATGTGCATATTTTGAGATGATATACCCTCGGCATGTTCTCTTAGGAGCTCTCGAGTCAACTATAGATGATGATTCAAGATAGACATAGTTTTAGGTGATAGACCCTTGCTATGCTCCTTTAGGACTTCTTGATTCATCTATAGAGGATGCGTTGAGATAGACATTAGGATTATTATCCAAGCATGACAACTTAGGGTCGAGATTTCCCTTCAAAACTCAACTTTAGGATCAATCATTGTATGATGACATTAGGGATAAATCTAGGTTAGTCTCCCTTAGATGTTTTGTTTTCTTTTGCATCCTTGCATTTTAAAAAAAACTATCATTTTCTTGGCAAAACTTAAAACATCTAACAATTTTCAAATCCTTTTTCAAGGTAAAAGATATCAACCAATGCAAACTCTTTTGTGCCTTTGGGATTTTCTTTCAAAATTTTCAGAAAGAACATGCTAATTATGTCGGGCCCATTCTTTAATTTGCTGATTGTGAGTTCTTCGTCAGGGTTTACTGAGTTGATTTTGACCGGTGAACGAGTTGAAAAAGGAATCAAAAGTGGAAAAATCCCAATGGCCTCAACCTCTAATGCTGTAAAGAAACCATTTATTGGTAAGAAGGAAAAAAATGTTGTTTATGGACAAAGGAGTCGTATCAATAATGATCGTCATCAGTCGATAGGAGCAATATTGATTTCTAACCCGACCCCAGTTCAACGACCACAACAATCAAACAATCAGCAAAGGCCAAATGCCCCGAGGAGGCCGTTCACTAGGATCAACATGCCACTATCTCAAGCTTTACAACATCTGTTGAAGGCTGATTTGGTAACGTTACGAGATCCTCACTCTAATCCAATACATCCTCTGCCAAATATAATCCGAACGTGAAATGTGCATATCATTCCAATAGTCCTGGCCATGACACCAACAACTATTGGGCGTTGAAGAACAAGATCCAAGATTTGATTGATAATAACGTGATTGAGTTTTACCCTCCACAAACCCCTAATGTGATTACCGCGCCCATGCCTAGTTATGGTAAAGGTGTCAATGCCATTGACAATGTCTCCTTTGTCTCCACCATTAATAATTTAACTACTTTTTTGATTACCGTCAAGAAGAATTTGTTAAGAGCCGGTTTATTTTTGGGCTGCCTTGAAAATTGTTACCATTGTGCTTCCCAAACTAATGGCTCTATGTGGCTGAAGAAAGGTATTCAACGCCTAATTGATAGCCATGAAATTCTATTCGAGAAAAATCCATCAGTGAAAAGATTTCCTGAAAATATACCCCCAAGAATTGAGACTTGAAGATGTTTCCATAATCACCATTTCAAACACTCCTATTAGGATCACCTCTAAAGGCCCTATAAGAATTCATGCTGAGCCAGGAGTGGCTCCCCTGATTATCACTACACCGGGGCCAGTCCCCTATTCCTCTGACAAAGTTGTGCCTTAGAACTACGGGGTAGAAGTTTATTATCATGGTGTCAAGAAAGAGCCATGGATTAATGAGAATAAAGATCCTGAAATTACAAATATTGTCTGAACTAGTAAGGTCACTAGGACAGGAAGGGTCTTCTCTCCGGAGATCTCTCCTCCAACAACTATAACAACACTTGTTCGCATTCCTACTGCTGGGCCAACTGCCAATGCCCGAGGTAAAGAGAAAGTAACTGAGCCTGCCCTGACAAAGGAACCCTCAAAATAAGTGTCAAATGAAGACCCATCTAGACAAGAGATGGAAGAAATTATGAAGATCATCCGAAAAATTGAATACAAAATAGTTAAAAAACTGGGTTAGACACCCTCAAAAATATCCATGTTGTCCTTGTTATTATACTCCGAAGGACATGCCCAAGCTTTGTTCAAATTTCTAAATAATGCCCATGTACCACAAGAGACCATTGCTGATTAATTTGAGAATTATGTTGCAAGCCTAATTGTTGATAATGGTTTAGGCTTATCTGATCCAGATCTAACTCCAGCGGGGAAGAATCATAACAAAGCTCTGCGCATCTCTATTGAATGTAAAGGCACTACTTTGGCACATGTGTTAGTAGATACATGGTCCTCCTTAAATATTTTACCCAAAGGTTCTTTGGATAGACTGGACTGTGAAGGTCTGGTGCTGAAACCTAGCGATATTGTGGTAAGAGCCTTCGATGGGTCAAAGAAGAATGGTCCACAGACAGGTCGATCTTCTGATCAAGGTGGGATTTCAAGTATTCAATTTAACTTTCTATGTAATGGATATCCTCCCGGCCTATTCATGCTTGATTGTACGCTATTCATGGAGAAGGTAAGGTTGCCTCTACATTGCATCAAAAGCTGAAATACCCAATGAAAGGGAAGATTGTCAAAGTCTATGGAGAAGAAAAATATATGGTCAGTCATTTGAATTCTTTCAAATTTGTCAAAATGAGTGGAGAGTTCATTGAAACCCCTGCCAAGCATTTGAAGTGATCCTTCCAATGATTTTTGTTGCTAAAGCTATTTCCGCTACTCCTAAGATTGCTAAGGACACACCAAGAATGGCCTCTCTGAAGGATGTTAGGGCTGTTGTAGAAGATATAGGTTGCAATATTTGGGGACAACTTCCTGATATTCCCTGCAAATCCGACAAATCTGGATTGGGTTTCACTTCAAAAGTTCAGAAAGAGGTTCGCCGTGTTCGTGCTGGAGGACCACCTCTCCATATTAGCAACAATGAAGTCAATGCTCTGGAAGACACTGATAGTGATGGTTACTTGGACTACTGGATATTCCATACTATTGATGGTGAGCTCAACAACTGGAAGGCGAAAGACTTCATCTCAATCTCCTTTAGCCAGGAGTAATTGTTATTTCCTAAATTTATTGCTTTAAGAAGTTTGTCTGTATAACTTCTTTAAAAACAATGACTTTAAACCATGTGCCTTGCCTGGGACACGATGGTCCATTTGTTAAGGTTTGTCATTTCATATATCATATGCTCATTTAATGAAAACATTGGACGATTTTGCATTCAAATTTTGTGCTCCTTATCTTTCTTTTACTTTACTGCATTTTCAAAATAGCCATGTGACCTTAAATGAACACACACACACACACAATTTGCAGATCCATATCCACTCCGGATCTCATTGACAACAATTATGCTATTTCCATTTATGACTTTGAAAATCCAATCTATCAAGCTGAAGACAAAGGTGAAGTAGATTATGAGATACTTGGAGAACTCGCCAGACTCCTGATACAAGAGGAAAAGGATATCCAACCGCACGAAGAACCGATCGAAGTGATAAACTTGGGTAATGAGAAAGATAAGAAAGAAGTCAAGATTGGCGCCAACTTGGAGGACAATGTCAAGAGCAGATTGGTTCAGATGTTACAAGACTATGTTGAGGCATTCACTTGGTCATACAAAGACATACTTGGGCTCGATACTGATATCGTGGTTCATCGTCTGCCAATGAAAGAGGGTTGTTCTCTGATCAAACAAATGACTCGTCGCATGTATCCTGATATGTCATAGAAAATCAAGGTTGAGGTAATGAAACAGTTCAACGCATGTTTCTTGGCAGTGACGTCGTATCCCCAATGGGTTACAAATGTTATTCCAGTGCCGAAGAAAGACGGTAAGGTCTGTATATGTGTAGTTTACAAGGATTTAAATAGGGCGAGCCCCAAGGAAGACTTCCCATTTCTACATATTAATGTCTTGGTTGACAACACTGCTCAACATAAGGTATTCTCATTCATGGATGGCTTCTCATGTTACAACCAAATAAAAATGGTGCCCGAGAACATGGAGAAAACTACATTTGTCATACAATGAGGCACCTTCTATTATAAGGTCATGCCTTTTGGGCTGAAGAATGCAGGAGCAACTTCTCAACGAGCTATGGTGGCTTTATTTCATGACATGATTCATTATGAGATATAAGTCTATATGGATGACATGATAGCGAGATCACAAACTGAGGAAGAACATCTTGATCATCTGCACAAGTTGTTTGAAAGGTTGAAGAAATACAAGCTGAGGTTGAATCCCAACAAATGCACCTTTGGGGTAAGGTTTGGAAAGCTCCTAGGTTTCGTCGTTAGTGGCAAAGGAATTGAGGTTGATTCTGTAAAAGTTAAAGAAATCCAAGAAATGCCAGCTCCCCGTACTGAGAAGGAGGTCAGAGGTTTTTTAGGACTACTAAACTACATTTCCTAATTCATTTCTCACCTGACTGCTACTTGTGAGCCACTCTTCAAGCTGCTGAAGAAAGATCAAGTAGAAAAATGGAATGACGACTTTCAAATAGCTTTTGACAAGATTAAAGAATACTTTCAAGAACCTTCAATTCTAATGCAACCATTTGAAGGAAGACCAATGATCATGTACTTAACTGTGTCAGAGAATTCAATGGGGTGTGTGCTAGGGCGGCATGATTAGTCTGGTCGAAAAGAGCATGCAATATACTATCTTAGCAAAAAGTTTACCGACTGTGAAACAATATATTCACTGCTCGAGAAGCTGCGCTTTGGCATGGGCTGCCCGCCGACTAAGACAATATATGTTGACTCATACTACTTTATTGATCTCTAAGATGGATCCCATTAAGTACATCTTTGAGAAGCCAATTCTCTCTGGAAGGATAGCCCGATGGAAAATGATCTTTACTGAATATAACATTCAATACACTACTAAAAAATGGGATAACTTTCATATTTACATTTTTGAAAATGATTGAGAAATGAAGAAGTTACAGTGTTAAGCAATGGTGTTGTTGTTCTGCGCGCGTGAAGGAGAAAGAAGATGAAGTTCAAAATTCATAAACGAGTATTTTTTATATTTAGTTGAAGTTGTACTATTAATGGATGAACCAGCCACCCTAATGGCAGAGAAGCGTGTGCTAAGGTATTGATCTATAGGGGCCTGGGTTCGAGCCCCATTGGTACCCTTTTATTTTTCACATAATTTCTTATTTCAGATTCTATACATACAAGCCATACGCGCCTACCAGTGGCTTTATAGAAACACCATCAGATCAGCCAAGCAATAAGATCCAACGCTCCACATGAGTAAGACCATGATGCACTCCAAAAGATTGGCGAAACTGGATCTCACAGGCGCTGGACTTTTGTTTCTGGGCCTTGACATTTTTGCTACATTCATACACCCTATTTACTAAAAAACAACCAAGTCTACTCCACCTTTTTTTTTATTTTTTCTGATTTAAAACAAGGATATATTTGGACCCATCGCCTCATTTTTAATTTTAACCCCGCTCTTTACTCTTTGACACCCAAACCCAACTATTTTTATACCTTTTATATTTTCTTTATTTATTTATTTTTTAACCAAAAAATACAAAAATATATTTTCTTAAATTAAAAGCATTTTAATCTAAATACTTTATTTCCTTTTTTAATTAAATTAGATTTTAGTACTCTTTATTTACATGATAAAAACATTTTCTTTCCAAATTAACATTAGCATTCAAATTATTTTCTAAATAAATTATTTAAACTTAGGTTTCATTCTCTTAAATTCAACTAACTTAGATTTTAGGTTTTGTTAAAAGTTAATTAAACTTCTCTTGTAATTAAAATTAATTAGTTTAATTAGGTTAAATTATCAAATCTTTTCTCGATCAAAAAACCCTAAAGAGAATTTCTTTTTCTTCTTCATCTTTACATTTTGTGCATTTTATTATTATTCAATTCAATGGTTTGTAATAGATGATTAGGGATTTATTTCTTTCTTCCCCTCATTCACAAAATTGTACCCCCATCCTCAAAGTATTTTAATAGCGTAGGACATTTAAATTTCGCAATTTATCGTCTTCCTTATTATTGTTAGTAATTAAGGTTTGCATGACAAGACCTAATATCAAACATTAGATAACCCTAATTCAAGATAAAATACTTGAAATCAATACACTTTGAACACATGTACCTCTAGTGTAACTCACACTTGTTGCCTTGAATAAAAAACAATCATGTCCCTCAAATGTAAGATGTTTTTAGCAAAAGATCCTTGATTAAAGATCTTAGTCCCTCGATGGCACTTCAATGTTGCCTTCGGTAAACGATCTTAGTCCCTTGCGACAAATTGCTAAAACATCTTAGAAGTTGCTTTCTATGATTGTACGATGACCCACGCCTGTCCCTCATATTCAATGATATAGCTCCTTACCAACCAATAGTAAAATAACACTATTTAGTGGAGGAGGAAAAGAACAAAGACTTTTTGAGTAGGTAGATTGCTCGTAATTGCTTGCTCACAAACTAAAACCATTTTCACATCTCACACTTTAAAAAAAACATCTTTCCAAAGACTCCAAATATTTTCAAAAACAAACATTTTATATACATTCTCAACGATACGAAAATTATTGCAAAATTGCCGCACTAAGGCGTTTTCAAAATATTTCCAAAAAAATAAATATTTTGTATACATTTTCAACGATACGAGAATTATTACAAAATCACCACTTTCAAAATATCTTTAAGAAATTTTCAACATACATAAAACACAAAGCATTTTCAAAGTGATCAAGCAATTAAGAGCCCGTAGATAACTACGGATGTAAAAGGTGCTAACACCTTCCATTTTCATAACCTACCCCCTGAGCTCAAGAAAATATCTCAAAAGGTCTTTCCTATTATTTTCACTTTTTCCTTTATTGGATAAAAGAAAAGTCGGTGGCGACTCTTGCTATCCACAATATTTGCGATAAAACGCAAATCACTCAAGTCAGTTCTCCCACCGTATTACAATTAGCCTAATTATTTGATTAATTTGCATTTAAATTTTTTTTAGTAAAAACCAAAAGAAAATAAATTAAATTTAATAAAAAATCTATTAATTTAACTAATTAAAAGGAAAACTAACTTAGTTAACTTAATTAAAAAAGTCTAAATCTAAGTTAATTTAAAAAAGAAACTAAATGTTAGAAAACATTTTTGATATTAATGTTAATTTAAACCTAATTAATTAGAACTTAACTAAATTAATTTTTTTTAAAAACTAATGTCTAATTAGTTTTAATTAATCAACAAAATAATAAAAAAGTCAAAATTAATATGGATTAACCTAAACCTAATTATTTTTTAAATAAAATTATATTTTTTGTATTTTAATTAAATGAAATAACTAAATAAAATTAAAAAAAATATATAAATATAAAGAGGAAAAGAAAAAGATTGGGCCTGACTTAGAAGTAAAAAAGGGGTGAAAAGAAACAGAAATACTAGGCCCAAAAACAATTTTTTATTTGAAGCAGAAAAAAAGGGCATGCGTTTGTAAAAGAAAATGGGGGGGGGGGGGGGGTGAGGTAAGAAATAGAAATAAAAGGCCCAAATCAGGGAGGCCCAGGTGCCTGTATGATCCAGTGGGGATGGTCTTAGAAAGTCCACCATGGTTCTGGCTGTCTGGAGCACTGATCTGTGATCTTGAGATCTGATGGTCAAGATGTGAGGTACACCATGCGCTTTATTGCCTTATTTGTATTGAATCTGCAACAAACAAATGTGAAAAAGAAAAATGTCCCACGCATAGCTCAAACCCGTGACTAGAGATAGGTATGACTTAAGAGCAAGTGTGCTGCCACTAGGGTTGCTGTTACATCTGGTGATAAAACATGTTGCAATAAATATAAAGTAAACTTGTTTTAAAAAATTAGACTTCATCTTCTTCCTCGCACGCGTTTATAGCAACAACAACAACATTGTTCAAATTTGAAAAACTCTCATTTTTCAACCATTTAAAAAAATGTAAACATCAAATTTGCTTGAAATTTAACCAAAAATCTAACCATATAACTTTCAAAAGCTATAGATCAATGGTTAGGATGAATTTTTCTTGGTACCAAACTGAACCCTATTATTTCAGAAACTTCAATTCCAAAATTCTCATCACACAGTCAACACAAATGAAAACTAAGGACATGGTTAGTTTCAGGGAAATGATATCTATATTTTTGATTTAGAAAATAAATGTAAATGATGCTTGTATAGAGATTTCTAAGTTTATAAATCTTACCTCTGAAGTGAGAATCGAGTTTTAAGTTAGAGCACTTCTGGAGGTGTTAGGATGATTTGGATAGCTTTACTGAACTCCCAGGAAGCTTTAGCAATTCCTACCTTGGATTGAGAGTGCCTCAATTCTTCTGGAGAAGTCAAGTTGCAGAGGTGTAAAGTGAGGTTTGTACAATGATGATGGAGGTGTTATAGTCGTGCCAAGAGTGTTTGGATAACTTCTATTTGATGGATAAAAGGTATTTGAATGATAAAAGAGCTAAACATACGAGTGGATTTGAAGTTGGGTGTTAGAGGCTTTAAATGTGCAACAATGGAGTTTTCTAAGTGATTCTGAGTTTGGGAGTATTTTAGGGCTTGTGTATTCATGTGTTAGCTTGAAAATGACCTCTATATTTATAGAGAAAAGGTTTGAGGGCCAGGGATGGTCAGATTTGAAAGATAACATGTTATGGCTTGGTTGCTTATATTTGAAGTAACTTTGAAGAAACATTGTACCAATGCACAGTACCAAAGGATATGAAGTGGTTAGAGGTTGTAGACATGTTGCTTCTGGCTTTTACATTGTGTGTGTGCAGAAGAAACAATTTAGAGGCTCAAGGATTTAACATTGTGATTAAAGCTTGCTTTTCTAAAATGGAAGTCTTAGCTTTCTTCCCTTGATGGCAAAATGGATTGGGCAAAGCTTTAATCACTTGGATCATGACTTAAAAGTGTGTATAATCTTCTGATTATGGATAGATATGGAGATTTAAGGCCTGAAAAGTGGTATTATGCAGCATGACTTGAAGACTTGGTTATGAACTTGTCACAAAAATTACCTATAATGCAACCTTAGATACCCAACTTTATCTCTTTGAAACTTGTAGCTCAAGCATAATAAAATTGTGTTCTTTGACATTTTGGAAAGCTTGAAACATTGTCTACAACTTTCATGTTGTAAGTTTTGGCTAAATCAAATGGGAACTTGGTGAAATATGGCCAAGAAGTTGAGATGAAAAACTGACCAAAACTTGTTGAAAAATTTTCTAAGTGTTGGATAAAAAAATATCACAACTTCAGGGGATCATATATATTAATCCAATAAATTTTTGGAAATCAACCCTCATTTAAAAATTTGTAGAATTCCTCAATCCCTATAACTTTCATGTTGAAATTTTTATTTGAATCAACTTGGATCTTAGTGAAAAATGGCTATGAAGTCAAGATTTTTTATAAGAACAAAAACACTTAGAACTTTTCTAAGTGTTAAAAAAATTTTCAAATTTGACTTTTGTTGACTTTTTTATTCTTGATGATCAAGTTTGATAATTTTGAATGTCTTGATGATTCTTTATTTTTGAATTCCGATGTTGACCAAAAAGTCAAAGTTTGACTTTTGAGTGACTGTTGACTTTTCATCAATTGATTAAAATTTAAACTATTAATCACTTGCATCTTTGGAAATGTATTGAGCCATGTAATTAGGTCAAAATGTTGTATTTGAGTCATTAAGATCATGATTCAAGCTATTAGGTTATGCACTAGGTCAACAGTCTATGATCAGTCATCCTCAATCAAAACCTTAATTTTTGCAATTTTTTACCTTTGATGATTTGAGGGCTTTACTTGAGGAATCATGGTCAACCCTTGATCAAATGATGAATATCACCTAAAAATGTTGACTTTGACAAAAAATCTTGAAGTTTGATTGTATGTTGACCATAATTGACTTTTTACCCAATATAGTTGATTTTCAATCATTTGAGCCATTGGTTGAGCATACATGTGATGCAAGACTTGAAACTTGACATAAGCATTATTGAGGATCTATGATGAAACATGAAAATCATCTGAGACCCTTGTAACCCATTCTTCCTTGTACAAGATGTAACACTAGTTGTGGACCCATTGCTTAGGAGGTGAGTTTGTCTGATAAACTCTTAAGAATTCTCGAGTATTTGAGAATATTATAAGAATGCTTTGAAGAAAATGGGAGGGAAAATTTAGGGGTACAACAGCTGCCCCTGTTCAATCTTCTTAAACCTGAAGATTTAGATTGGCATGTCTTCCATTCGTGACTTGAAGGTAGAAGATGATTGAACACTTAAGTTCCTAGAAATTTGCACTCGCATGTGCCCAAAGTAATGTTGTTGGTTGATGTAAAACTGGGAATGGGATTCAAGATGCAATTTGGAGAGGTGATGGCGAGTTATTGGAGATGGGCTTATAGATGCCATCTAAAGTAATTATGGATAAAATTTAGACTAAGTTTGCGCTCGACTTCAACTAGAAGAAGTATCAGAATAAATCTATGCTCGATTTAAACTGAGCCAGAGGAGGTCTCTTTGTCTGTCTTTAATTGGAAGAAGTATCCAAATAAATCTATGGTCGATTTAATCTGAGCCAGAAAATATCTACTGGAAGAAGTATCATAATAATTCCATGGTCGATTTAATTTGAGCTAGAAGATGTCTACGTCTGTCTTTAACTGGAAGAAGTATCAGAATAAATTTATGATTGATTTAATCTGAGACAGAAAAAGTGTACTGGAAGAAGTATCCAAATAAATCTATGGTTGATTTAATCTGAGCCAGAAAAAGCCTACTGGAATAAGTGTTCATCATGTAGATAGTTGCCCCTTCCTGTTTCAGTAATTGATCTACAATCTATTTTTGTTGGTAAACACGTCCTGTTTCGGGAGTTCATACCACTTGGTGATAAAGATAGTCACCCCGTCCTGTTTCAGGAATCAATATTCATCTGATCATAAATAAAGAAAGATAGTTTCCCCGTCCTGTTTCGGGAGTTAATCTTTGCTCAATTGTATGGAATGTTTCCCCGTCCTGTTTCGGGAATTAATCTTGGACCCATTTGATAATTGTTGATGATATTCGTCTGTTGATTGATCTTTCCTGAAAATGTAAAAAGTTATCTATTTGCAATGTCATGATGTATGAAATGCATTGTGTAATGATGTTATCAAAATAAATGAGACCGTGCTATATGCGTTTCGTATGCATATACTATGATATTGGTAAATGATGTATGAATGTGAAATGTTGTTTAAAATGTATTAATAGCTCCATATGATATCTTGCTAGGGAAAATGAATCCCTGACTGGTGTTCGAGATGAGTAACATATGTAATCTTCAACCTTGTCTAGAATGCTTCTGCTAGGGATTCCTGCTTTTTGTTTGAGGAAAATCCGTTGGGGAATGTTGACTTCTATTTAGGGAGAAATGTTCAGGAACATTAGTTATTCGTCACTCTATTGGGGAGTTTAATTCTTATATACCCTGACAGGGGATGAAAGAGATGGATAACCTTTTGACCAGTCGAAAGGATAATTCTTATATACCCTGGCTGTGGATAAAAGAGATGGATAACCACCCAACCTGTCTAGAGGATAATTCTTATATACCCTGACTGGGGATAAAAGAGATGGATAACCTTCTAACTCGCTTAAGGAGGATAAAGTTGGCTGATATCTGGTCAGATTCCATGTTTTGTAGCAACTCTCTGGGGATATTGGTGACTTCAATGGAAAGGAATTTTGCCAGTGATTCATAGCCATTCGAAGAATAGACTCAAGTTGGGGAGACTGTAATCTGTAGGAAGTTTTATAGTTTTGAAAGAGTAAACTCAGTTGGGGAAGAGAATTTCCATGAATTGTACTGATTGGAACTCCGTAGGTTGGTTATATTACCGGGGAAATTGTGGGGAATTTATCTTTATTGAAGATGAATTTATGAAGATTACTCTGGGGGATAATCTCATAGAATTGGCTCTGTAGGGAATTGTGGATAGCTCGAAAGTTATCCCAACTCCTAGAGTCTTGATTAAATCCTTATTCCTGTTCTTACGCATATATTCGTTAACAGTTAATCATGTTTATATGCATATTTTCATTCAATTTTAGTCATTGGACGTTTTCGCCAACAAAACAAAAAAATTAAAAACAAAAAGTTTGAATTTTAGGGTGTATTTGTATTGATAGTTTTCCTATAAACATGCGATTTTGTACAAAGAGACATAAATGCTAGTAAGAGGAAATTGTCGTGAAATGAAAAGAATACAAATTGAAAACAAAACATATAGCTATGTGGTAGTGATCTCGTTGGGTTCCGACTCCGCTATTGCCCATATGTCTTCGAACATCTCATCTCTTGTTGTCGGAAGAAGTTGATTGAACAGGTCTATAGCATTTGAACTTTTGACTTTGGTAATATAGTTTTCAGTGAGTTAACCAACGGTACATAGTCGTATACTTTAATCCCTAACTTTTGCCTGGATCGCTCTTTCGGGTTTTCAGTTCACTGGGATAACCTTTCTTGGCCAAGATGCCTTTTCAGGTTTTCGACTTATCGCATGTACAATCTTATATATATATATATATATATATATATATATATATATATATATATATATATATATATATATATATATATATATATATATATATATATATATATATATATATATATATATATATATATATATATATATATATATATATATATATATATATATATATATATATATATATATATATATATATATATATATATCCCTAATTTTTGCCTTAACCCTTTTGGTTCACCGGGATGCCTTTATTTTTGCCTAGGCCAATCAACCTAGTGGGTCGTTTTCATGCGTAGTATCTTTTGACTATGTCCATGTGCACAGGATGCGGGAAATCTTCACCGTCCATAATGGTCATTATCATAGCACCGCACGAAAATACTTTCTTGATAAAAAATGGCCCTTCATAGGTGGGAGTCCATTTGCCTCTGGGATATCCTTGTAGTAGAATGATATGCTTTATTACCAAGTCACCAGCCTAATATACCTGATGCTTAATCTTTTTGTTGAACGCCTTGATCACTAATACATCTGACTGTGACAGACAGCCGCAAACCTCTTTTTGTCAATCAAATTCAACTGGTCTAGCCTGGTCTAAATCCTTTCATCTTCGTCTAATTCTGCATCTTTCATAATCCTCAGAGAAAGAATCTAAACTTTGATAGGTAGGATAACTTCCATACCATAGACCAGAGAGAAAGGGGTTTCCCTAGTTAATGTTCACGCTGAAGTGCGATAGCCATGAAGACCAAATGGTAACATCTCATGCCAATCTTTGTAATTCACAACCATCTTCTGTATGATCTTCATAATATTCTTGTTGGCGGCTTCCACTATGTCATTCATCTCTGGTCAATACAGAGAAAAGTTGTGGTGCTTGATCTTGAACTGCATGTAGAATTCAGTGATCATGGTGTTGTTGAGGTTAGTATTATTGTCCGTAATGATTCTCTCAGGGACGTCATACCGACAGATAAGTTTATGCTTGATGAATCGGGCCACAACATTCTTGGTAACATATGCGAACGAGGTTGCTTCAACCCATTTTGTAAAGTAGTCAATGGCGATGAGAATGAAGAAATGTCTGTTAGAAGCAGCAGGCTTGATTTTTCCGATCATATAAATGCCCCACATTGCAAATGGCCAAGGAGCAGTCATGAGGTTCAAAGGTACTGGAGGCACATGAACTTTATCATCATAAATCTGGCACTTATGGAAAGTTCTTGAGTGGTGGTGACAATCAGTTTCCATAGTCGACCAATAGTAACATGCTCTCAAAATATTTTTAGCCATAGTATGCCCAATGGAGTGAGTACCAAAGATGCCTCCATGCATATCCTCCATAATGTTCTCTGCCTCCTTCTTGTCTACACAGCAAAGCAAAATTGAATCATGATTATACCTGTACAAAATTCCATTGCTCAAAAAGAACTTAGTCGAGAACCTCCGTAGGAACTTCTTGTCATTAATTTATGACCCTTTAGGATATTCTTGAGCTTCAAGGTACATTTTCACCTCATGAAACCAAGCTTTTTCTTCTACTCCATCAGTATCAATTTCATAGCGGTGTGTCAGTTTGTCGAATCTTTCAATGATAATTCTAGGAGCCTCGTTGTCCCATATGAGCTTGAACATGGATGACATGGTAGCTAATGCGTCTGCTAACTGATTCTCTTCTCTTGGGATATGCTCAAAAGTAATCTCTTCAAAGTACAAAATCAAGGTTCACACATGTTCTCAGTATGGGATAAGATTCAGATGGTTCGTATCCCATTCTCCCTTGACCTGACTAATTACCAAGGCTGAATCCCCATATACGTTCAGGAAATTGATTCTCGGGTTAATAGCAACTTTAATACCCATGATGCATGCTTCATATTCAACCATATTATTTGTGCAGTTGTCGTACCCCAAATTTGCCCCACCTTTTTACTTTTGTCTAGCT
Organism: Vicia faba; assembly: GCA_948472305.1. NCBI lineage: Eukaryota > Viridiplantae > Streptophyta > Magnoliopsida > Fabales > Fabaceae > Vicia > Vicia faba. The sequence continues at coordinate 102,510 of CATIWC010001634.1, forward strand.
TAGACTTTGCCTCCCATTTGCATCATTTTCACCAAGTCATTTTCATATCATGCATCTCATGGAATCAAGAAATTTGGTTTAAAGCATGAGGGTTTTTCCATTCTTACGTTTAATTTTGTTTTGAAGTTTACTCACCAGGTTAAGGGAAGTTTCATTTTGTTCTTGAGTAGTGGATTGTGGAATGAAGTTCTGAGGTATCATGGGTTTCCTTCTTCGTCAAGTCACGGGGATATTCTTCAAAGTCCTGGATTAGAGTTTCAATTATATTCAACACTTCGAGGTCTTTCTTCTTCAATGTGCATCGTCAAATTTGAGCCTGTTAAATATTTCAAAATTACTGTCAAGGGTTTGTGACTAATATTGCAAGTGTTTGAGCCATGAAATAAGAGATGATGTTGCGAACTCGTATGATAATCAAAGCATGTTTTTGTTACTTCAGTTACAAGTCACTTGTAGTTTGGACATCAAGGTTAAGGTTCTTATTGAGAATGCAATTTTGATTTGGACACGATATGAAGAGTGAGGTTTGAAGACAAGGTATATGGTTTACTTGAAATACAAGTTACAAAGGTTATCCGTGATTTCTTGAAGTTCAAGTTACAAAGGCAAGATGTATCATTCAAACCATTCAAGTGGGAATTTCAAATTTTTACCGAGATTCAAGAACTGCCTAGTTTCCATACAACAAATTCATCATTCATAAGGTACAATGAGAATACATTAAAGTTTCGTATTCATTACATTTGTGGGTAATTTACAAAGCAAGTTACAAATTTTAAATGCAAGTTACAAATATTTTCTTTGCGAAAAAGAAATAAATGATTGTTCTTCCAGTTTTCTTTGCTTCATCTTCAAGTAATTTGTCATCACTCCTTGCTAGCCATGGCCTCTTCATCTTTCAACTTTTCTTTTTCCATCCAATCCTCATGCTCATGAAACAAGAAAGAGGGAAAGAGTTAGCAAACATCAATATTTGAATGAAATTCTAAACAAGAACAAATTGTTAAAACATAATTTTCATTTCATCATTAGGGTTTGTATTTGTAATCAGAAATTAAAAAGGGTTGATTCAATCATGGGCTATCTTCCCCTATTTTTAAAATCACAAAATTTTGGGTTTTTGGTTCACAAAAGGAAAAGAAATTTACAACCAATTTTGCTACAAAAACAAAGCTAGTCAAAAGAATTTCCAAAAGTCAGGCCTACTGCCCTGCTTATTGATGTCAAAGAAATAGTCCCAATGGGCCAAATATGAAACCTAAGAAAGGAAAGCCCATAACAGCAGCAAAACTACTAAATAGCAGAATAATAATAGAATAGAAGCTAACAGTAGCAAAGCAGCAAATATACATGTTAGAACAAGATTAGTTATGATCTATCTCAGAGTTTTGACGATAACAATAAATTACATTTTTAGATAATTTATACTCTGATGAACGTATTTGACTATTTCAGATAATGTTCTGAAAGAAGCATCCTGAAGTGCTAAGCTAAAAATTATGAAGAAGTTCTTTGATGAAAGAACCTTTTTGTTTTAAGCGCATCTGCTGACTCTGGTAAGACAATTTATTTAAATATATCTTCTAACATTTAGCAGGTTTCCTTGCTCAGAAGATTACTTGAAAGCAAGCGTTGATCAAGTTCTTAGCAAGCAAAGCACTGCCTAGAAGATGAGTAAAGCATGTTCTGAAATCAAGACGTTGAAGCATGTTCTGAAACAACGTTAAATCCAACTTGTCTTGTCAAGCGTAGGAAACTAGTTCTTACAAGTTGTCGTTTTCTCATTAATGCAAAGACGGCTGCAAGCACTCAAGTGTCTAAGCTAGTTTCTAGGAAAATGGAATAGTGCAAGGAAACACGCAAGCATTTAATGCTCTCCACTTTTCTGAAGGCAGCAACGGTCATTTTGTTCTTACTATATATAGTAGGACATTTATTGCAAGCCAACCAACTAATCAAATTTCAAAAATAAGCAAGAAACTACGTGAAAAATTCTGGGCTCACAAACTCTTTGTTCATACACTTTGTGCAATTTATTCTAAGTGAAAAATCACAGTTTTGATATAGCTTGATTAGAAGCAAATTTTATTTCACTATCTATAAAGATTAAAATCTTGTAATTGTTCCTTGAGAGACCAAGTTTGGTCAGATTTCTCAAGCAGACTAGGACTAGATTTAAGTCTTAGTGGTGTTAGTCACTTGTAAGATTACTTGTGCATTGTTAGTCATAACCGTTGTTGTGTGTTTGTAATTAGTTGATTATAGTGGATTAAGTCCTTGTTGAGAAAGGCGAAATCACCTTGACGGGTGGACTGGAGTAGTTTGAGTTCAAATGAACCAGGATAAAATAACCTTGTCCTTCCATTATTGTTGAGCTTTGTTTTGAAAAAAAAGAGTCACTTATTTAACCCCCCCTTATAAGTGTTTTCTTACCCCTTCAATTGGTATCAGAGCTTGACTCTGAGCACAACACTTAACCGTGTCAGGAAAATATCCAGAAGAAAACACAATGGCTGCTGAACAAAACCACAATAGTTACAACAAACCTCATGTTTTTGATGGAGAAGATTTTGAGTACTAGAAAGACAGACTAGAAAGTTTCTTTATAGGTCATGATAGTGATCTATGGGATATAGTTTTGGATGGTTACACATATCCTACTGACTCAGGAGGAAACAAAGTTGACAGAAAAAATATGGATAGACTACAAAAAGCTGAATTTAAAAATCATCATAGAGCTATAAATATTTTTCTAAATGCTATCTCTAAAGTAGAATATGAAAAAATCACTAATAGAGATACATCGCATGATATGTTTGAGTCTCTTAAAATGACTCATGAAGGAAACACTCAAGTAAAGGAGTATAAAGCTCTGGCTTTAGTTCAGAAGTATGAAGCCTTCAAAGTTGAAGAAAGAGAGTCAATAGAAGCAGTGTTCTCTAGGTTTCAAACTCTGATCGCTGGTCTGAGAGTTTTGAACAAGGGATATACTAAAGTAGATCATGTTAAAAGGATCATCAGAAGCTTACCCAGAAGATGGGAACCAATGGTCACTGCTTTCAAAGTTTCAAAGGATCTGAACAACATGTCTCTGGAGGAACTCATCAGCGCTCTCAGAAGTCATGAGATAGAACTTGATGAGTACGAGCCTCTGAAGAAAGGTAAGTCTCTAGCCCTTAAATCAATTAAGAAATTTGATACTAACGCTTTTCAGGCTGAAGAGGAAAACTCTAAAGAATCAGTGTCAGAAGAAGACGAACTATCCTTGCTCTCCAGAAGGATCAATCATCTGTGGAAGCACAAACAAAAGAAGTTCAGAAACTTCAAGAAGTCAGGAGATAAACCTGAATCTTCTAGACACAAAAAGTCAAACAGAAGAGAGATCATCTGTTATGAATGAAAAGAACCTGGTCACTACAAAACTGATTGTCCAAAGCTTCAAAAAGAAAAACCAAAGAAAAGGTTTGGTAAGAAGAAAGGGATGATGGCAACTTGGGATGACTCATATTCTTCTGAAGATGAATCTGGTTCTGAAGATGAAAATGCCAACCTAGCTCTGATGGCTACCACAGCAGATGACTCAGACTGTGTGTCAGAACCAAGAGAGGTATTTTATGAATTCACTAGAAATGAACTTGCTGATAGTTTATCAGAACTTCTGGAAAACTATAGTAAACTCAAAATCAAATACAAGAAACTCAAGAAGAGTCTTGCATATGATATTGAGAAACATTAAGCAGAAAAATCTGAACTCTTAGAAAATCATTTTAAACTTAAAAAAGAAATTCAAAATGTTCAAAAAACTTCTAGTTCAGAATTTGTGTCTAGTTCAAAAGATATTCTGAAAGAATATGACTATAGTTTTCAAACTTTCCTAGCTAAAAGCATAGATACAAGAAAAATGGCTTCAATGATCTATGGAGTTAGTGGGAAGAACAAAAGAGGAATTGAATATGAACCTCCCAAAGGGAAGGAGACATACATACCAAAACATGTTTCTAAAATGACTTTCACTTACAAACCTCTGAATAAACAATTCAAGTTTGGACACTCACATGATATAAAATATACATCACATTCTGGAAACTCTTATGCTAACCCAAAGTTCAAACAGAACTTTAAACACTCTAACCCAAAAAGATATGGGTACCTAAGGATAAAATAATATTTGTTGCAGATGTCCTTAACAGCTCAATTGAGACACCAGTCATGGTACCTGGACTCTGGATGCTCACGACACATGACGGGAAAAAGGTCTATGTTTCAAAGCCTAGAACTTAAAGCTGGTGGAGACGTGAAGTTTGGAGGTAATCAGAAAGGGAAGATTATTGGTTCTGGAACCATTGGAAACGGTAACCTTCCTTCTATCTCTAATGTTTTATTAGTAGAAGGATTAGATCATAATCTATTGTCCATAAGTCAATTAAGTGACAATGGTTATGACATTATCTTCAATCAAAACTCTTGTAGAGCTGTAAGTCAAAAAGATGGATCAATCCTCTTTTCTGGAAAGAGAAAGAACAACATTTACAAAATTGATTAATCAGATCTTAAATCTCAGAATGTTAAATGCCTTTTGTCTGTTAGAAATGAGCAATGGGTATGGCGCAGAAGATTGGGACATGTCAGTCTTAGAAAAATATCTCAACTAAATAAATTAAATTTAGTCAGAGGACTTCCCAATCTGAAGTACAACTCAGAAGCTCTGTGCGAAGCATGTCAAAAAGGAAAATTTTCAAAACCTTCCTTTAAATCCAAAAATGTTGTCTCTTCCTCTAAGCCATTAGAGTTACTTCGTATTGATCTGTTTGGGCCAGTTAAAACTGCATCCATCAGAGGCAAGAAGTATGGATTGGTCATTGTTGATGACTTCAGCAGATGGACATGGGTAAAGTTTTTAAAACACAAGGATGAGTCACATTCTGTGTTCATTGACTTCTGTACTTAAGTGCAAAACGAAAAAGATTTTAAAATCATAAAAGTCAGAAGTGATCATGGTGGTGAATTTGAAAATCATTATTTTGAAAAATATTTTAAAGAAAATGGTATTGTTCATAATTTTTCTTTTCCTAGAACTCCCCAGCAAAATGGAGTTGTAGAAAGAAAGAATAGAACATTACAAGAAATGGCCAGAACCATGATCAATGAAACTAATATGGAAAAGAACTTTTGGGTAGAAGCTGTGAACACATCGTGTTACATTCAGAATAGAATCTCTATAAGACCTATTCTTGAAAAGACTCCCTATGAATTGTTGAAAAATAGAAAGCCCAACATTTCTTATTTCCATCCTTTTGGATGTACTTGTTTTATTCTGAACACTAAAGAAACTCTAAACAAGTTTGATTCTAAAGCACAAAAGTGTTTTCTGCTTGGATATTCTGAACGCTCAAAAGGCTATAGAGTATACAATACAGAAACTCTGATAGTTAAAGAATCAATCAAAGTCAGGTTTGATGATAAGCTTGGCCAGCAATAGCCAAAGCAAATTGATTTTTATGTAGGTACAAAAGATCATCCCTCAAACTCTGAAACTTCAGAAGCAAAGGAAAACTCAGAAGCAAAGGAAAACTCAGAAGCAAAGGAAGACTCAACAGATCATCCTCTTGACAATGCTCTGGAAAACCTCAGAATCTTTGATCAACCCACTTAGAAAAGGTTTCCTAGAACATCTTCAGCTCACAAAGAAGACGTAATCATTGGAAGAAAAGAAGATCCCATCAAAACAAGATCCTCTCTCAGAATCAATGAAGAATCTTTGTTTGGTTTGGTTTCTCTGATTGAGCCAACTTCCATTGATGAAGCTTTAGAAGATAATGATTAGATCTTAGCAATGCAAGAAGAACTCAATCAATTCTCTATAAATGATGTATGGAATCTAGTTCCAAGACTCAAAGGATTCAATGTTATAGGAACCAAATGGGTCTTCAGAAACAAACTGGACGAGCAAGGAGAGGTGATCAGAAACAAAGCACGACTGGTTGCACAGGGTTATAGTCAACAAGAAGGAATTGATTATAATGAAACCTTTGCCCCAGTCACCAGGTTAGAGTCTATAAGATTATTAATTTCTTTTGCTGTACAAAATAACATTTCATTATATCAAATGGATGTTAAAAGTGCATTTTTAAATGGCTATATTGAAGAAGAAGTTTATGTCCATCAACCTCCGGGATTTAATGATCCAAAACATCCAGAACATGTTTTTAAATTAAAAAAGTCTTTGTACGGTTTAAAACAAGCTCCCAGAGCTTGGTATGATCGTCTGAGTAATTTTCTTTTAGAAAAAGATTTTACCAGAGTGAAAGTGGACACAACTCTTTTCAGAAAGACATTTAAAATTAATATTTTAATTTGTCAAATTTATGTTGATGATATAATTTTTGGAACCTCTAATATCTCCCTTGTAAAAGAATTTGCTGAGACCATGCAGCAGAATTTGAAATGAGATGATGGGAGAATTGAAGTTCTTTCTGGGAATTCAAATCAACCAGACTTCAGAAGGTACTTTCATACATCATACGAAGTATGTTAAAGAACTTCTGAAGAAATTTTAGATGTTAGAAAGCAAAGATGCCAAGACACCTATGCATCCAACCTGCATTCTGGGAAAAGATGATGTAAGTATGAAGGTAGATCAGAAGCTCTATAGAGGTATGATTGGATCCCTTCTCTATCTGACTGCATCTAGACCTGATATACTATTCAGCGTGTGTTTGTGTGCTAGATTCCAATCAGATCCTAGAGAATCTCACTTAACAACTGTTAAGAGAATTCTTAGGTATCTGAAAGGTACTACTAATCTGGGTTTGTGTTATAGAAGATCACAAGATTACAGACTACTAGGTTATTGTGATGCTGACTTTGCTGGAGATAGAATTGAAAGAAAGAGCACCTCTGGAAGCTGTCCGTTTTTGGGTGACAATCTCATCTCGTGGTACAGCAAGAAGCAAGAAACAATTGCACTTTCAACCACAAAAGTTGAGTATATATTTGCTGCTGGATGTAGTTCTCATATGATTTGGATGAAAAGTCAGCTAGAAGATTTCAATCTTTATGAAATTAAGATTCCTATCTTGTGACAATACTTCTACTATTTGTCTTTCTAAGAATCCAATTTTACATTCTAAAGCCAAACATATTGAAATTAAATATCATTTTATAACGGACTATATTCAGAAGGGAATTTTAAATTTAATTTTTGTAAAAACAGACCATCAATGGGCTGACATTTTTACCAAACCCCTTTCAGAAGATAGATTTAATTTCATTTTGTAAAATATTTGTATGGAATTATGTCCTGAATAAAATAATATTTATCTTCTGTGTTTGACTTCAGAATATTCTGAAATGAATGTTCTGACTAACAACTCTTCAGAAGTTAGAAGAGAAGTTGCATCAGAAGCTATATGAAAAGTTCTGAAATGTTCTAACGTTTCATTTCTAAGTATAGTTCAGAAATTCATTAGAATAAACAGTTGTTACATGCATCCTTCAGGAGATGAACATGTGGTGTGTTTCTGAAAGGTCACGCGTGCAAAAGCTACTGATGACGTTCTAGGTAACTGTTAATGATTAGCCATAATCTTACGTTTTCCCTAATTTTTAGCAAAATCATTAAATGCACATAATGATGAGATTCGTTTTAAATTCATTTTAAATTCATTTTAAATTCTTTAAAAATTATTTTTTAATTTTATTTCTAAACCTATTTCTGATACTGTTGCATATAAATACTTTCTGAAAAACCCTTTTCATTCTTTACCGTCTCTTTCAAACTCAATTGTTTCTGTACTTTTTCTCTAAAACCCTTTTCTTCATCTCTCATCTCTAGGAACTTCAATGGCTTCTTCTTCTACCCACTCTGAGCAATACATAATGCCTGAGAGAACAACTCTCATTCATGTAGAAAGTTTGGAAGTTTTAAGTGAGTTAATGGTAGATTTTGAGAATCTAAGAGAAAATGGTTATGACTTGTTCCTTGCTGTTAAGTTTCAAGGTTGGGAGAACTTTTTTAATCGTCTCGTCGGTCCAGTCTTTCCACATTTGGTGAAGGAATTCTGGATACATGCTAATGCAACCCCTAAGGTTATCCTCTCTTTCGTAATGGGCAAGGAAATATCCATTACAGAAAACCAAATCAGAAAGTTGCTAGGGTTTAAAGGACTTGGAGTTACAGGTATGCCAAGTGGAAGAATAGAAATGTCAAGGGTCTACTCAGATTTTCACAAATGGTCAAGGATCTTCAAAAGTCGGGGACTTAAAAGATAAATACAAGATTTGGGCAAGGATTATCCATGGATGTATTCATCATAGGAAGGACACCAGCTCTCCAGATTACATTAACGTTGATCAACAATACTTATTGTTCTGCCTTGGAACAAATGTAAAAATTGATTTTCCTTATTTGCTGTTTGAACATCTCTGGAACCATATAAAAGAGACCAGGGAAGCTGAAAGGATGAAAAACCCCAAATCCAAAAGGAATTGGATTCCTATGGGTAGATTAATATCAGACATTCTGACTGAGAATGGTCTGATTGCTCACCTAGATAAAGTCAATCTTCTGGGGGAGCTAGAACCTACTTGTGGTAAGACTATGGCTGGGAAGAATTTACTGAAAAGGAAAATAAAATTCAAGCTGCTGGTGGAACCAACTCCGTATGTGTCAGCTGTTGTGAAGAGGAGAAGGATACTTATTGCTGATTTCCCTCTGTTTAACTCAGGAGATCATCCATGTATCATCCTGCACTACATTGAAATCTGCAAAGAGACTGGAACACCTATTGATCCAGCTTGGCTCCAAAGAAGAAATCAAGCTGCTCCAGATGTTGCTCTCCAGGAACCTTTAAAGAGGAAAGCTATTGAAGGACCTTCTGCCACTCCTCAGAAGAAGAAAAAGAAGACAGGTAAACCTGCTGAAACTATCACTGTTTATGATTCTGTCAATATATCTACATCTGCTGAACCCTCCCAAACCTTAGGAGATATAGATGTTGATATTGACCTGACCTTACCATCTGACTCTCTTGCTGACAACCCTCAGAAAAATCAAGTTTTATCATATTTGAGTGACTTTAACTCTGATGAACACTCTAAAACCCAATCAGAACCCTCTCAATCAGAACCCTCACACTCAGAATCCTCTGAACCATCTGTTTCTCAACCCATTCCTATTGAACGCTTTTCAAGACCTCCTCCCAAACCTCTATCACCCAGAACCACTGGATGGTATGATGCTGGCTCTTAGAGAATTCCAGGGATAAATGAACCTCTGGCCACTATAAAGCCTCCTTTCAACTTACCATATGAAAACATTTTTTCTATGAATCGACCACAGCCTCAAAACCCCATTCCCACTCCTGAAAATACAATAATAATTTCACCTTATGTCACTCCACCTACTTCACCATATCATCCAACACCAAACTCACATATACTCTCACCTCCTCATATTCCAAAACAACAATCTTTTGAACCACCTGAAATTGTTGAATCATCCGAACCTCATGAACAATCAGCACCACCTAACTTTGTTTACCAACCTGATCATTCAGCCACTCCTGAACAAACCAAAAATCCTGAACCTTCTAGCTTTTTAAGAACTATAGTGGATTATGAATCTCTACAATTCTTGAAAAACAAAACTTTCAAGAAGGCTGTCCCAAAATCTGTTCAGCCAGATGTGAATACATTGTTTCAGAATTTTTTAACATATGTTCAAGCATGGTTGAATTTGCTGAAAGAAGATTGCTCTAGAAGCGTGAACCCATCCGCAACGGATCTTCTATGGGAAACCTTCAGAAGAACTTTTAATGCTGAGTCACTGAAGCTACATGACTTATGCCACTTTTAGGTGCTGGACAACTTTTCCAAACATCTGCATGCTTTCAAGACAGAAGCTGTTGACATTTGGAATAAGAAGTCTTCTTTAATGATTGCTGATACACCAGCTGATACAATGGAAATATCAGAAGATGAATCTAAAGAATCCTCTGAAGATTCAAACCCTCTGGCTATTGTTCTATTGAATCAAACTTCTGTTAAGGCTGAACCTAAACCTGTGCCAACTCTTGCAATGGATCTGGGCACTCTGCTTTCAACCTTCGTGCATTCTGACTCAATGGTTGCTGCTTCTAAGCCTGTTTCTATTGAAGCTTCGTCATCCTCTGCTCCTACCTCACTTATCATGGACACTCTGAAAGAGCTCAAGAGGGAGAATGAAATCATACATGAACGCTTGGATAAGCAAGACCAAACAAATCAAGAAATCAAGAACTGGATGGTGAAACAAGAAGAATCTTCCTCTGAGATCAAGAATCTTTTGATGGCTCTTGTTACTAAGAAATCCTAGTGTCTTTCTGTTTCTTGTCTTTTGTTTGTTGTTTTGTACTTCTGGATATTTTTGCTATTTTATGAAAACTTTTCAGCTGTTCAACTATTTTTTTACACACTTTTTGATTATGCAAAAAAGGGGGAGAAAATGAGTATTTTGAACTAATCACTGTTTAACAGTTATGGGACTAAGTCTCAGACATTATAACAAAATACAAAATTTCTTCTTGTGCAAAAGAATTTTTTTCCAGGTATCACTTTAACTCTAAAAGAGTATTCCAGCTGAACATTATCTTCATAAAGAAGTTCTGAAGAAATCCAAGAAGATTTTTTTATTGCTCTGATAAATAATCTCAGGAAATTTTATATATAGAAATATTCATTTCAGGGGGAGATTCTTATCTCTTATCATATTTTATTTCTATATCTGAATAATTTTTGTCATCATCAAAAAGGGGGAGATTGTTAGAACAAGATTAGTTCTGATCTATCTCAGAGTTTTGATGATAACAATAAATTATATTTTTAGATAATTTATACTCTGATGAACGTATTTGACTATTTCAGATAATGTTCTGAAAGAAGCATTCTGAAGTGCTAAGCTAAAAATCATGAAGAAGTTCTTTGATGAAAGAACCTTTTTGTTTTAAGCGCATCTGCTGACTCTGGTAAGACAATTTTTTTAAATATATCTTCTAACATTTAGCAGGTTTCCTTGCTCAGAAGATTACTTGAAAGCAAGCGCTGATCAAGTTCTTAGCAAGCAAAGCACTGCCTAGAAGATGAGTAAAGCATGTTCTAAAATCAAGACGTTGAAGCATGTTCTGAAACAACGTTAAAGCCAACTTGTCTTGTCAAGCGTAGGAAACATGTTCTTACAAGTTGTCGTTTGCTCATTAATGCAAAGACGGCTGCAAGCACTCAAGTGTCTAAGCTAGTTTCTTGGAAAATGGAATAGTGCAAGGAAACACGCAAGCATTTAATGCTCTCCACTTTTCTGAAGGCAGCAACGGTCATTTTGTTCTTACTATATATAGAAGGACATTTATTGCAAGCCAACCAACTAATCAAATTTCAAAAAGAAGCAAGAAACTACAAACTCTTTGTTCATACACTTTTGTGCAATTTATTCTAAGTGAAAAATCACAGTTGTGATATAGCTTGATTAGAAGCAAATTTTATTTCACTATCTGTAAAGATTAAACTCTTGTAATTGTTCCTTGAGAGACCAAGTTTGGTCAGATTTCTCAAGCAGACTAGGACTAGATTTAAGTCTTAGTGGTGTTAGTCACTTGTAAGATTACTTGTGCATTGTTAGTTACAATAGTTGTTATGTGTTTGTAATCAGTTGATTATAGTGGATTAAGTCCTTGTTGAGAAAGGTGAAATCACCTTGACGGGTGGACTGGAGTAGTTTGAGTTCAAACGAACCAGTATAAAAATAACCTTGTCCTTCCATTATTGTTGAGCTTTGTTTTGAAAAAAAAAGAGTCACTTATTCAACCCCCCTTTCTAAGTGTTTTGTTACCCCTTCAATACAAACAACAACTTCAAGCAAAACAAGCAAAGCAGCAATCGAAACTACTAAACAGCAGAACAACAACAGCAACCCAAACTGCTAAATTGCAGGAAAACAACAGCAACACAACACACCAAAAATAGCTACCATGATAGCAGAACAATAGCTACAAACAAAGAACCGAAATTGGAAAATAGCAGCAAAACAAGCAAAACGCAGACTTGCAACAAAGCTTCCCAACAAAGAAGAAAATGTAAAATAGCAAGCAGCCCTCAACAAGCAAGAAAACCAAAAACAAAAGAAGTACATAAAAACAGTGTAAGCTATCAAGTAGCTAAAGCCCTAATGGTATCATCATTTCCATAAAGATACAAACCCTTCATAATTTTGAGAAAAGAAGATCAACAGTTCTACATCACAGACAGAAGAAGAGGAAAAGATTAAGATTAGAAAGATGTCACCTAACCAAAACATGTGCCAAATCTGCATAAAACAGTGACCTGCATCCCTGCTACAAGCTCTAAAGGTCTGTTGCATACCCTGCATAAACAACCAAACAATGCAGTAAAAATTTCAGCTACTGCTATGCTGCATAACCAGGCCAAAACTACTGCTACGAGCCTCCATAAATTTGTTGCTATGCTGCCCCAACAGCCTTGTCCGCTTCACTCCCAAACCTGTCCAAAACAATCTAAGAATAATGCCAAAAACCTACAATGTATCAACCCTAAACCTGCCAATGCACCATTCCAAACTTGCATATAAAAGGCACAACAAAATTTTCATAAAAAGGATAGGAAATGCAGTGTCATAAGTTCAAAAAAGAGAGAGGGGAATGGAAATATTTCAAAAGGCAATTGCAGAGCATGACTCTTTTAAACTCAACATTGGTTATTTAACAAGGTCTCCATTTCAATTGTAAAAGAGGAGCAAGCTATCTAAACCCTGCCCAAAATCTTCTCTTTTCTCAAACAATAGAGCAGAGCATATACTGAAAAAAACTTGTCAAAACTCTTCTCTATTATCACTCCATCCATTCTTCTGCATAAACACTTCTCACCCTTAACCTTACATCCACATCACTTCAAATAACTCAACATGTAACTCAACAAAAAACAAAGAGATATAAAAACCATGCAAACCAGCCACTTTTATCCCTATCCCCAATCAGAAAATAACCCTCATAACCCTCACATGAACCTCACTTCAAATCTGCAGAAACCAACAGAAATAACTTCATTCACCATTAGCCTCTCTTAACCCACCTCATACCCCTACTTAGCAAACCGGATTTACCTACAAAGACCTTATCATCATTACAATCTTTTAACCTATGCAGCGAACAATCCTTAACACCACAGAACGATAACACTCTTCATCTCAAAAATAATTAGAGGCAGAAACACATCGAAGAAAGTGGTGAAGCAGAAGAATACGAAAGTTATTAAGGGAAAAGGCAAGATACCATCACCTAGGTTTCACGGTGGTCGGGAATCTCCACCATCACATCGGAATTCATGACCCTCGAACAGGTTTCTTTACGCACTTTTTATACGCTTATTCATGCATTTTCCTCTAATCGGAATTTTGTTTGCTTTATTTTTTCTGCCAAGCTATCCTTGATTTCTTAAATCCCAACACTTAGGGCTTCCAATTAGAACCATTGAGGATGTTGTGTAGTATTTTTCCTTGCAAATTGAGATGATGGATTCGTTGGTAGAAGAGAGTTTTGCGTAGGTTTGGTGTAGAAACACGTAATGGCGTTGCCATGGGTTTTTACGGAACGAATCTGAAGAGAAGTTGTTGTTGGCACGAGAAAGGGAGGGATGTGTTTGGGTTCTATGTATTTTGTTACAGAGGAAGATGAACCGTGTTTTGTTGAGAAAGATGAAACAAAGATTTGTGGTTGAATCGAGAGAGAAGGGGGAGAAGGCGTTGAGGAAGATAGAAGAAGGTTGTAACGTCGAATTTAGGAACCAGAGGGTTGCCTCATGCTGTTTGGTTTTGTTTTAGGGTTTACAAAACCCATTATTGAATTTGAAAAAGGGGGTGGGCCTTGGGTCGACCCGGTTCGGCCCAGGTCCACCATTTTCTTTTTATTTTATTAACCTTATTTTAAAACTATTCATAACAAACGTGGGCCCATGCTAAATCTCTTTCTTAGCCCATTCCGAATTAATACACCATCACCCCATAATTTTACTTCATGCCCCCTTAGTATTTTAGTTTAGTTTTTTATTTATTTTTCTTAAACTCTTTGGTTTTAACTACCTAGTTTGTTTAGCTTAACTCTTAAGTTTTTATTTTATTTTTATTAATTGAATTAGTTTAATTTAATTTCCTTTTGATTTTTAAATATTATTTTAGTTTAGTTAAACCATTCTTAATTACATTCCTTTGCAAGATAAAAATCACAAAAGACATTAGCTTTGTATTTCTGTTATTTTGTTTGATTGCTTGGTTAATTATCAATAACATGTCCCCTTAAGTGATTCCATGAAGCGATTAAATTCATTTTGACTGTTTCATTTTGAATTACACTTTAGAATCAACATATGAATGATGACTAATTAGGTTAGAAATTTCCCTTGTGAACATTCAACTTTAGCCCATCAAGTACATAACAACATTAGAGTAGATTTTCCTCTAAGATTTTTCTTTTGTAATTTTTTAATTAAAACTTATAATTCACAAATGAAAAATCCAAAAACATTTAATCAATACTTGAATTCATTCTAAAACTCGCAAAACACTGAACTAATCAAAACTTCCCCCAAAGGGCATCTTATCTTCGTTCTACCGTAATACAGGTCGTGCCTATTGCTAGAATGTGTGCGTTAACGTTAGCCACTAAAAAACACCAACAAAATAACATTTTATAGAAGAACTATGGTTTTTTGATTCCTTCAATAGATACGTAGGCAAAGGATGGAGAGACCCTCACGAACACACTAATAAAAGTCATTTTCTTTCCCCTTAAGCAAGTATAGTTATAGATAAAACACCCTTAGTAGCAAATAAACAAAATGGATCCCGTTGAGTACAACAAATGTAATGGGTTCTAATACCTTCCCCTCACATAACCGACTCCTTTACCCTTTCTCTTGTGTAATACCTCAAATTTGTCCTACCTTTTCACTTTTATCGGGATTATGCATTTGGCACTTTTCTCACGTACATAACTCCCACTAGGTCATCTAACACATCGTTCATTCATTAATCAATAAAACATGGCATGTGATCAAGGATATTAAGGTTTATCTGTGCTTTTAGACTCTCATATTCACTCAGGTGTTTTAATTGGTTCTTCATCAATCACGTCTTATAAAGCTAGGATTTTGTGTTCATGCTCTTTGAGAACTTCTTTCTCATCTTTACTCAAACTACAATGTCATCTCAAGGGGGTCTTCAAAACATATGGATTATGGCTTCCTTATCCATGGTATTTGAGTTCGATAATGTCCAATATTTAAGGATCAAAAGGAATAGGGTTTCATTGCAACGGTTTTCTTGGGCATACTTCTAGCCATGGTTTCATATCCGTCTTCATGGTTTCCTCAAAGGCGTTGCTTCTGTTGTAAGCTCAAGATACAAGTGGACTTATCTCTCCAATTAGGGTTTGTATATATTGTGATGCAAAGCACCTCTTCTAGTTGATTGGTTTATTTGTAATACAAGCTATCTTCCTTTGACTTCATTCAACACGCCTTAAGTCTAAACTTGGGTTTCTTATGGCTCATCATCATTCAAAGTTGGCACACATAATCACCTAGATTGGAAATTATTATGTAAGATGGGATAGAATTCTATTAAATTGTCATGGACAAAGACTTTATTTACAAGGGTTTCTTACATTTGATGTAGGGCCATTCATCAAATCTGCTTTGCTTAGAATCGAATTACATGTGAGGTACTAAAAGAAGAATCTTGGACTTGGGTAAAAAGTAGAATTTCAATTTAAAGTGGAAAGCATGGAAAGGAATTGAGGCACGTATGGTTTTGGTAAATGAGTTTTTTTCACTAGTAAAGTTACCGATAATACAAGATACTTCAAAGGAAACCTCCAAGTACACTCATTACTACATGTTACAATTTAGGCCTTTGCAATTCTATTCAAGAAAGACCATTTACAAGAACATTCTAGACCAAATTGTTACAAGATACAAAATTACAAAAAATTTCCCAAAGCCTATGGTCCCAATCTTCAAGCTTCACACTTTAGCCTCACTTTGTCTCAAGCCTCATCTTAACACACCTCGTCTTCAAAACCATTGCTTCCGGAGGTCGTATCTATATCATGCTTGTCATGCCATCCTAACATGTACCAAATTAATTCTGACGCACAATTTTCAGACCTGCATTTATCAATAACCAATAACCATAAAAATAAGAGGTCAATCAGAGGCAAGGCTGTAGAGAATCACAAAGTTGAAAATCAGAATTTCAGCACAACTCTTCACGAAAACCTATAACAGAATTCACCAGTCCAACTAATTTCCCAACAGAACTTCGTCTAACAAAAATCCCGCAACTGTCTATCTAATCTCCTCTCCAACAGAAATAGCTCTCTAACATCCTAACTCCTCTAAACTCCAAACAACATTTCTAATAGAAAAACCAAAAACAGACCCTTCACTAGTCCAACTAATTTCCTAACTATTTTTCTAACCTATAACCAACTTCCCTAACTCCTAACCGATTTCATAACTCTATAACTGTTTTTCTAACCTCCAACTAACAGCTCAAACCACATAATAATTTTCTAACTACTTTCTAAAAATTCTAACCAACTTTTCTCCGTCCTAAATCAGATATATAATAGAATTGTTTGCATATTTTCAAGGGGGTTCAGTTACAAAAACACAACAAAAATTATCATAAAAGAAATCTATTAAAGAAAGGAGGACTCACCAAGAAAAAGATCCCAAATCTCTCTCTTTCTCTCTCGATTTTCACCCTACAACCACACAAAAATCAGAAAAACCTCTCAACATCTCTCTTCCATTTTTCTCTCCACAACCATCTATGAACTATATCTTCACTTTCACTATCCTAACTCTCATCCTCTAACCATATTCTAACCTCCTAACTGTCATAACCCATCTCACCCTTCTAATTTCTTTTCTTAATATCCCTAATAGTTTCCAACTATTCCATAACAACCTCTAACTGCATCTAAAATAAAATTCTCAACAGATGAAGAGATAACAGAAGTAGTAACAGAAGAGAAGGGAAGGAATAAGAAAATATAACAGAAATTATCTACAGAAAATCACCATAAAATTATCAGAAAAAGTCACTTACTGCTCTCTTCTTCATCAATTCCCCCACTCTCTCAATCTTCATCCTCAATCACCAAGAAATTATGCATTCTCTCTCTCTGAAAATTCCTCTACAACCTTCGATCTGCAACCTTCTCTCTTAATAACAGTTCTTCTTCATCATTCTTCAGCGTCCATCATCATCATCATAATAAAAAAATCCATCATCTTCTTCCCTAAACCTTCTTCGCTTCTTCAAAATTCATCGACATAGAACCGTTCCGCAAATCATTGTCAATAACGTCGAATCTTGATCTCTGCGGCTTATCTGATTCATCACAAAAATTTTAGTGCTTCCTCTTCAAGCATACTAAAACAACAAGATCGTCATCATCATATTTATCTATCCAAATTGTTGTACCCCAAAATTTTTCCTCTCACTTATCAAGAATTTTCACAAGATCTCCTTTGGATCATGACTGCACCAGGGTTTGATCAGCTCAAGGCACCTTCTCATGCACTGATGACCAAAATTAGGGTTTGAGTTTGCACAAGGATTTTTGGAATATCAATGCTTCATATGAATTTAAAGGATCATTATAGACCCACAATATTACTCATGTCAAGTTTCAAGCCTTGAATCAAATTTTTGATCAGTCAATTGGACAGTTGACCTAAAAATCAGCTGTATTGCGGAAAAAGTCAACCATGGACAATTTACAGTCAAACTTCATAACTTTTGATCCACATCAACATATTAGACTCATATGTATCATTTGATCAAGTTTGGACCACAATTCCTCAAGAAATTTGATCAAATCATCAAAAGGGCAAAATGGTCAAAATTAGGGTTTTGACTGAGAAAGGGCAACTTCTGATTTTTGACCTAGAAAATGATCAATTGGTTTGAAGCATGATTTCAAGAGTTCAATTGAATCACTTTTACCTAATTACATGGTTCAAAACATTACAAACTCATTGGATTGACAGATGAATTTTTCAGTCAACTGATCAAAAGTCAATTGTACACTTAAAAGTTAAACTTTGACTTTTTGGTCAAAATCAAGTGCCAAAGATCATAATTCATCAAAACATGTCAAAATGTGAAACTTGTTCATCAATATATCAAGGATTTAAGATTTTGATTTGGAAAGTTAAAAAATTTTAACTTAGAAATTTTTCTAAGTATAGAAAATTTCTTATTTTTTCTCAAATTTAAGCCAAATTTTCACCATGATGCAAGATGATTCAAAGGAAACCTCCAACATGAAATTTGTAGATCTCCATGAAATCTACAACTTTGCTTCACACCATTTCTCCTAAAAATTCTTTGATCTCAAGATATAATTTTGTGAATACATGCTCATGAACCAAAATAACTTAGTGAAATTTTGCCTTAGTTAGGCAGATTTTTGACCTAACTTCATGGCAATGTTTCACATAGTTACAAATGGAGCCTAGGCTGCATAATCTTTGCTTTGCAGGCCTCAAACTTGTTTCTAACTCCATAATTAAATGTTTTCACAGATGTTGGAAGCTTTAAGCCAAGCATTGAATGCATTGTACAAGAGCAATTCCATTTTTGGCACAAAGGTGCCATTTCCATTTTGATAAAGCACTACTTTTGCCTTTGTCAACTTCTTGAGCCTCTCAATTGTTTTCTCTGCACACAAGCAAAGCCAAAACCAAAAGCAACTTGCCTGAAGCCTCTATCAAACCAGACCATGCTTGTACAACACTTAGAGACTTGTCTCCTCACTTTTCTTCAAAAGCAAGTTATAGAGCCAAAAGGCTATAACTCAGAAATGTGGGGTGAAGTTGATCTCTAACCTTTTCCATACATATACACAAATGTATTGCAACATAAGACACGAATTCTAAGACTCAAACTCTCCCAAACACTTTGCCATTAAAAATCTACCATAGCTTGACAATTTTGAACCTTACTCAGCCATCTCTAAATCCACTCGTGCGTTTTGAGTTTTAACAACCTAAACACTTAATATACATCAAACCTAAGTGATCCAGACCCCTGTTCCCTCACTGTAACTCCTCCTCCTCCATCCACCATTTTCAAATATCAAGCTTGCAGGTTGACTTGAGTAGGGGGATTCACGGACTTTCAAGACAAAGTAAGGATTGAAATACACTCAGGAAGGTCCAAGAAAGCTAAACAGATCCTCAGGCCTTCTCAAAACTTGCTCAAACTCCATTCACGATCTCAGCTGAAAGAGGTAAAAATTCAGACTTCTATCTCTTTATACAAGCATCATTTGGTCCTGATTTGTGAAAGAAAAATATATATATATATCTTTGCTCTAAAGCTAACCATGTTCATATATTTCATTTATATTAACTGTGCATAGAGAATTTTGGATTTGAAATTTCTGTAAAAATTAGGTTTTAAATTAGGGAAAGTAAAATTAGCTTTGATCTTTGACCTTTAGTTTGCATAAATTATATGGTTGAACTCGTGGGAAGAAACACTATAATTTTCATGTTTGGACTTTCCATTTTTATGGAGAAATGAGAGAGATACAGGTGATCCGGCCATGGCTCAAGGTTGAAGATGAAGTTGCCTTCAGGGGGCATTTTCTAATATATATTTATGCTTTTGTTTATCTGAACGGATGTACAGCCACCCCAGTGGCAAGGCAGCATGCAAAAATGCTATAGGTCACGGGTTCGAGCCTTAGCGCATGCCTTTTGCCTTTTCTCACACTTTTTTTTCATTTTTTTTGGTTTCTTGCAGCGCGGACTTCTGTTTTATGGGCTTTGTGTTTTTTTCTAACATCCTACACCCTATCTGTTTGTGACACCCCTGGCCCATATGATTTTATTTATTTATTTTACTTTCATTTTATTTTCTTAAATATATTTTTCTTAATATTAAAAATCATAAAAAATATAAAAATGATAGATTTATATTTTAGCTTATTTAACTTCATTTTTTCTCACAAAAAAATATTTTTATTTAGTTATATATTATTCATTTTTATTAAATTTGTAAATTAAATTAGAACTAGTTTAATAATTTTTTTTCTTTATACCCATTAAATATTTATTTTAATATAAAAGGACCAAAATACCTCATAATGCCATGTATTATTTTCAAGACAAAAAAAATACAAAAAATACTTACTTTTTTCTCAAAGAAATTTATTTTCTTTTAATCAAATAGAATTAGGATTTATTCAAAAATCTTTTCTAAAAATTAATTTCTTTTCTTAAATTGATTTAAGTTAATCTTGATTTATTTATTAGGTTTAGGTTAAATTTTTTTCACATAAAAAACCAAACAAAAATCTTCTTTACATTTACATACCTTTGCATATTTAATCCATCTTGTATATTATTTATTCCAATATTTGTACATATTCAATTTGGTTGTAATAGATTAATTAAGTTTATATTATTGCAATCCCCATTCATAAATTGTATACCCCCTCCCACAAATGTTGTAATACCGTAGGACATTTAAATTTCTCAATTTATCGCTTTTATATAACATGCTAGTAATTAGGGTTTGTATGGCAAGATAAAACCAATCAAATATAAAACCCTAATTCAAGACAAAATCAAGCATGAAAATGACACACTTGCACACAAAACACCCCTAGGGTTATCCCACTTGGTTTCCTTATACAAAAATGGACATATTATGCATGTAAGGTGTCTTAGCAAAAACAAACAAATACAAGATCATAGTCCCTCGATGATGCTATTCAAAATTGCCTTACAAAAATGATCTTAGTCTCTCAAAAATGCTAAGATGCTTTGAAACATTGCTAATCATGGTTATACGATGACCCACGCCCGTCCCGTTTACATCCAAAGATAGGGTTGCTTACCAAATCAATGGTAAGACAACAATGTCAAAGGAAAAGAAAATGAACAAGAAAGACATTTGAGTATGTAGATTACTTTTAGTTACTTTCTCCATTTCAAAACAAATATCCTTGCTATTTTCAAAACAAACACACACATTTCTAAACATCTTACAAAATTGAAAACATTTTTAAAAAGATCAACATCTTTGTATACATTCTTACAAACGAGAATCATTACAAAGATTTCCTAAACAGTGGCCTCTTTTATAAAACACTTTCAAATACCACATCAAGCACAATTTCAAACAAAAAGCAAGTGGTCTAGTAAGTAACTAAGAGCCCGAATAAAACCATGGATGAAAAGAGTGATAATACCTTCCCTTTTCTTAATATACCCCCCGAACTCAAGAAACAATCTCAAAGGTCTTTCCTGTGCTTTTTTTTACCTTTCCTTTTTTGGATAAAAGAAAAGTCGGTGGCGACTCTTGCTAACCGTAAAATTTGCGATCAAACGCAAAATAATCAAGTCAGTTCTCCCACCGTATCACACCAATCGATACCATGTGAGCATCAATAACAACATTACAAGTTTGTTCAGAATTGTAAGATTGAAGGAAGTAGAGAGAGTAAAGAAACAAAACTCACGATGATGTCCTGTATCGGATTTTCTTCTGAATTTCTTTGGATTTCATGAAGAACATTTCCTTAATTGAAGGATTAGAACAGAGACGAGTTTTCCTCGGATCATGAACTGAAGGCGGAGGTTGAGGCATTGAAGATTAAGCCGCTTGAGTTTGTTAGAGGAGCGTTTGAGTTATGGAAAGATTGAAAACAGAATCAAAATTGGATGGAAAGGTTGATCAGAGAGGAGAGTTCACCTCCGTCAGCAAAGAAATTTGAGAAAATCGAATCCACAGAGAAGCTAAGTGTCATATTCAGTAACCCTAATCCCTTTTAAATTGTTTTTTTAATTTGATTTTTTTTACTATTTGTTTTCTTATGTGGGATAGTGATAAAGATAGACTGAGCCTACTGCATTTTAGACCATGGACTGAACTTAAGTTCTCAGGCCAAACTGCACACTCCAACTCTTGGGCCAAGCTGCACACTCTGAATCCATAGGCCCGTATGTTAGTTTTTGCAGCTTGATAGCATTGCAAACACAATATGGTGTGCCATTTTTGTTGGGTTGTAATGGAGGGGTCTGCTAATCATCATCCGGACTAAAACTATACACCCCTCTGTAAAATTTTTTTAGTGATTTATTTCCTATTAATTTATCCTGCCATTTATTTTGATAGATAATTAGTGATACATGAATTAGAATATTAGCCGCTTTAGAATTTAATTAGAGAATCATTTTTCTTAATTCTTTTGATATTCTTTCATCGGTGTTAATCACTTTTACATTCTTTTGGTATGTATTTAGTTAAAGAACTTCAGAAAGTCGTATAAAAAAAGATAAAAATATGTTTTATGTTTCATCGAATTCTCATGAGATTTGCTAGCTTTGTGATAGCACTAATGTAACTTTTGTGATGTGGAGTGCTCGGGGATTAATTATT
Organism: Vicia faba; assembly: GCA_948472305.1. Taxonomy (NCBI): domain Eukaryota; kingdom Viridiplantae; phylum Streptophyta; class Magnoliopsida; order Fabales; family Fabaceae; genus Vicia; species Vicia faba. The sequence continues at coordinate 125,020 of CATIWC010001634.1, forward strand.
TGATCACTCATGCAGAGCAGCTTCGGTAGAGTTTTCTTATTGCTTATGTGGCTTTAAAGAGGAAAAGGACCTTCTCCGTTCAGTATCATCGTGACCTTAATTTATCCCTCATTTCTGCACTTTATCGCATTTCTTTACCGCTTTTTTAGAAATCGTGAGAAGTAGGGCTTTACTGCAAACTATGCATGCTAACATTAGGTAGAATTCCCTCGAAATTCCAACTTTAGGTTCATGATGCATAATAACATTTGGTTTAGAAATAGGCTAGTCTCCTTTTGACTTTTCTTCCCCTTTTGCATTTGCATCAAAACAAAAACTTATTTTCCTTTGCAAAGTTCAAAAACACTTTAAAACTACTGATGAGAATCACGTCTTTGTTGAGTATGGGAGATGATAAACGAGTCTCTTCTCGATCTTATTGTTCTTTCATCTCAGGCATAAGTGTGTTTTAAATCTCAAAGACTCCTTTCATGGATAAGTAGAAAAGTGGCAAATATATGTCTCTTGAGGTTAACTAGTCATTATCTGCAACAAAATACAAACCAACTCAAAAAAAATTTGTGCGCCCAAGCACCTTTTCTCTAAAACCCTTTTCAGGTAAGAACATGATTAATTTACTTCTGTGCCAACGCATAAGTCTCCAAAGGTCGAGTTGCGGCAGAAGGTGGAATTAACATTGTCCATAAAAAACACAAAACAAATAAAACATGTGAGCCGAACTACAGTAACTTTGATTCCTCAAAAAGGATACGTAGGCATTGCGGTAGGGCCCAAGCGAGTACAACTTTATTTTCCCTACATTCTTTTTTCCTTCCTTTTGCATGCATTCCTTTAGCAATAAGTAGTAAGCATAGTTTAGACACACCCATAAGATAGACAACAAGAGTGGATACCATAGAGTACTACGGGTGTGTAGGGTGCTAATACCTTCCCCTCGCATAATTTACTCCCTTACCCGATCTCTCAGTCGCAAGACCGTGTTTTCTCTCTTCTCAGGTTTTCTCGATGTTTACCTTTCCCCTCTTGTGGGATAAAAGACGTTCGATGGCGACTTCATTGTTTGATGATTTTTAGCCGGGTGTTTCATCTTGGTCACAAGACCACCTTATCTATCCTCTTGTGGTTTTCTCGATATTTCTCCTTCCTTCGGGATAAATAAAGTTTGGTGGCGGCTCTGCGTTTTTTGCCGGTAGCTTCAGCTGGGGACTCTGCTTGGAACTTTCTTTTGCGAGTATCTCCTAGTTTTGTTTATTTGTCTCTTTGGGTGTTTATTTATTTGCTTTATTTGCTTTACTGCTTTATTTCTTGGATTTATTGTTTACTTTTGTATATATTGCATTATATTGTTGCTACTCACATATTCTTGATATTCTATGATATGGGATTGGGTGATTACATTTGATACGTCTTATACCCGGACTTGGGTTACACCTAGGATTAGAATGGGTGGTATAGTCATGCTAACTTTGAGGGAGTAATCCTGAAGAAGGAGGCATGAAAATCCCCCACTCAGTGGAGGTCCCCTTGAATGTAGCATTGTTTACCGAGTAACAGGAAGATATTTTTGTTTTGACCTGGGAACCAGAGAAGCTGAGGACTGTAGAACCATCAACCTATCTTGGCCTTCTTAGGTGTAGTGCGGAGACTATAACGGAATAATCCGGAAATAGTTGTTATGCGATGCTTCACTCAGACGAGTTTTTCCTACGAATATTACTAATTACCGAGTAATTGGGACGTCAATGATATCCAAAGGAAGAGCGTAGAATCTGATATTTCCCTAAAATCTTGTTTGACAAGTGATGAACCCCTAGTACATACCTTATGGGTGGTTACTTTGACTCCATGCATGTGACGTCAGACTTTTTATCCTGTTACTTTCAGTTTATGAAAAGGACTACACAGTGGTTATCCAGAATATGTGGAGATGAAATCTCATTCCATAGCATACCATGACATCATACCATCATGTATATACATCCCATATCTAAGGAATTCCAAAGACAAGTCTCATTTGTCGAGCTCTTCAAAAATGAAAACCAAATTTTAAAAGATAGACGAGTCTTTGGATTTCCTTAGAAATGAAGATAAAACATTCATTCATACTATCATGCACTCATTATTCACAACAAAAAACATATTGGGATACCTTTTCCTCAGACTTCAGTAAACAACAAAGACGACTTCTCCACATCCCTACCTTACAATAAGCAACCAGCAAAGACTTATGGATCTCTTTGAAGAGAATCAGAATGCTCTCTGTCGAGATATGGACACCATAGGCACTCGCATGGATCAGCTTATCGAAACCCTTCATGCTGTTATCAAGGTCCAAGAAGAGTTACATCAAAGTGTTTCCAAGCTTGCTACTGCTGTCCCCTCCACTTCTGCTAATGGGAGGAATGATAATGAAAATGTTGAGACCTCTACTAGGGCTCCTCAGAATGATGTTGATGATCATCACGACGTCATTGATATTGATGAACCCCAGGTGAATCTTGCTGCTGGAGTTGCTGAAACTGCAAAAATTTACCATGCTCTTGAAGAGCGTCTCAAAGCCATGGAGGGTATCAAGACCTCGGGATTCAATACTGCTGAAATGTGTCTTGTGCCTGGGGTATTTATCCCTCCCAAGTTCAAGGTTCCTGATTTTGACAAATACAAAGGAACCTCTTGTCTAAAGACTCTTCTTCGTTCCTGTTTTCGCAAGATGCAGCCTATGCTGAAAATGAACCATTACTCATGCACTTCTTCCAACATAGCTTGATCGGGGCACCGTTGGACTGGTATATGCAACTAGAAAGAACTCATGCCAGTATTGGGGAGAACTTGTTGGTGCCTTTTTGAAACATTACCATTATAATACTTCCATGGCTCCTAGCCGCACTCAGCTCTAACGGATGATACATAAATCTGAAGAGTCGTTCAAAGAGTACGCTCAAATGTGGCGTGAACTTGCTGCAAGGTTCCAACCTCCTCTCTTTGATCATGAACTGATTGATTTGTTTATGGGTACTCTACAAGGTCCTTATCTCTAACACATGCTCAACAGTACCTCTACTTCTTTCTCTGATATGATCATTATTAGAGAACATGTTGAAACTTGTATTAAGGTTGGAACGATCCAAGGTGTCCCTAACAATACCAACAACAATACTGGCATTGGTAGAAATCCATTTTCTGGTTTCGTCAATAAGAAAGAGGGTGAGACTAGTGTTGTCACCATCAACCAAGAAAAAGCTCCTGCATATCCTCAAGTTTGGTTTATGTATTTCCCAACACCTGTTGTTGTTCCTAATCAATTTGTTCCTCAAGTGTATGCTGCTACAACTCCAGCACCCTGGATGGCCCAACAACGGCCTTTCACTCATCAACCAGAGTATCTTCCACAACAACAATTTGCACCACTTCTAAATTATCAACAACAGAATCAGCTACCTCAAGGTCCGAGAGTTGCACAAAGACAAAGAGCGCCTAAAAGAAGATTTGATCCAATTCCTATGTACGATGCTCAGCTTCTACCTCAGTTACTTGCCAATCATTTGGTTCAATTGTGTGAACTTGGTCCACCACCAAATCCTCTCCCCAGGGGTATGGCATTAATGCTCATTGTGAATTTTGTTCTGGATCCCCAGGCCACACGATTAAGAATTGTAGAGCATTTAAATGTAAAGTTCAAGACCTCCTCGATGCAACGGCCAAAAATTTCAACCCTGTTGGTCACAATACTCAGAATAATACCATGCCTCCTCACCCAGGGGCAGTGGTCAATGCTATTAAAGAAAGTAGTGAACAGACTCTGGTAACCAAGGTTGACGAGGTCAAGATGTTGTTAGGAATTGTTAGAGAACATTTGTTGGAGCACGAGGTGTTGCAACAACTCCATGATTTTTTCTTAACATGTTCCTCTAAACCTGGAGTGTGTACTAGTTTGAAGACGGCTATCCAATAGCTAATGGATGAAGGTATCCTACAGGTAAAGAAGATTTTTCGAGAAGAAGAGCTTGATGCCTTGGAAATTCCTTACTATCCGAGAAGCATCTCAGTAACACCAGACAACCTGTTGACAATTCAAGCTCCTACTACCCTGTCAATGATTCAAGCTCTAGTTACCCCCGCGACAATCAAGCTCTAATTACTCATTTATGTAACAACTCAAAGGCAGTTCCGTGGGAGTATAATGTGGTCTATATTCTTGGGAAGAAATATGAGTGTCCTCTAGTGGATGACAAGGGTATTACCAACATTGCAGGAACCAGTAACATGACTCATAGTGGCAGGATCTTTTCTCCACCACCACCGTCTCCCAAAGAAACTAACAGTGATGCTCTAGCTAAGGCTAGGGGCAAGTAAGTGATTGATAGTCAGCCTGAACCTTCTGTAGGACAAGAAGCGGAGCAGATTTTGAGGATTCTTAAGAAAAGTGATTACAAAGTGGTGGATCAACTTAACCAGATGCCATCCAAGATCTCCATCTTGTCTCTCCTATTGTGTTCGGAGACCCATTGCAATGCTTTAATGAAGATTTTGAGTTCTGCCCATGTTACACAAGACATTTATGTGGCTCGGTTTGAAGGGATCATAACCAATATTGTTATAGGAAATTGTTTTGGTTTTTGTGATGATAAGCTCCCAATTGAAGGCAGATCCCACAATAAAGCATTAAATGTTTCCATGAAGAGTTTGGATATGTTTTTATCTCGAGTTTTGGTAGATACAAGTTTTTCAATCAATTTGATGCCTAAGGCTACTCTATTTAAGTTGAATATGGATGGGGTAATGATGAGGCCCTCCACCCTGAGTGTTCAACCATTTGATGGTTCAAAGAGATCTGTGGATGGAGATGTGGACTTTCCTGTCAAGATTGGTCCCCACACTTTCTATCTATCATTCTATGTTATGAAGATTCGTCCATCCTACACTTGTCTTTTGGGTCGCCCATGGATCCATGTAGCAGGAGTTGTGACATCTAATATTCATCAACACCTGAAGTTCATTGTGAATGACAAGGTTGTTTTCGTTTGTGGAGAATAAGATGTAGTGATTAACAATCTGACAACCTACTGTTATGTGGAAGTAGAAGGAGAGGTGCAGGAGTTACCCTTTCAAGCTCTGGAGATTGTTTCTATTGACAAGTTCCCTGTCGTGGAAAGTAAGAAGTTTAAAGCACCTATGGCCTCTTTGAACAATGCCAAAGCCCTCAGAGAAGCTAGATCTCCCCAAGATGGTTGGGGAAAATTAATTGAAGTACCTGAGAAGAAAGGTCGTTGTGGTCTTGGATATTATTTGCCGACCTCCGTGCAAGCTAGTTTGGTTCCTCCCAAAGGAAAGCACATTCCCCCAATTTCTAAAGTGTTCATCAGTGCTGGTACAAGAAAATAAGGACAATTTCTCTCAACAGATGATGAAGGTGACGGTGAAGATGTTTCCAGATTTATATATCAGATTGCACTAGACTAGGAGCTCAGCAATTGGACTACTGTGGACATCCATTAAGTTGTTTTCCTTGATGTCTAATTTTATGTTTCCATTAAGTCATATGCCCTGCCCAAGGCATAGAGACAGCTTGTAGAAGGGGCCCCTTATGTTTCAATCTTCGTTTAAAATTGAATGAAAATTGCACTTTCGCATACAATTTTGTTCCATGTCTTTCCTTTTACTTTTACTATTAAAAATAAAATGGCAATGTTTTTCTTTTCATATTTTAAATATTTTCTTGCACTTTCTAAAATAAAACATAAAATCATCAATCATGCAGATCTGTCTCGAACTCCATCAAAAATGATAGTGCTATGGTTCCTGATATCCTTGAGAATTCAGTTGACCATGCTGATGAAGATAGTGGGGAAGATGATGAAGTCCCTGAAGAACTAGCAAGACTCTTGAGATATGAAGAGAAGGTCATCAAGCCATATCAAGAATAAACAGAACTTATCAATCTCGGTAGTGAAGAGGTAAATAGAGAGTTCAAGATAGGTGCTGCTTTGCAAAGTGAAGAAAAGAAGGGGTTGATTGAGTTGCTTCGAGAGTACGCTGACATCTTCGCTTGGTCGTATAAAGACATGCCTGGTTTAGACACTGATATAGTGATGCACAGATGGCCACTCAAGCCAGAATGCCCTCCTATAAAGCAGAAGTCGCGAAGGACCAGGCCCGACATGGCTTTGAAGATCAAAGAAGAAGTTCAGAAACAGCTTGATGCGGGCTTCCTATCTGTGATAAATTATCCTCCTTGGATTGCTAACATTGTGCCTATAACTAAGAAAGATGGTAAGGTACGTATGTGTGTTGACTACCAAGACTTGAATAGATCAAGCCCAAACGATGATTTCCAGTTGCTTCATATTGATGTTTTGGTTGATAATACTTCTCAGTCTTCAGTCTTCTCTTTCATGGATGGATTCTCGGGTTACAATCAGATAAAGATGGCTCTGAAAGACATGGATAAAATAGCTTTCACAACTCCTTGGGGTACCTTTTTCTATAGGGTCATGCCTTTTGGTCTCAAAAATGCTGGTGCGACATATCAATGAGCTATGGTGACTCTCTTTCACGACACGATTCATAAAGAGATCGAGGTGTATGTGGATAATATGCTTAAAAAATCACAAACTAAGTAAGAACATTTGGTCCATTTATAGAAGTTGTTTGATCGTCTAAGAAAGTTCAGGTTAAGGCTTAATCCCAACAAGTGCACCTTTGGGGTTCGATCGGGCAAGTTACTTGGTTTTATCGTAAGTCAACGAGGATTTGAAGTAGATCCTGACAAGGTAAGAGAAATACAGGATATGCCGGCACAAGAAAATGAAAAAGAAGTACGAGGGTTTCTTGGAAGGTTGAATTACATATCCAGGTTCATTTCCCACCTTACTGCTACCTATGAACCCATCTTTAAACTCCTATGCAAGAATCAAGATGTCCATTGCGATGACAGTTGTCAAGAGGCCTTCGAAAAGATTAAACAGTACCTTCAGGAACCACCAATACTCATACCTCCAGTTCCAGGGAGACCTCTCATTATGTATTTGACTGTGCTTGAAGGATCTATGGGTTGTATGCTCGGACAACATGATGATACTGGATGAAAAGAACATGCCATCTATTACCTGAGCAAGAAGTTTACTGATTGTGAATCAAGGTATTCATTACTTGAGAAGACTTGTTACGCTCTTACGTGGGAAGCTCGACGTTTGAGGCAGTACATGTTGACGCATTCTAATCTTCTGATATCTAAGATGGATCCACTAAAGTACATCTTTGAGAAACCAACACTTACAGGGAGATTGGCTCGATGGCAGATGCTTTTGTCTGAGTATGAAATACAGTACATCACACAAAAGGATATCAAAGGTAGCATTCTTACTGATCATCTCTCCCACCAGCCATTGGAAGAGTATCAGTCAATGAAGTTCGATTTTCCAGATGAGGATGTTATGAAACTTGATGATAAAGGATGACCCGAACCACATGAGTGATGGACTCTCACGTTCGATGGAGCATCAAATGCCGTGGGCCGTGGCATTAAGGAAGTTCTGAATTCTCCATGCAATACTCACATACCTTTCACATCCAGGCTATGTTTTGATTGTACGAATAATACGGCATAATATGAAGCTTGTGTAATGGGTCTTTAAGAAGCCATTGACTTGAAGATCAATATTCTTGAAGTTTATGGGGATTCTGTCTTAGTGATATATCAACTACGAGGTGATTAGGATACACGACACCCTAATTTAGTTCCATATTAGGATTACATATTAGAGTTGTTGCCCTCTTTTGATGAGATCACCTTTGAGCATATTCCTAGAGAAGTAAATCAATTGGCAGATGCTCTGGCCACTTTAGCAGCAATGTTCAAAGTCAGTTACCTGAATCATGCACCCAACATAAGAATCCTTTGTTACAAGGAGCCAGCACACGTTTTCCCTGCTTATTGTCTCACAACTGAAGATGTGTCGGGAGAAAAGCCATGGTATTTCGACATCAAAAGATATCTTGGGAAGCAAGAATACCCCTAGGGTGCTACAATCTGTGATAAGTGGACTCTTAGAAGATTTTCATCCAAGTTTTTACTGTCGGGAGATGTTCTGTACAAAAGAAACTATAATTTGGTTCTACTCAGATGCATGGATAGACACGAGAAATTCACGAGTGCTCTTTTAGGACTCATGCCAGTGGATATTCCATGGCCAAGAAAATCCTACGAGCAGGTTATTTCTGGATGACGATGGAAAGTGACTGTTGTGTGTGCGAAAATGTGCCACAAATATCAGGTTTACACAGATAGGATACATATCCCTCCCACCCCTTTGAATGTGATGACTTCACCATGCCTCTTTTCAATGTGGGGAATTGATATGTTTGGATGGATCGAGCCAAGCGCTTCAAATAGACATAGGTTCATTCTCGTTGCTATTGACTACTTCCCTAAGTGGGTGGAAGCAGCTTCATACAAGAATGTGACCAAGCAGGTCGTCACTCGCTTCATCAAGAAAGAAATCATATGTCGTTATGGGACTCCTAACATGATCATCACTGATAACGGGTCGAATCTTAACAATAAAATGATGAAGGAAATGTGTGAAGAATTCAATATTGAGCACCATAACTCATCACCCTATCGGCCAAAGATGAATGGGGCAGTCGAAGCCGCTAACAAGAACATAAATAAGATTATTCAGAAAATGGTGAGAACATACAAAGACTGGCATGAGATTTTGCCTTTTTCCCTGCACGACTATCGAACTTCAGTGCGTACTTCCACTAGGGCGACTCCTTTTTCACTAGTCCATGGTATGTATGCGGTGCTCCCAGTCGAGGTGGAGATTCCTTCATTAAGGGTTCTCATGGATACTAAAATTGATGAAGTTGAATGAATTCAAAAAAGGCTCGACCAACTCAATCTCATCGAAGGGAAGCGCCTAGCATCCATTTGTCACGGTCAGTTATATCAACAGCGGCTCAAGAGAGCATTTGACAAAAATATTCGACCTCGAGAGTTCCACACAGGTGACCTGGTCTTAAGGAAGATTCTCCCAATTCACTCTGATCCTAGAGGCAAGTGGACACCCAACTATGAGAGGCCGTACATCATGAAGAAATATTTCTCAGGAGGTGCTCTAATCATGACAAACATGGATGGGGAAGACGTTCCACTTCCAGTCAATTCAGACTCAATCAAAAAATACTACACATAAAAAGACCCGCTAAGTCAAAAACCCAAAAGGGCAGCTTAGGAAAAAGCTAGGGCTAAAAAAAGGGAAAAAGAATAACCCGCTAAGTTGAAAACCCGAAAGGGAAGCTTAGGAAAAAATGGGTATCCTGGTGGATTGAAAACCCGAAAGGGCGATACAGGCAAAAATTATAGACAAAAAAGCGAGAGACTGCAGTCTGAAAACTCTTCATGAATAACAAGTACACCCTCCTAACACGGGATGGATAAATTCAACTATTACCCTTCGGAAGCACAACACTAGGAAAATCCAGGATATGGGAACTATAGCAATATCAGTTTTAATGGAAGTTCGAGATTTTCTTATTGCCATTTTACCTGTTGTATTTTATCTTTTCTTCGCAACTTCCTCATTAAGGAGTTGTTTCCATGTACAAATTCCTATTCACAGACCAAGCTCATCAATAAAATGTGCCCTTCCACCAAAAAGACTTTGTTATGTCCTTTTTGCTTTATTTTTCGTATGCGAATTGTGATTTAAATTCTTTATTAAGCATTGCATTGAAAACAATAAGGAAATATTAATCACAAGATAAGATGTGAAACACGACATTACATGGATATGAAGGCATCCCAAGTGAATGCCATGGCATTCAAGTTTTTTGTTTTTCGGTGTATGTAGCAAACCGTAATGGTCACCTCAACCAAGCTTTCATCTTCGTCACCTCCTTACAGACGGTTGGGCACCCGATTCTCCAACACTGAGAAACTTAGGGAATTTGATGAGATCCACGTCTCTAATCAGTCATCCACAAAGAGTCCAGCATTTAAAGAAAGTCAAATCAAGCTACTGCTCCTCCGCGAGGTTTAATCCCATGTGAACTTGACAAGGCTATAACTCAATTCTCAAAGTTTTCAAGCACCAATCTGTATTGTCATCTCACGACAATGGAACCCGATGAGCCTAATATTTTGCACTATGCATACAGTAATCATCACTGCATGTTACATTACATCCTCAAATGCATAGTGTATCCATCGAAATGGATCATTACGCCATATAATTCAAAATGCATATGAAGCATGAACCAGATTTGGTACCTTGCACGAAAGCCCCAAATCAATTAAACATCCCCACAAAGAATACCATCCTCATAATTCCTAGCTAACATTTGTCATTACACTACCAACCAAAATAAGCCATGGTGCTAGTACAATGTACTCCCCAACTCTCAATACTTACTTTATCTTTTTTAAGGTCGTAGGTCACTCGTAGATCTTACCATCACGTTATCTCCTTTTGGGTCGTAGGTCGTCTGTAGATCTTACCCTCACGTTATCTCCTCTTGGGTCGTAGGTCGTCCGTAGATCTTACCCTCACTGTATCTTTTCTTGGGTCGTAGGTCGTCCGTGGATCTTACCCTCATGTTATCATTTTTAAGGTCGTAGGTTATCCATAGATCTTACCTTCGCATTATCTTTTTTAAGGTCGTAGGTCATCTGTAGATCTTACCTTCGTTGTATCTTTTTTAGGGTCGTAGGTCATCCGTAGGCTTTACCCTCATGTTATCATTGTTAAGGTTGTAGATCATCCGTAGATCTTACATTCGCGTTATCTTATCTTTGGTTGTAGGTCGTCCGTAGACCTTACCCTCATTTTATCTTTTTTTAGGGTCGTAGGTCGTCCATAGATCTTACCCTCACTTTAATTTTCCTAGGGTCGTAGGTCGCTCGCGGGTCTTACCCTCACGTGATCTTTTTTAAGGTTGTAGGTTGTCCGTAGATCTTACCTTCATGTTATCTTCTTTTAGGGTCGTAGGTCATCCGTAGATCTTACCCTCACTTTACTTTTCCTAGGGTCGTAGGTCGCTCGTAGGTCTTACCTTTGCCTTATCTTTTTTAAAGTCATAGGTCGTCCGTAGATCTTACTCTCACATTATATTTTCTAGTGTCGTAGGTCGTCCTTAGATCTTACCCTCATGTTATCATTTTTAAGGTCTTAGGTCATCCGTAAATCATACCTCCATGTTATCGCTTTAGGGTTGTAGGTCGTTCATAGATCTTACCCTCACATTATCTTTTCTTGGGTCGTAGGTCGCTCGCAGGTCTTACCCTAATGTTATCTTTTCTTGGGTCGTATGCCGCTCCCCAGTCTTACCCTCATGATATCCTTTATCTTGAGTCGCCGATCATACGCCAATATTTACCCGTTGTTTTTTCTTTTTGGTTGTGAACCCCACGCGATAGATTCTCTGTTGGTCGTTGAGTTTACCCCTTGTCTTTAAGTTATCATGTTGTCATTAATCCTACTTCTAGTCACCGCAGTATTGTCAACCATATCTTTTGAGTCACTTTAACGCCCACTTTCTCGAGAACCTTGTACCGGCACAGTTACCCCAGTACAAGCTATCTTTACTCAACCGCATTTATCCATCATGACCAGTTCACCATAAAATTCATTTTTTTCTCATCTCCCAGTAGACGTCACAAATAAATAACACTCATACCATCTCTCCAGGACAAATTTCAGGTCCTGGTATTTAATCATCTTCCACCTTGAACTTTCGAAAGGCTGACGCCAATCTTACCTACAGGTTTAAGATGATTAAATAGGGGCAGCTGTCGTACCCAAAATTTGCCCTACCTTTTTAATTTTGTCTAGCTTAGACTTTGCCTCCCATTTGCATCATTTTCACTAAGTCATTTGCATATCATACATCTCATGGAATCAGGCACTTTGGTTCAAATCATGAGGGTTGTGCCATTCTTATGTTTAATTTTGTTTTGAATTTTCCTCATCAAGGGAAGTTTCATTTGGTTCTTGAGAAGTGGATTGTGGAATGAATTTCTGAGGTATCATGGGTTTCCTTCTTCGTCAAGTCACGGGGATATTCATCAAAGTCCTGGATTAGAGTTTCGATTATCTTCAACCCTTCGATATTTTTCTTCATCAATGTGCATCATCATATTTGAGCCTGTTAAATAATTCAAAATTTTGGTCAAGGGTTTGTGACTAATATTGAAAGTGTTTGAGCCATGAAACAAGAGATGATATTGCGAACTCATATGATAATCAAGGCATGTTTTTTGTTACTTTAGTTACAAGTCACTTGTAGTTTGGACATCAAGGTTAAGGTTCTTATTGAGAATGCAAGTTTGATTTGGACACGATATGAAGAGTGAGGTTATAAGACAAGGCATATGGTTTACTTGAAATAAAAGTTACAAAGGTTATCCATGATTTCTTGACGTTCAAGTTACAAAGGCAAGATGTATCATTCAAACCATTCAAGTGGGAATTTCAATTTTTTACCGAGATTCAAGAACTGTCTAATTTCCATATAAAAAATTCATCATTCATAAGGTACAAAGAGAAGACATTCAAGTTTCTTATTCATTACATTTATGGGCAATTTACAAAGCAAGTTACAAATTTTAAATGCAAGTTACAAATATTTTGTTTACAAAAAAGAAAGAAATGATTGTTCTTCAAGTTTTCTTTGCTTCATATTTAAGCAATTTGTCATCACTCCTTACTAGCCATGGCCTCTTCATCTTTCAGCCATGCTTTTTCCATCCAATCCTCTTGCCCATGAAACAAGAAAGAGGGAAAGAGTTAGCAAATATCAATATTTGAATGAAATTCTAAACAAGAACAAATTGTTAAAAGAGAATTTTCATTTCATCATTAGGGTTTGTATTTGGAATCATAAATTAAAAAGGGACGATTCAATCATGGGCTATCTTCTCCTATTTTTAAAATCACAAAAGTTTAGGTTTTTTGTTCACAAAAGGAAAAGAAGTTTACAAACAATTTTGCTGCAAAAACAAAGGCAGTCAAAAGCATTGCCAAAAGTCAGGCATGCTGCTCTACTTGTTACTGTTAAAGAAATAGTCCTAATTGGCCAAATATGAAACCTAAAAAAGGAAAGGCCACAACAACAGCAAAACTGCTAAACAACAGAACAACAGCAGAATAACAGCTAACAGCAGCAAATATACAAACAGTAACTACAAGCAAAACAAGCAAAGCAGCAACCCAAACAGCTAAACAACAGAATAACAACAACAACACAACAACCCAAACTGCTAAACAGCAGAACAACAATAGCAACACAGCAAGCCAAAATCAGTTGCCATGACAACAGAATAATAGCTACAAACAAAGAACCCAAACTGGCAAATAACAACAAAACAAGCAAAAGGCAGACTTGTAGCAAAGCTGCCAAACAAAGCAGCAAATGTAAAATAGCAAGCAACCCACAAGCAAAAAAACTAAAAATAGCAGAAGTTCATAAAATTAGTGCAAGCTATCAAGTAGCTAAAGCCCTAATGGTATCATCATTTCCCTAAAAATACAAACCCTTCATAATTTTGAGAAAAGCAGAACAATAGTTCTACATCACAGACAAAAGAAGAGGAAAAGATTAAGATTAGAAAGATGTCGCCTAACCAAAACATGTGCCAAATCTGCATAAAACAGTGACCTTCAGCCCTACTTCAAGTTCTAAAGGTTTGTTGCATACCCTGCATAAACAACCAAACAATGCAGTAAAAATTTCAGCTACTGCTATGCTGCATAACCAGGCCAAAACTGCTGCCATAAGCCTCCATAAATTTGTTTCTATTCTACCCCAACAGCCATGCCGCCTAACTCCAAAACCTGTCTAAAACAGTTTAAGAATAATGCCAAAAACCTACAACGTATCAACCCTAAACCTGCATGTTGTACCCCAATTTTTCCCCCTAAGATCCCTTCATCATACCATGTTGATTCCATCACAACAAGATCACATTAAGATTCTCGATTCCCCTCCCTATCTTTAGCTTTGCTCTTTGAGGAATAACCAAGCACCTTGACTTGTTTTCTTTTGTGGTCATGAATATTTTTGTCTTGATTTTTTTCCTTTAATTAATAAAATGCAATTTAGGTTTGTCTTACTTGTTAGTAATGTAGGTCAAGGCAATTTGGCTTAGTAGGTTGACCCATGGGTTCATGAGTTTATTTCCATGCCCTAGGCAATAAGTCTGGAGAAGTTCAAACCTCACCATTGAAGTTATTTTGGAAGAAATGGCATGGCAAGGTTATTTTGGTTCACCACATTTCAATATTATCAAATTTGGTTCAAAAGTACAAGGGGTTGATTGGAGAAGTTGTCATGCTTGGACAAGGGTTTGTTCCCATTGGTCACAAGTGCATATCTCTATAAATTCTCAATATATGGAAGTGGTTTTGGTGACTATTAGTTCGCATTTTCATCCTCAACAACTTCTATTTATATAGCATTTGTGTTGGTACAAGAAGTTTGTTCAAAATTGTCAAAGTTCCTCAAGGAATTTTCTTGATCTAGGAGCTAGGGTTTTGAACTTTAAAGAAGCATATCTTTCTCATATTTTGGTTTTTTTGAGTGATTCCAAAGAAAACCTTCTCTTCAAAGGGTTATCAACAATTCTGTTCAAAAGTTTCAAGGAGTTTTCATGTGAAAGAAGCTTGATGATGAAGAAAGATTACAAGTCCTCCAGATGAACCCCCAATTTCTGATGTGTGACTTCAAATGATCATAACTTGGTCAATTTTTATCACCTTGAGCCCACTCTTTTTCCAAAGTTATCTTGAAGATGTGAACTTTATGCCTTCATTTATGTGAAAAGTGAGAAAATGGATGGAAGATGCCCTAAGGATACAAAAGATTATAGGTTATTTCATGATTTTTGCCAACTTCAACAAATCATAACTCTCTCAATTTTTGGAGATTTTGAATGGTTTAAGTTTCGAAATGTCATTCAAAGGGTTTATTTCATGCCATCTTTTTGGTTCAAGAGAAAATTCCAAGTGGAAATCCATGTTTGGATGAAAAACATTATAGGTCACTTTTGAAGAAAAAATTTGAAATATTTCTAAGTATGGAAAGTCAACCCTTTTCACCAACTTTGACTCAATGCAACTTCTTGCTCAAACATCCATTTGATCTCATTCCTTGCACATTGAAAAGCTTGTGACTTCATCTTTCAAATGCTTCGAGAATCACATCATAAGGTGCCCTACATTGTTGGCACCATGGTTATGAAAGTGGCATCATGAAATGGAAATTCCAAGTTTAGTCAGATTTGAAAATTAGTTTAAATCCAATTACAAGCCTGTCTAAAGATCAATTTCGTGTCTAATAATGTTTAGGAACTTTCCATAACAAGAAACGATCCTTAAACCATCCAATTTGCTGTATTTTAAGCCATGTGAAGTCACATTTTTCATATTTAGAAGGTCCACACGATTTCACTCATTTTGCCTCCAATTCACACGCTTGAGCCTTGCATCATAATCAGCTATAAATAAGGATCATCCCTTACTCTTTTTTCAAGCTTTTGATAGCCAATTGACCCCTATTCAGATCCCACACGAACTCTGAATTTGAAATTCTGATTTCTTACATTCTCACCTTAAAACACCAAAAGCTCCACTCAGTTAGCTTCATTGAACTTCTCTAAAGCTAACCATACGGTTACTCCCAAGAATTGGGACCAATATTGATCTGTGGAATTACAGTTTCAGAGAAATTTCTCACTACTTTGTTCAGGTAGATTTCTTGGCCAAATTGATTCAAATAAAAGACTAACCCACTCCTTGTGTTCTTCTGATCCTCATGCTCTTTATAGTTTTCAATTTCATTGAGAATTGAGCAAGATATCCCAGATTTTCGTGCTCGCTATTTTTTCTGGTTTTTTTCAAACACAGCCTTGCATAATTTATATAAATTTGGTGCGATGGTACCATTAGATTCGTCTTGAAGAGACGAATCTAATGGTACCGGTCTGGTTTGCTAATTTTACAGTTTGGAAGATTCAATTTGGGGATGGCTCGAGATTGAAGACGATGACATGTCCGTCTTCAACCAATGACATGAAGCCACGTTATTTTTTTGAAATGGATACAATATGCTTGCCTTAAAATACGCGTGCCTCAGGAACCCTTGGATCTGATTACTTTTGTGAGTCAGACTCCATCCAACGCACCATATTTTAAGTTGTTTTATTTTAAAAATGTTAGATCTGGTGAGATATTTAGTAATGACCATGATATGCACAACGCTTCAGATCCCTTGGATATGATTACTAACGCGTTTTGACTCTCATCCATTGGTCCACATCTTTTTGGTTTTTATTTTCTTTTCTGATTTTTATATTTAATTGTTTTAAATTTCAAAAAATCATAGAAAATTCATTTTTAGTCCAAAAAATCAGAAAAAATTATGAAAAATATTTTTGATTATTCTCTTTCTGATTTTAATTTTTTCAAAATTTAATTTTGTGTTTTGTTATTTTTTATAAATTCTCACTTTATTTGAATTGATTTAAATGTTTAAAAATACTTTTATACATTTTTAAATTCTGAAAAAATTATGGAATGATCCAATGATATTGTGACAAATATTAGTGACCTCATTTTATTTTGTTTCTAACTTTGTTATTTTTTATCATTTTTGGTTTATTTTACTCATTTCTTTTAATTTTAAAAATAGTTTTTTACTTAAAAAAATTACCAAATTTTTTACAAAAATATTTGAGTCCTTTTCTGATTTTTCTATGGTCTTATTTTTTATTTCTTGATTAATTTGAACATAGTTGGTATTTTCCTCTTTTATTTCTATATTAAAAAAACATTTTAAAAACCTTTTATTGTATATATTAAATGCAATATTATTTTGTGATTATTTTCTGGTTGATCTTGGGTTAAATTTTTGATCATGAACTTTATTAACCTCATTGGATCCATGGTGTTGAGTCTAACTCCACAAAAATGGATGAATGATTTTAATAATAGTTTGATTAAAATTTAATTCAAATGTGGTTTGTATATTCTTCCCCACCCCTCTCCATCTCATCCCTTTCTTATTGCACTAAGTGTTATTAGAGTATGATCTCTATATCATGTCTCAAAACAAATTGTGCATCGATTGCTATTGACCGGGCTCAAAATAGGTGCGACTTCTATATAAGTCCACTTACGATTGCTTAACATAGCGCTAAATTATGTTCTGATTCTAATAAATGATCATTCGTGGCCCAAACCTATGTTTGCAAGCCCAAGTATGTTAATTTGGTCTCTTTGATCCAATAACCTTGAGATTCATTGTGTGGAGGCTTTGGTTCTACCATTCCTCTAATGTATCTACAATACTTTTGGTCAACGCGGATCACTTAAACATCGTTGATCATTAAATGGCACTTGTGAGGATTCCAAATAGGTGATATATTTGACAAAAAGCAAATGCAACATGTTGTATGGAGGCTTTGGTTCTACCAATGCTCTAATGAGTTCCAAATGCAAGTTTCAAGATGATCATCCAACTAACCACTAATCACTAATAATTGACTTTATCTTTTGTTTTTACTTTATGCCCTTTTATTTTTTATGCTTTATGCACCATTTACTTTTAGCATTTATATTTCATGCTATTTTCATCTTTTCTCATTTGAGCAATTACTTTTTTGTCATTTTTATTTTTGCTCATTTGAGCTCTTCTTTCCTTTTTTGAAGACACTTAATTATCAACATAAACCATAAAAAACCTTAATGGTACTTGGACTATTTGGTTACTATCCTTGGCATTTTGGAGTATTGGACTTCTTGGACTTAGGATTAGAAACCTTGGCCTATGTTGGAGACCTTGTGACCTTAATTGATATTTTGTCTGGAGTTCTTGAGGTTTACCTCAAGACATTGGGTTGTTTGTTTGTTTTGTGTGCAGGTTATTGTGATTACATTCTTTGTTTATAATCTAGAACTCACCCATATACAGCCGTTACTCTGCCCAATTTTTTATGAAGACTTAATACACTTGAAGCTTGGTTCTCTCAAGAGGTCTAGTATCTTTTCTTGCTTGGTTTCAATCCAAATAATGTGAATTCTATCTTGGCTCATAATGTCAAGTATTGGCTTTTTGTCGGTTAGATGGTTCTTATCTCTAACTTTTACCTTATGCCTTTAGGATAGTCTCTTCTTCTTTTCCCATCTTCTTTAATTTCAAAAATATTCTTCCTCCTTTTGGAAACTCTTCTTGTTTTTAACTTGAACCACTTTCATAATGAACTTGGACTCATGGCCATGCATTTTCAAGACATTTTCATAAATAAACTTCAATCAACTTAACAATACCTTGGCATTTTTTTGTGAGAAGACTAAAAGTCAATCAATCTCATTTCAAACCATTTTTCCACTTGGGCTCTTTTATTTTAAAAACTTTTCTCAAAAATATTAGACTCTTGTCAATCCTTGTAGTGATGCAAACAAATATACTTCTACAATATGTAGCAAAGAGGGATATTTTACACTTGGGTGTTGAGTGAGGCATTGTTGATTTTAAATTCCAAGCCATATCCTCCACTTTGAGATGATGCAAATTCTCCTTTCTCATGGTTGTGGGTACTAAGTATGTTTTCCATACGGACAATGACAATGATGTCTTATCTCATAAAATTAACCAACACACTTGTGTTTTAAAATTTTTAAAGAGGAACTACGTGTACCCTGATCCCCTATTGCACGGAAAATGGTATGTAGGCACTAAAGGTTCGCAACTGCGGCGGGTGAAAAAATAATAAAAAAAATATTTCTTTTCTCACCTCCACCATCTAATTTTTATACAATATTTTTATAGCCAAAATATACAGATTTTACAAAGAGGTTCCTGCGGAGTACTGTAGATGTTTAGGGTGCTAATACCTTCCCTTTACATAACCAACCCCCTTACCTTGAATCTCTCCCCCTATTTTTTGGGTTATTATCTCTTTTCCCATTCCTTTGGAAACAATAAAGCACGGTGGCAATTTTTATTTTGATCTGTATAAGTCTAGTCAATCTAATAGCTTAGTATCAAACATTTCTACCGCTACAGAAAAAATGGCGACTTCACTGGGTAAAGATTGACCTCTTGCTGGTCCATCCCTAAGTAGGTTGAGCTTATCTTTATTTATATCTGTGTATATGCTATTGTTGTTTATGTGTTGTATGTTGTATATATGTTTATATGGATTTTCCTAGTTTTCAGGGTGCTTGGTGATTACTTATAAGTCATATACCCGGACTTGGGTAAACTTTTAGATAGGACGGGCGGTATAGTCATGTTAAATTTGAGGGAGTAATCCCAAAAAAGGAGGCATGAGATCTCCCTCTCAGTGGAGGCCCCTTTGATTGTAGTGTCGTTTACCGAGTAATCGGGAAGACGTACTCCTTTCGACCTGGGAGCCTGCTGAAGCTGAGGACCGTAGAATACCTAACCCATCTTGGCCTTTTAGGTGTAGTGCGGAAGCTATGACAGGGTAATCCGGAAATAATTGTCACATGATGCTACGCTCGGACGAGTTTTTCTTGAGAACATTACTAATTACCAAGTTAATCGGGAAGTTGGTAATATCTGAAGGAAGGATGCAGATTCTAGGAACCTCTAAAACCTTGTTCGGCAGATGATAACTTTTAGACCATACCTTATGGGTAGTACCTTCGACCTCATGCGCGTTCCGTTGAACCTATGAACCCTATATGTGTGATCTTATGTGTGATTGTTGCATCATGCATCCATGCACTCATAAGCATCTTTTGAAGAAATATTATTTCAAGGGATTTAAAAGTTGACCATTTGTGAATATCTCGGGTAACCATGGATTCTGGGAAAAGAAAGACCTGAAAATACAGTTTCAAGGATCCCAAGGTAGATGAGTTGATTAGTCTAGTTCCTGATATCGAGTGTTCTGTAGATTTTTGGAAGAAGTATGGATCCATCATTCCTCTCATGAAGCTTAGGATGAATTAGGGTTTCCTCTCAACCTTGGTCCAGTTCTACGTTCCAATGTATCATTGCTTTACTTTTCCCGACTATCAGTTGATGCCTACACTAGAAGAGTATTATTATCTATTGGATTTACCTGTTACCGATCGTGTTCCTTTTACTGGCTTGGAGGATGAGCCAAAATCACATGAGATTACTGCTTTGATCCATCTGGGGAAGTCTGAGGTTGAAGCCCATATGACTACTAAAGGAGGTGTTAGAGGATTACTGGCCCAATTCTTATTGGAGAAAGCTCGTTACTTTGCCAGGATGAAGAGTACAGTCGCTTTTGAGGCCATCTTTTCTCTACTTGCCTACGGGTTGTTCTTATTTCCTAATGTGGACAAGTTTGTTGACGTTAATTCTATCTGAATCTTCATGATTGGAAACCCAGTTCCTACATTGTTGGGTGATGCTTATTACTCCATTCATCTTCGAAATTCTTATCATGGGGGGATGATTATCTGTTGCACGCCTCTGTTGTACCAATGGTTTATCTCTCATATGCCTCAGTCTGATGCTTTTTGGGATGTCAAGAAGGAACCCTGTTGGGCTCCTAAGATCACGACACTTACTCACTCGGATTTTTATTGGTATCATCGAGCCTACTAGGATATAGAGATTGTTGACAGTTGTGGTAGTTTCCCCAATGTACCTCTTCTTGGTATAAAGGGAGGAATTAACTATAACCTTGTTCTTGCACGACGATAACTTGGTTATCCGATGAGGGATAAACCAAATAGTATTCATTTGAGTAGTTTCTTTCTGAAGGAGGGAGAAGACCATAGGGAAGCTCGGGAGCAGATTATGAAGGCCTGGCGTCACATTCATAAGAAGAGTAGGAAAGACTTGGGACCTGGGGTGATGTTTCTTTGGAGCCATATCTTCAGTGGGTCCAAACGAGAGCTATTCAGTTGAAGATGTCGTATTCCCAGGAAACACTTATGCCTGATTTATTTGTGAAGACCACTCTTCCCATATTAGATGATCTAGAAGAGCTGTAGCTTGCTTTGGTCAGGATGCAACAGGAAAAGGACGCTTGGAAGAATAAGTACCAAACTATAGAGATTTCCTATAGAGAATATTTGAAGGAGAAAGACGACTTGATTTAGATCCTTGAGAGTCGGGCTGTAGAGACCATGGAGAGGCAAGGGGATTTATTTTCTCCTAAGCCTCAGTCAGATGCTATTTGCTAACTCTCTGATTCAAGTGATTGGAAGGAGGTTGCCACCAGATATGCGAAAGAAAACCAGGGGTTGAAGGCTCAGATTTCCAGGCTCACAGAGAAGCGCCGGTGTATAAAGTTATCTCCATCAGCTTTGCTTTTTAGGGTTTTAGATTTTATTTTCATCTTGTACTTGGGATCATTAAAACTTGTACTCCATTTTGAAGTTTTTATAATAAAATTTTCAGTATTTTCAAATGCGTTATTGCACATCATGCATCATATTGCACATATTTCTTGCATTTGTTATGCATATCCAGGTGTCTTACCAAGCTTCTTTACTTCGTTCATCAAGCTGACTCATCACTACAACACTCAGGCTAATCTCAGAAAGAAGATGGACAACTTAGAACAAGAGAATCGCGAGCTGTGCGAGGAGGTTTCTACTTTGAAGGCCGGCATGGCCAATCTTACTGCTCTGATGGAATCTCTGGTGGCTGCTCAGAATCAGCCACCGAGTGATCAACCTCAACCAACAAGGGTTACAACTGAAGCTCCGACTGTTCCTACGTCTGCTACTCCAGCTGTTGTTCAGAATCGCATGCCTTAAAGTTACCCATGGGGAATGCCAGAGAATTTTCTGCCTGAAGGTTTCAATCTTGGTCCTCAAGATACTCCAGTTGTCCAGACTATTGTTACTCCTGCACCTTATGTGGTTCATGTTCCTGCTGCACCGCCTTCGGTGAATATGGTTCCATTTGTTAACGATGATGTGTGTCGTCCTTGCCCTCCACCAAGTGAAGACTTGGGCCTTTATGACAGAATGGATGATTTCCAAGAGCAGTTTGACAAGATGCAGAGAGAGATGAAGGCCCTCAGGGGAAAAGAGTTATTTGGGCAGAATGTGAATGAATTATGCTTGGTCCCGAATGTTAAGATACATGTGAAGTTTAAAGTCCTGGAGTTTGAGAAATACAAGTGCAACACTTGCCCTCAGTCTCATCCGGTGATGTATGTAAGGAGAATGTCTACCCATACTGATGATCAGCGTCAGCTGATTCACTTTTTTCAGGATTGTTTGAGTGGTGTTGCGCTGAAGTGGTATATGAGTTTGGAAAGCGTCAACATTCATACTTTCAATGACTTGGGAGAAGCGTTTATCAAACAATACAAGTACAACATGGACATGGCACCTGAACGTGATCAACTCAGGGCCATGGTTCAGAAAGACAGGGAATCATTCATTGAATATGCACAGACATGGTGTGAGGTAGCCGCCCAAGTGATTCCTCCCATGGAAGAGAATGAGATGACTAAGATTTTCTTGAAGACTTTGGGTGCTTTCTACTATGATAGGATGGTAGCGAGTGCGCCAAGTGACTTTACTGAAATGGTAGGCATGGGTATCCACTTAGAAGAGGCTGTAAGAGAGGGTCGTTTAACAAAGAGTGAAGGAGCTGGAGGTGTGAAGAAGCCATCTTATGGGTTTACCAAGAAGAAAGAAGGGGATGCAAATGTTGTCATGCAAGAGAGGAGGGTTAACACTCCTAGAAGGAATTCTCAGCGTCATCAACAAGTCGCCTCAGTTACTCCAGTTATGGGTGTAGCTCCAACCACCGTTGCTTATCAGAGGCAATCCCAGCAGGGGAATCAAGGGTATAATAAGAGAAGGGAGAGTTATGACCCTATTCCAATGAGCTATACAGAATTACTACCAGCATTGATTCAGAAGAAGTTGGTTCAGACCCTACCACCTCCCGCTGTACCACACCATTGCCTTGGTATTACAAGGAAGACCAAACATGTACCTTTCATCAGGGAGCACCAGGGCATAATGTTGAGAATTGTTATCCTTTGAAGACTGAGGTGAATAAATTGGTGAATTCTGGTATTCTATCTTTCAAGGATGTGGGCCCTAATGTGAAAGACAATCTTCTACCCAAGCATGGAAGAGTAAATGCTATGAATATGGTGGCCAGTTATCCAGACGACTTCCGGATTTTTGACATTCATCTAGTTAGAGGAGATTCGGTGAAAATGCATGCAGAACTCTGTGAGTTTAGCTACTATATGCATGACCATTCCGGTTGTGCTATTTGCAGTACAGACATACAAGGTTGCAACAAGATAAAGGTTGATTTGCAGGAGATGATAGATGAGGGCCTCATCCACATAATCAGGCCTAGGGAAGAGTATGAAGAAGAAGTAAACATGGTTTTTGGATGTCTTGGAGAGTTCAGAATCTTTGATGTGGAACATGTGAATGAGGATCTTGTACAATTGCATGCTACTTTCTGCCACTTGGCTGGTCAAGTGGAACACCAGTATGGATCTTGCCGAATTTGCTGTCGAGATTCCCGAGGATGTTCAATCGTGAAGAAAGGTGTTCAGTTGTTGTTGGACAATGGAACCATCAAGTTAACAGGTCAAAGGGATGATTACCATGAATTTTATATGGTTGAGGTTTGTTTGGCTGAAGAAGAGTCGGATGAAGAGTATGCCTTCGTAGATGAGTATTTCTCCTCAAATGAGGATTTGTTTTCCTAAAACGACTCAATAATGACTGATTATGTTGAAGAAGGGGTAGACGTCATTGTACCTTGTTTTGGTGCACCCTCCCATTTTAAAGTTGAATATTATAGCAAGCCAGTTGTTACCCCATTGGTAATAGTTTGTCGGGTCCTATTCGCTACAAGTCATATAAGGTTATACCCTATAAATATAATGCTACAATCTTAGAGGATGGAGTGGAAGTTCCCATCCAGCCAATGCCTAATGTTGGAAATATTGCTGTAAATAGTAGAGTGACCCGCAGCGGTCATGTATTTGCACCAGTTATTCGAGGAGACGTTAGTGCTGGAAAGAAAATTGTTGAGAACGTTGAACCCAAGAAGGCTACGGGTGAATCTAGTGGAGCTACGTTAAAGAAAGAAGTGGATGATATTTTCAAGATAATCAAGATGAGCGACTACAGAATTGTAGATCAGCTACTGCAGACTTCTTCAAAAATGTCTATCTTGGCTTTATTGATGAACTCATCTGCTCTCAAAGAATCCTTGATGAGGGTATTGGACCAAGCTTTTATGGAGAGTGTTGTACCCCAAAATTTGCCCTCGCATTTTTCCACAAGAACTCACAGCTTCGGGCTCTTCCTGATTTTTCAGAATGGCTCAAGAATCGGTCAAACAGACTTTTCTCGTCAGTCAGACAAAATAAAGGGTTTTCATTGATTTTCATGGCTCTGGAACAATTCAAACAGTTGGTTTAGGGTTTGGTTGATTTTGTCTCAACTTTGATCAGGCGAACGCTTCTTTGGCATTTGATCAGGAACTAGGGTTTGTGCGCAGATCTCTTAGAAAGATTTAATTCTACATTGCTTGTCAAGTTATTCTGAGATGTGGACTGAGGCATTTGGACTGAGTTTGCAATGTTTGACTAAATCAGTGAGAAGAAAAGACATTTGGGCATGTATGATTTGACGGTGCATTGCTTTGTTTATTCAAGATGTCGGACGTTTATGGATTATTTATTATTCTGAGTTAAATGGTTGGAATTTATTTTCAATTATTATAATTTAAGTAATTATAAATAATAAGATAAACAATTAAAAAGGAGAAAAAGAATTAACTGGTAAAAAATAGATTTTATTCATCTTTAATTTATTTGTTACAATTATTATTTAAATATTTACAAAGTATTTACAATGATAATTTTACAAATATTTAAAATGAAATAAAAAACTATCCTAATTTTTTCTAAGCTTCCTAATCTTCATTCTTCTATCCAATGCTCCCTCTGCTCCATTTGATTTCATCTGCAAAAAAAAAAAGTCAATTGAAGCAGATAAATTAAAGAGATAGACAGTTAATTTGGGATCATCATTAAAGGCAACTGACTGGAATCAGTTAGCCCTCTCTGCAAATCACAGGATTTCTCCCGGTTCACAGAGAGGGATGGATAATGCTTGCTAAACATGAATGCACAAAGTTGAAATGCACAAATTCAAATTTTGTCCAACCTACTGCATAATTTTAAAATTGCCAAACAAACTACAAAGTCCAAGACCAAACTGAATGGCCTAAACCAAGTCAAGAGTCCAAATTGAGTTCACATTCAAACTATCCCAAAAGCTGTCAAACTGTCCAAAATATGGAAAGATATCAAGATATCAAACAAAAGGCTACTCAGTACTATCCCAAAGAAGCAGGCAGTATGGAAAAGAGATAAAATATGCAGAACTAAACTACATTGCAAGCAACCTCCTATTTTCATCATTTTCCAGCATTGCCTTTTCAGAATAAAGTACAAACATAACATTATTTAATGTTTTAATTTGTACTAGAGAGAGGAAGAAGAGGGAAAAGAATAGGCTTACACGTTTAGGCATGAGGACAAAGCATACTGCAATAAAACAGTAGAGAAGGGGACACAAAAAAATATATCAAACCTGAAGCATTCAAAACCATACGCGCCCAAAGCACAAAAAGCCAAAAACATTTCAAAAGCCA
This sequence comes from Vicia faba, assembly GCA_948472305.1. NCBI lineage: Eukaryota > Viridiplantae > Streptophyta > Magnoliopsida > Fabales > Fabaceae > Vicia > Vicia faba. Next base: position 150,688 of record CATIWC010001634.1, read on the forward strand.
TAGCCTTCAGAATATCCAAACCTCACACTAAAACTTAACCTGCAAGGCACCAACCTGTCATCAAGCTTAAGAGCTTCAAGGCCCTCAAGTTCAATCTTTCAAAGTCACAAAATCAACAAGCATTCAAACCACCCATCAAGGCCCTCAGAAAAGTTTCATCATTGGGCCATCCAAAGCATCACAACATATCTCAGCATACCAATAAGCATATTCAGAATCATCAAATACATCATCAAGAAACTGTTTCGCATCAAGCAAAGCAAGCTAGGCAACCAAGTTCAGCAAGCAAACATACAAGGCGTCAAGGCAACCAGAAGAAGAAGATAAAGAAGCGTACACAGGCAAAGGCGAGGCTAACAAGAAGAAGAAAGAAGTGACAAAGAGGTTTTCAGGAATCATCACAAAACCTAAAGAAAAGTGCAGAGTACCAGGGTTCCAAGCAAGCGAGCTCAATGTCCTCACCGCTTCCTCCGTCGTCAAGCCACCGGAAACGCCTTCAGATTCCTTTCTCCTCCGTCTCCTCCAAAAGGTATAAAAAACACTTCCTTTTCCTTAAAGTACCTCACAAATCACAAAGAATCGGAACATGCAAATATTAGAAACCAATAAAAATTGAAAAAAAACTAAAAGACCGTCAAACAAAAAAAACGAACAAAGTTATTACCTGTGTGGACGTCGCTGAATGGTCATTGAAGGGAAGAGGAAGGATGTTGGCGCTCGGTGGCCTGGGGCGGAGAGGCATTCAGAGGTGGATCCAAGGCGAAGAAGATAAAGGAACGAAGACGAACGAAATGAACGACGACGCCGCTTCTGTAACAAACCCTAGCGCGTTCACAATGACACAAAGTTGTTCAAACCCTAAAAACATTTTGTTCAGAACCTGGGCCTTGCCCTTTTCTAAAAACGCCTAAGTCCAGTTACCTTTGCCAAACGTACCCCCCTAAAGCCCATTCTTTGTTTTGTTTTAAGACTAAAAATATTTTTTTATCTTATCACCCTAATATCTTTTTATAACTTAATTCAATACATTAATTTTTGTTTTCTTTACACACTAATTTTTTATACTCTTTTTTTTATAATATAATTATAATTTTGTATAAGAATATTAACTAAAACAAACATGAATATAATAATTTTATTAAATTTAAAATGTTTTCTTTTAATTAAAATTTTCATAAAAAGATTAACCAAAAAAACATTAATTTTTACATAAAAACTTAAAACATTTTTTCATTTTTTCCTTTTCATTTTAACTTTGTTTGTACATAATTACATAATTTTTCTTTAAAGTTAATACTTTTCTTTTCTTAAGATTAAAACTTTCATTTGTGCATATTAACAAAATACAAGAATACAATTTAAATAAACAAAATACTTAATCTTCCCTTAAGTTAAATATTCTCCATACTTGTAAATAATCATACACATACCCTTACACTTATACTTACACCATACACTAATACATTTACTTTGCTTTACACACAAACATTGTTACCTTTTACATTGCCTTTATGCTATACATTTGATACATTTACATTTGAGATCACAATTCGATTTGGTTGTAACTATTTAAGTCTCATCCCCATTTGTAAATTTGTACCCCCACTCCCGGATACTATTTGTAATAGCGTAGACTCTAAATTCCCGCAATTTATCGCTTTCGAATTATACCATGGTTAGACCTAGGGTTTGTATGTATATAAAATCAAACGCTAGATAACCTAATACGAGACAAATACATGAACTCAATACACAATCACACTTGCACCCCCTAGGGTAATCCCATATGTTGCCTTCCAAAATGGGCCATGCTTGCACGTCGAGTTTTCTTTGGAAAAACAATTCAAATGATCATAAGTCCCTCGATGACGCTTTCGAAAGTTGCCTATCAAAATGATCATAGTCCCTTCAAGCAAAATTGCCAAAGACACTTGGCACCATTGCATTCATGGTCCATACGATGACCCGCGCCTGTCCCGATCACATTCTAAACGAAAGATTGTCCACCAAATTCATTGGTGGAACAAAATTGTTAAAAAGGGGTTGAAAACATAGAGAAAACCTTTGAGTACAATAGGGGTAGACAAAACTCTTAGTTACTTGGGATCAAATCTTGCAAAAACACTTGCCTCCTTTTCAAAACCACACTTCACAAACACTTTCAAAACAAACTTCCAAAAAACATTTTGAAACATCTTTTCGAAAAGATACACACCCTTGTATATACTCAAACACGAGTCATTGCAACGGTTGCCGAAACAAAGGCGTCTATTTCAAAACGTTTTCAAAAGACACACACACACACACACACACACACACACCATTTTTCAAGCAATCAAAAATCAAGACAAGTGATCTAAAACCAAGTAACTAAGAGCCCATGGATAACCATGGATGAAAAGGGTGCTAATACCTTCCCTTTTCATAATCTACCCCCCGAACCCATGAAACATCTCAAAAAGGTTTTTCCTGTGCTTTTTAACATTTCCTTTAGGATAAAATAAAAAGTCGGTGGCGACTCTTGCTAAACCGAACAAGTGCGAATACAAACGCAAACCTCAAGTCAGTTCTCCCACCGTATCACAGAACTGGCGAATCTGCTGGGGACCTAGTTAAAAGTGGGGTTACCTTAGGGTTTTAGATCACCTTTACATACTTGCTTTGATTGCTTTGATTGCTTTACTTTTTGGGTCCTTGTTTGGGTTGTTGTAAATCCTACACCCGGATTTGGGGGCACCTTTTTAGGTAAATAGCAATAAAACTGTGAGGGAACTGTGTGGAGTATACCAACATGGTTGAAGCAGTAAGCTATATTAGTGTGAGATATTTGTGAGTACCGGTAACCCTTGAGTTCAATCAAGGAGAGTACGGGGCCGCTGAGTGATGTCGTGAAGCACTAACGAACTCTTAGAACCTTAATTGACCATCCTAGCCTTTTTAGGAGTAGTGAGATGACCGACTTTGGTGCAGTCCGAAGTTGGTAGATACTCGATACTACACTCATTGAGGGTTGTTTTCTTGGAATATTTTGGTCGCCAGTTAAGTGGCTAAACCAAAACAATGAACACAGAAAATAACCCAGTGATATTGAGCTCCTTAGAACCCGGTTTCTATTTTAGGACAGGATGAGCCAACTAACTTCAAGAGGGTACTTACCTACAACCCCATGCAAGCCTAAACCTAAGGACTTGTTTGCTTTGTGTGAATGTGATTACCTGTATATACACTCATTTGCTTTTGCATACATGTACATAACATCATAACATCATACCATAGCATTTTCAATAACCATTTCAAGGATCTCGAGGGTTCTTTTAATGCAGGGTTACGTTGAACCAGGCGTCTACCAATGGGCCAGAGGTTTCTCCTCTAAACAAATGCCAACCAAAGATCAAGTACAACAACTTGAATCAGGGGCTATGACCCACTTGACATGGTGAGCTTGATTCTCGTGGAAAGACATCTGTGATCGGTGGATCTGGAACTGACTGTTTAACGCTGGTTCGCGAAATGTCGCGGAAGCAAGAGTCGCCACCGTCTTTTATTTTCTCCAAATGGAAAGGACAAAAGCACAGAAAAATTCCTTAAAGAGATTGCTCTCGGTTCGGGAGGTAGGTTATAGAAAGGGAAGGTGTTAGCACCCTTTCTATCCATGGTTATCCATGGGCTCTTAGATACTTGCTCATTTGTGTTTTCAAAAATGGTTTGTTTGCTTTTCAACTGTGGGTTTTAAAAAGTTTCTTTGAAAATTCCAGTTCGACTCTTGTATCAGTCCTCAAGAGTGTTTGAAAATTTGCTTTCGAAAGCTTTTTGAAAAGGTGTCGTTGTGAAAAGTATTTTTGAATTTGTTTTTTGAAATTAGAGCAAGTATCTAGAGTCGTCTACCTACCCTAAGGAATTCGTCTGTGTAGATGTCCTTTCAAGTAGTGCCATCCCACCATTGAGAGGTAGGTAGCACCACCGTTGGAGGTGTTCGGGTCAATTCGAGGTTCGGGACATGGTGATCACCAGAGCAATAGGAAGACACCTTAGAAGCTACCCTCATGCCAGGTTCCCGGATCATGAGGACTTACTAAGACATCCTTTACTCGACGATCACCTTTCGAGGCAAGGCAACAGTGAGGCGTACCCTAGGGGTGGTGTGTGATTTGTGTGTCAGATTCATTTATTTTTGTCTTGTCATGTCAAAGTGATCTATGCGTTTGTTTTTATTTTTGTCATTCATTCTTTCATGCATTTATTTAACAGTTAAAAAATTGCGAGAAATAAAAGTTCTAAACTATTACAAAGGCGCGGGTCCACATCGCCAAAATTAATCCAGGACCCGATTTGACAGAAAATAAAGGAATAAAGCAAAAGGCGAGAAATAAAATGTCTGAGTTTACAAGGCTTTGGGAGAGGTACATAAATATTATAAGAAATAAAATAAAATGCGCGAAACAAATCAATAATTGAAAGCGAGGGCGTTGGACCCTTTTTAATGAAATTAAATTATTATTAAATTAATTAAATTAAAATAAAAAAGAAACTGTTTTTTTGAGATTTTGGTATTTATGATTTTAATGAGAAAGATTAAATGAAATTAAAATATTAACCCTAATTCTACAATTTTTATTTGTTAAGAAAAAACATGTTAAAATTAAACCTAAATTAACCTAATTAATTACATGGTAATTTAATTACAAAAATAATATTTAATAATTAATTATTGTGAAAAGAAAAGAAAAAAGGATAAAAATTGATACAAACCCTAATTCTACAAATTTTAGGTTGTTATTGAAAAAATATTAAGATTAATCCTAGATTTAAAAACTAAAATCAATTAATGAAATTTATTTACAAAAAATAACATTAAATAAAAATACTTATTTTTGTCTTTTTTCTGATTTTATTGTTTTTATGTTTTTTTTTATGAAAATATTAAATTAAAGAAATTAATTAAAAAAAGGAATAGTTGAATCAAATAAAAAATGTAAAGGAAATTGCAAACCTAGGGGGGTCTGTCCCCAAATTGGGAGGTTATGGTTAGCAATTTAGGCCCATTAAGCTTTTGACCTTGTTGACCTTTTGACTAGCATGCATGTGTGTTGACCAACGATCATGGTGCTCCTCTTATCAGAGCCAATGGATCAATCTCAGTGGGCGCGTGGCATAGTTGGACCCAGGGGTGTATGATGATCCTCAGGGCATAATCTACATGGGAACATAGTTAAGATAAAAATATAAGGGAAAGGGAGGGGGACCTGGGATTGAACCCAGGTCCAGATGATTACCACTACTATGCCTTGCCAAACGCGCTGCTTTACTTCTTTGTATATCATATAACCAATAAACATAATATAATAAAACAATCGTTAGTGCTTTTTTCCGCGCGAAAATTTGAATCAACCAATTATTGCTGGACACTTCATCATCTTCTTCCTCGCTTTGTTCTTTTCCTGAAATATGTAAAGGGTTAGCGGGGGTTTTGAACCCCCCCAAAACATGCTTGATTTCAAAATAACGATTAGGCCATATGGCCACATAAATTAGGCGCGAGGGTTCCGTTTAGATCGTCCAGGCATACTGAGTTTGGTCATGGTATTGAGGTGTCTCAATTTTACAGTGGTGAGAAACGCCCAAATTAAAAGCTTGGTAACCCTAGCATCCTTTAATGGTGAATCCTTATATAACGCGTAAAAACTCAATCAAAGCATATGGTTAGTCTCAGAATCATCCAATTAGTACAAATCCATGAAAAAAATGCAACGAATATGCTTGAATATTAAAACACGATTATGAAAAAATGTGAAAAAGTTTGAATCCTATTCACCAATTCTGGGCGTTAGGGACGTGGAAAGTGATTCAAAAACGTTTCTTGATGTCTCAGGAAGGTGATGAGATGATTATCTCAGCTTGAATCGCCCTGGAAGACAGTTTTCAGTATTGGACTTTTTTTGAGAAAATTCAAGTTTTTGTTATGGTTTTTCTGCGCAGCTGGGAGCCTATATGCATTAGGGTTTGCATGAGTACTTATATGTGAATGATTAGGGTAGGTTTTTTTGTCCAAGGAATCAAGGAATTGATGTATGGAAGATTTGATTTTCATGCATAATGTTTTCAATCTTTTTCACATGCTTTTGATGCCAATCATATCCAATCACCATGATTCTTTCTATATCTGATTATGCACGAAATATTGAGCCTATTCCATGCACAAAAAGATTTAAAACATTAGGTTTAGCATTTTTCACCTATTTAATTTAATTAAATGAATTATTAATAATTAAAAATCCAAATAAATAAATAAAAATGATAAAAAAAACTTCCCTTTGGGCCAAGTGGTCGTGCACATGCTTTGGATGATGAATTGTGGAAGAAAAAGAGGCCCATTAGCATTTTTAGGACATTTGAATCAATGTTGACTTTTCAAAATATCCAAAAATTTCCCAACTTCCACAAGTCATAACTTGCTCAATTTTTAAGCTTTGCTCATGTTCTTTGACATTTTGGAAAGGTCTTTGAGTCCTCTAACCAATTTCTTTGGTCCCATGTCATTTTGATTTACCAATCTAAAGTTATGGCCTTTGACTTAAAGTCCCTTTTTGTTGACTTTTGAAAGTGACCTATAATGTTGAAATTGATAACTTTTTGTGAGAGCATTTATTGGACTTGAAGTGTGAAGAGGAGTTGTAGGAAATGTAATTCTCTTCAAAATGAGCTTTGGATGGAATTTTTCTGATAATCCATGTGGAAGTTATGCCCTGGTCAATTTACAGTTGACTTTTTCTATTGTCCAAATATGGAAACTTTTGCATCTTGAGACTTTTTGAGCCAAGCTTTGAGAATCATGATCAAGCATTGATCAAATAATGTTTGTGGCTTCAAAATGAGATGTTGACCAAAAATTTGAACTTTTGACTGTCAAATGACCATTTTGCCCCTACAGTTGACTGTAGTGCAATTAGGGTTTTTGACTGTGCAATTTTGTGCTGTAAGTCTTGAAACTTTGTATGAGGATGCTTGACCATGTTTGTAGGCATGTGGGACTTGATTGGACCCTTGGAAACTTCATTTTCTTTGTCAGAACCAAAACCCTAGTTTTTGACTGCTAGGAGGCCCTTGAACTGTGCAACCCTTGGGGGATTTTGAAGCTTGCTCTTTGCAATTCTTGAAGAATATGGGAGGGAAAATTTTGGGGTACAACAGTTGCCCCTGTTCAATCTTCTTAGACCTGAGGATGCAGATTGGCTGACGTGCCTTTCGTAATCCGAAGGTGGAAGATGATTGAACACTAGAGTGCCCAGAAATTTGCGCTCACATAGTAGTGTGATGGTGGAATGGGCTTATAGATGCCATTTGGAGATTTGATGAATAGGGTGATGGGCTTATAGATGCCATGCTAAGAGATGATGGAAGGTGGATGGGATTACAGATGCCATCTGGATGTTGATCGCGTAAGATATTCCTTAGCGAGAACTTGCGTACCTGCAAAAGAAAAAATGATTACCTGACCCGTTACAGGAGCTGGTCTTCCAATTCTTTGTGTAGATGTGTCCTGACTGGTTACAAGAGCTGGATCTGGAGCTTCAAATGGTGATGAATGAACCAGGGATGGTTACTACCTCAACAGGAACGCCGAGAGAACCTTGGACGATTACCACCTCAACAGGAACGCTGAGAGAATCTTAGACGATTACTACCTCCGCAGTAACGGGGAGAGAACCATAGGCGACTTCAACCTCAACAGTAATCATTGAGAGAAGCTGGGGACAATTACTACCTCCGCAGTAACGGGGAGATAACCATAGGCGACTTCAACCTCAACAGTAATCATTGAGAAAATCTTGGGCAACTTCAACCTCAACAGTAATCATTGAGAGAATCTTAGGCGACTTCAACCTCAACAGTAATCATTGAGAGAATCTTGGGATGAGTATCAGAAGGTAGCCATATCCGGGTCACATCTGAACCATCTCTAGAAAGGTGATCTCAGAATAAACAATAGAACAGCTTCCGTGTCCGGAGCATCTCTAAGTTATCTGAGGGGGTCTGGAATAAGTGTCAGAATGTCGCCATGCCTGGGTCACATCCAAACCATATCTGGAAGGAAATCTGGAAGAAGTATCAGAATGTTGCCATATCTGGTTCACATCTGAACTATATCTAGAAGGAGACCTGGAAGAAGTATCAGAACGTCGCCATATCTGGTTCACATCTGAACTATATCTGGAAGGAAATCTGGAAGAAGTATCAGAATGTTGCCATATCTGGGTCACATCTGAACTATATCTGGAAGGAAATCTGGAAGAAGTATCAGAATGTTGCCATATATGGTTCACATCTGAACTATATCTGGAAGGAAATCTGGAAGAAGTATCAGAACGTTGCCATATCTGGGTCACATCTGAACTATATCTAGAAGGAAATCTGGAAGAAGTATCAGAACGTTACCATATCTGGTTCACATCTGAACTATATCTAGAAGGAAATCTGGAAGAAGTATCAGAACGTCGCCATATCTGGTTCACATCTGAACTATATCTAGAAGGAAATCTGGAAGCAATATCAGAACGTCGCCATATCTGGTTCACATCTGAACTATATCTAGAAGGAAATCTGGAAGCAGTATCAGAACGTCGCCATATCTGGTTCACATCTGAAGTATATCTAGAAGGAAATCTGGAAGCAGTATCAGAACGTCGCCATATCTGGTTCACATCTGAACTATATCTAGAAGGAAGTCTGGAAGCAGTATCAGAACGTCGCCATATCTGGTTCACATCTGAACTATATCTAGAAAGAGTTGCGATAGTTGATAGTAATCATCTTTGTATTGACCTTTCCTGAAAAGGTAAAGCATCAGTTGCATGCAAGATCATGATGCATGAACTGCATGATTTCAGGATGTCCTCAAAATTGACGAGATTCGTGTAGTATGATGCATATGCATGCTATAATGTATGAAGATGTAATGTTCATGAATGTATTTTTGTCTAAGAAAATAAATCCTTGACGGGTGCCAGGCAGTTAACTCCTGGGATGGTGTTGAAGAGAGAATTCTTCGCTTTGCAAGAATGAACCGATAGGAGAACTTGGCGAATGGATTACTCTGCGGGAGGAAAAGTACTCTAATGATCTTGTTGGGGAGCAATACTCTGTGGAGAGAGGTACTTTGTTGAGCTGTTGATAATAACTTGTTGGGGATACCCTGGTTGTGTTGGAAGTGTTGATAGACTTCGCTGGGGATAAGAAGACTTCGTCGAGGACGCTCTTTCCGTGGCTTTTGGCTGAGGATAACCCAATTATATCCTGGTAAGGAAATAACTCTTTGAATAAAGCCGAGAGACGCGTTCGTGCTCTGCGAGGGTAAGCTTCCAGAATCTACTGGGGATAAGCTTACTGCTTGGAGAGATGAATTCCAACTTTCTTGGGGCAACTGGATTAGATTCTCCTGGGGAAGTATTGAACTGTATTGGTTATGTTCTTCAATGGAACCTACCTTGATACCTTGGAGGACCGAACAATCAGATTGTTTGGACAACCCTTTATTGCCCCTGTTTCTGATGTGGGAGAGAAAGATACCTGTGGAGGTGCTTGATGACTGCCGATTTGATCAATCTTCTTCTGGTAGGCAAGTGACAAGATGACGGGACATAGTCGTACGCTCTGATCCCTAACTTTTTCCTGGACCGCCCTTTCGGGTTTTCAGTCCACCGGGATACCCATTTTTGCCCAAGCCGCCTTTTCAGGTTTTCGACTTGCCGGGTGTACAAGTTTTTTTTCATTTCATCCCTTCATTTTGCCCGAACCCTTTTGGTTCGTCGGGAAGCCCTTATTTTTGCCTAGGTATGTCAACCTAGCGAGTCTTTGATTACGCGTAGTATTTTTCTTCGACTATGTCCACGCTCTCAGGATGTAGGGAGTTGCCCCTGTTAGAAGTATTTTGTCATGCCACCAGAAGATGTTTAATCGGGCAAGATTCGTTGTTGGAATGCCCCAAGTGACTCAGGCGGAGATTTGCCCCAAGCTAGTTGGCCCTTCGAGAGATTCTCCGAATCTTGATTGGACTGCCCCAGATGATTGGACCATGATCATGTTGTGCTCCTTGATTGGAAGTGCTTTTGTTCGCTAGGTATTCATCATGCGAATTTCCCTGCTGTTCAAACAAAAAGTCATATGCAAACAAAGTTATGTCAAAAATGCAAAGCTTATGTCTGTCTTGAAGATTTTGAAAATGCATTATTTTTCATAAAACAAGTGAATGTTTGTAAAACATGATGTCAACTCCGTATTTACCGTAGGCCTTAAGGAGTCAGGATACCTTTCGTAACGATATGCTTTCAAACTAACCCATGCTTCAGCTAGGACTTTTAAGGGTTGTAACGTGGCTTGGTTCATGGTTCAAGAAACAAAGGATAAAGGCTCAAATTATTTGTACCCACCCGCTCTTCGTGATGTTCTTCAAACCTAAGCTCAGTTGATCGTGCATTAGACCTTGATTGAGTCTTTGCTCTTATTTTCCGGTGATGATTCGGATGTTGATAACTTATTTTGAATAGGCAGTCATTCCTTTTTTGTTGAGGGTTTGTAAGACCTCTTTCTTGATTTTTGTCATCCCTTTCTTTTTTGCCTGAACTGTTTCCTTTTTTCGAATTACAGTCAGCGGGATGCCCCAGTTTTGTAAGTCTCCTTCATGGGTTTTGACTTAATTGTTTTTGATTTTGGTAATGACTGCCTGTCTTTAATGATTATTCGGAACCATCACTGTCTTTCTTTGTTTTGTAAAGACCTCTTTGGTGCCATTCGTTATGCACTTGGATCAACTGAGAGACTACCCTGCCCCAGGTTATGATTAAGGGTTTTAAATTTCGAAAAGAAAAACTCCTACTTCTTTGGCTCAGAAGGGTTGACGAGGGGTTATCTTCCTTATAACTCCAGTGTTTAGGATTTGAAACAATGCCTGTACCTCATCAGCGGGGTCTATTCAAAAGCATACTGTAGATTGTGGTATCGTTTTCGTCATCCTCCCTCAAAAGGCTTAGAAATTATTAACCGAGAGTTGATCATCACAGAAAAAATGAAAACAATTTTGAGTATAATGAAAACAATTGTATTAATTCCCAAAACAGACATATGCGATGCTTTAATAGAATAAAAGAGTTTGTATGACATTAATTGTTTGTATGAGCAAAGAAAAATAAAACTCGGAAATTCAAATAAACAAAAGGTCTTCAATGATTGGGCAACGGAGCAGTGATTATGTTCGGAGTCTCAGGTACTTCAAATTGAATCTCTCCGGTGTCGATCATGTCTTGAATCTTGTTCTTGAGAGGCCAGCAGTTGTCCGTAGTATGCCCCGGGCTATCAGAATGATATGCGCACCTATCGTTGGGATGATAGTTAGGAGCAGAAGTGTTCGGATTCCGAAGAGGAGCCCTTAAGGTGATCAGCCCTGCCTTCAACATTTGTTGTAGTGCTTGATCCAGCGACATGTTGATCTTGGTGAACTGTCTTTTGGGTGCGCTCTCCTTGCGCTGCTGCCCCTGTCCTTGTTGAGCAGGTCTAGGATTGGAGATCTGGGTTGCCCCTACCTCATGACGGCTCTTTTTACCGTGCACAGCATTGGACTCTTTCTTGCCCGTGTAAGGCTTTTTGTGAGTATCAGAAGGTGTGGCCTCTTGAATTTTCCCACTCTTGATACCAGCTTCAATTCTTTCCCCAGTCAGAATAAGGTCGGTAAATCCTGCAGATGAATTACCAATGAGATGATTGAAGAACGGCCCGGACAGGGTCCCCAAGAACATATCAACGAGTTCCCGGTCAGTTAATGGAGGCTGCACCCTGCCAGCCAGGTCCCTCCACTTCTGTGCGTACTCTTTAAAACCTTCACTTGACCCTAGCGACATACCCTGGAGTTGGGTACGTGTAGGAGCAAGGTCGGCATTATATTGATACTGCTTGTAAAAAGCAGTAGCCAACTCCTCCCAGTTACGAACTTTGGTCCCATCCAGCTGATAGAACCATTCGAGATGAGTCCCTGAAAGACTTTCCTGGAAGAAGTGGATCCACAAGTTCTTGTCCATAGTATACGGTTGAATCTTCCGCACATAAGACCTGAGATGCAGCCTGGGACAGGATGCCCCATCGTACTTAGCAATAGAGGGTGCTTTGAATTTGTGTGGGATCACCACACCAGAGGTTAGACCCAAGTCTCCTAAATCCAAACCAGGTACTTGTTGAATTTCCATTGCATTTAGCCTGTCTTCCAACTGCTTGTACTTGTCTTCAGCAGGAGGGTATTGTTCCTCGTTGAAATTTGTCTCGTTGTCGGAGACCACTGGACTAGGCACCTCTCTCTTATGGTGACTTCCCTCCCTCACAGATGGAGTGGTTCTCTCAGCCTCATCCCACAGTGTGTTCCCAGATCTGCGTCTAGGGCTGAACAAAATAATCCTCCTCTTCTTCTTCTGAATCAGAGTCTTCAATTCTTTTTGACCCTGGGCTAGGCTCATAATCAACTCCTGGAACTGGACATTCTGGGCCTGGAGGGCCTTGATAGTTTGCTCAGTAGACGATTCAGGATTCATGGCGATCGGCTGAAATAAACAGCGAAGAAGGTAAGCATCCTGCCAAAAGGGTACCTGCAATGCAATGATATGTATGATATGCATGCAATGTTTTCAAGGACCTCGCGGGATAAACAAAGAAACTTGTTAGAGTTGGAAACTGGTAACTTGATTGAAGGTACTCCATGTTGTTGAGAGTCCTTCTTCGAGGGTCAAAGGCTCACCATATCCAGTGGGTCATAGCCCCTGACAACCTTGGCTAGAGGAAAATAAATCCTCTTTGCCCCTTGCTAGATGTTTGGTTTATCATGACCTGCATCACAAGCCCTTGAGATCCTTGAAATGGGTTAGGATGTATGCAATGGTATGATGTCATGCTATGCATGAGGTGATGTAGGTAAACCCTGTTATGAGTCCCAATTAAGGACTGCAAACCAAAACCTGCAAGAAACTCAAGTAAAACCTGTCATGAGTCCCAAGTAAGGACTATAAACAAAACCTGCAAGACTCAGTAACCCTGTTATGAGTCCCAATTAAGGACTATAAACAAAACCTGCAAGACTTAGTAACCCTGTTATGAGTCCTAATTGAGGACTATAAACAAAACCTGCAAGTAGTTCATGTGTCAGATAACAAGCATGCAAGTAGTCAAGTACGAAGGCACACAAGTCACACAAGAGAGAGCCCTTAGAGTTTAGGCCAGCATGAGGTCTGGCTATTACCCTCTTGAAGTTGGTGGGCTCAACCTGTCCTATCAGGAGTAACCTGGTTCTAAGGGTCCCAACATCACGGGATTGCTTTCATTGTTCATCGTTTCGATTTAGCCACTGAACTGGCGACCGAATTATTCCAGGGAAGCAACCCTCAATTGGGTGTAGTATCGAGTATCAACCAACCTCGGACTGCACCAAAGTCAGTTATCTCACTACCCTAAAGAGGCCAAGATAGTTCAATTAAGGTTCCTAAGGTCTGTTGATGCTTCATGACACCACGCGGAGGCCCCGTACTCTCCTTGACTGAACTCAAGGGTTACCGGTACACACCAAAGTGCCACATCAACGTAGCAGACTGTTTCAACCATGTCGGTATACCCCGCACAGTTCCCTCACAGTCTTGTTACTACTTTCTAAGAGGGTATCCCCAGATCCGGGTTAGGATCTATAGAACTCCCAAGACAGTCCTACAATTTAACGCAAACAACGAAAGCAATTGAAAACACAGTTATGAACTAACCCTAAGGTACACCTCACTTTATAAAGATATCCCCAGCAGAGTCGCCAGTTCTGTGATCGGTGGATCTGGAACTGACTGTTTAACGCTGGTTCGCGAAATGTCGCGGAAGCAAGAGTCGCCACCGTATTTTATTTTCTCCAAATGGAAAGGACAAAAGCACAGAAAAATTCCTTAAAGAGATTGCTCTCGGTTCGGGAGGTAGGTTATAGAAAGGGAAGGTGATAGCACCCTTTCTATCCATGGTTATCCATGGGCTCTTAGATACTTCCTCATTTGTGTTTTCAAAAATGGTTTGTTTGCTTTTCAACTGTGGGTTTTAAAAAGTTTCTTTGAAAATTCCAGTTCGACTCTTGTATCAGTCCTCAAGAGTGTTTGAAAATTTGCTTTCGAAAGCTTTTTGAAAAGGTGTCGGTGTGAAAAGTATTTTTGAATTTGTTTTTTGAAATTAGAGCAAGTATTTAGAGTCGTCTACCTACCCTAAGGAATTCGTCTGTGTAGATGTCCTTTCAAGTAGTGTCATCCAACCATTGAGAGGTAGGTAGCACCACCGTTGGAGGTGTTCGGGTCAATTCGAGGTTCGGGACATGGTGATCACCAGAGCAATAGGAAGACACCTTAGAAGCTACCCTCATGCCAGGTTCCCGGATCATGAGGACTTACTAAGACATCCTCTACTCGACGATCACCTTTCGAGGCAAAGCAACAGTGAGGCGTACCCTAGGGGTGGTGTGTGATTTGTGTGTCAGATTCATTTATTTTTGTCTTGTCATGTCAAAGTGATCTATGCGTTTGTTTTTATTTTTGTCATTCATTCTTTCATGCATTTATTTAACAGTTAAAAAATTGCGAGAAATAAAAGTTCTAAACTATTACAAAGGCGCGGGTCCACATCGCCAAAATTAATCCAGGACCCGATTTGACAGAAAATAAAGGAATAAAGCAAAAGGCGAGAAATAAAATGTCTGAGTTTACAAGGCTTTGGGAGAGGTACATAAATATTATAAGAAATAAAATAAAATGCGCGAAACAAATCAATAATTGAAAGCGAGGGCGTTGGACCCTTTTTAATGAAATTAAATTATTATTAAATTAATTAAATTAAAATAAAAAAGAAACTGTTTTTTTGAGATTTTGGTATTTATGATTTTAATGAGAAAGATTAAATGAAATTAAAATATTAACCCTAATTCTACAATTTTTATTTGTTAAGAAAAAACATGTTAAAATTAAACCTAAATTAACCTAATTAATTACATGGTAATTTAATTATAAAAATAATATTTAATAATTAATTATTGTGAAAAGAAAAGAAAAAAGGATAAAAATTGATACAAACCCTAATTCTACAAATTTTAGGTTGTTATTGAAAAAATATTAAGATTAATCCTAGATTTAAAAACTAAGATCAATTAATGAAATTTATTTACAAAAAATAACATTAAATAAAAATACTTATTTTTGTCTTTTTTCTGATTTTATTGTTTTTATGTTTTTTTTTATGAAAATATTAAATTAAAGAAATTAATTAAAAAAAGGAATAGTTGAATCAAATAAAAAATGTAAAGGAAATTGCAAACCTAGGGGGGTCTGTCCCCAAATTGGGAGGTTATGGTTAGCATTTTAGGCCCATTAAGCTTTTGACCTTGTTGACCTTTTTACTAGCATGCATGTGTGTTGACCAACGATCATGGTGCTCCTCTGATCAGAGCCAATAGATCAATCTCAGTGGGCGCGTGGCATAGTTGGACCCAGGGGTGTATGATGATCCTCAGGGCATAATCTACATGGGAACATAGTTAAGATAAAAATATAAGGGAAAGGGAGGGGGACCTGGGATCGAACCCAGGTCCAGATGATTACCACTACTATGCCTTGCCAAACGCGCTGCTTTACTTCTTTGTATATCATATAACCAATAAACATAATATAATAAAACAATCGTTAGTGCTTTTTTCCGCGCGAAAATTTGAATCAACCAATTATTGCTGGACACTTCATCATCTTCTTCCTCGCTTTGTTCTTTTCCTGAAATATGTAAAGGGTTAGCGGGGGTTTTGAACCCCCCCAAAACATGCTTGATTTCAAAATAACGATTAGGCCATATGGCCACATAAATTAGGCGCGAGGGTTCCGTTTAGATCGTCCAGGCATACTGAGTTTGGTCATGGTATTGAGATGTCTCAATTTTACAGTGGTGAGAAACGCCCAAATTAAAAGCTTGGTAACCCTAGCATCCTTTAATGGTGAATCCTTATATAACGCGTAAAAACTCAATCAAAGCATATGGTTAGTCTCAGAATCATCCAATTAGTACAAATCCATGAAAAAATGCAACGAATATGCTTGAATATTAAAACACGATTATGAAAAAAATGTGAAAAAGTTTGAATCCTATTCACCAATTCTGGGCGTTAGGGACGTGGAAAGTGATTCAAAAACGTTTCTTGATGTCTCAGGAAGGTGATGAGATGATTATCTCAGCTTGAATCGCCCTGGAAGACAGTTTTCAGTATTGGACTTTTTTTGAGAAAATTCAAGTTTTTGTTATGGTTTTTCTGCGCAGCTGGGAGCCTATATGCATTAGGGTTTGCATGAGTACTTATATGTGAATGATTAGGGTAGGTTTTTTTGTCCAAGGAATCAAGGAATTGATGTATGGAAGATTTGATTTTCATGCATAATGTTTTCAATCTTTTTCACATGCTTTTGATGCCAATCATATCCAATCACCATGATTCTTTCTATATCTGATTATGCACGAAATATTGAGCCTATTCCATGCACAAAAAGATTTAAAACATTAGGTTTAGCATTTTTCACCTATTTAATTTAATTAAATGAATTATTAATAATTAAAAATCCAAATAAATAAATAAAAATGATAAAAAAAACTTCCCTTTGGGCCAAGTGGTCGTGCACATGCTTTGGATGATGAATTGTGGAAGAAAAAGAGGCCCATTAGCATTTTTAGGACATTTGAATCAATGTTGACTTTTCAAAATATCCAAAAATTTCCCAACTTCCACAAGGCATAACTTGCTCAATGTTTAAGCTTTGCTCATGTTCTTGGACATTTTGGAAAGGTCTTTGAGTCCTCTAACCAATTTCTTTGGTCCCATGTCATTTTGATTTACCAATCTCAAGTTATGGCCTTTGACTTAAAGTCCCTTTTTGTTGACTTTTGAAAATGACCTATAATGTTGAAATTGATAACTTTTTGTGAGAGCATTTCTTGGACTTGAAGTGTGAAGAGGAGTTGTAGGAAATGTCATTCTCTTCAAAATGAGCTTTGGATGGAATTTTTCTGATAATCCATGTGGAAGTTATACCCTGGTCAATTTACAGTTGACTTTTTTTACTGTCCAAATATGGAAACTTTTGCATCTTGAGACATTTTGAGCCAAGCTTTGAGAATCATGATCAAGCATTGATCAAATGATGTTTGTGGCTTCAAAATGAGATGTTGACAAAAAAATTGAACTTTTGACTGTCAAATGACCATTTTGCCCCTACAGTTGACTGTAGTGCAATTAGGGTTTTTGACTGTGCAATTTTGTGCTGTAAGTCTTGAAACTTGGTATGAGGATGCTTGACCATGTTTGTAGGCATGTGGGACTTGATTGGACCCTTGGAAACTTCATTTTCTTTGTCAGAACCAAAACCCTAGTTTTTGACTGCTAGGAGGCCCTTGAACTGTGCAACCCTTGGGGGATTTTGAAGCTTGCTCTTTGCAATTCTTGAAGAATATGGGAGGGCAAATTTTGGGGTACAACAACATCCACCGATACAAAGTTCTCCAATCAAAGATCAAGTACAACAACTTGAATCAGGGGCTATGACCCACTTGACATGGTGAGCTTGATTCTCGTGGAAAGACATCCACCGATACAAAGTTCTCCAATCAGAGATCAAGTACAACAACTTGAATCAGGGGCTATGAACCACTTGACATGGTGAGCTTGATTCTCGTGGAAAGACATCCACCGATACAAAGTTCTCCAATCAGAGATCAAGTGCAACAACTTGAATCAGGGGCTATGACCCACTTGACATGGTGATCTTGATTCTCGTGGAAAGACATCCACCGGTGCGAAGATCTCCAATCCAAGATCAAAGTTCAACCTCTAACATTCTCTTGTGTTTACCCTAAGAGATCCTTGAAAGCATGCATCCACATATCATGCATTGCATTTTGACAGTTTTTCCTTTTTCAGGTTTCCTTACTCTCATACTGTTTATTTCAGTAAGAGATGGCTCTAGAAAGGACTGTTAAGGATATCCAGGACCAGACTGCTCAACTGCAGGAAATGTTCCTGAACTTGACTCTGGGGCAAGAAGAAATGAAAGCTCTCCTTACAAAGGGCTTGGAGAATTCAAACAATGTCAGGAGTGATCAGTTGGAAGCACTGCAGTTTGATTTGACAACATTGAGGATTCAAGTGATGGGACAGTTGGTGGGCCAGATGGCTCTCATCCAAGACCTGTCTCAAAGACAAGAGGAACTCAGAGTTCTCGTCCGCCAACTGCTTCAAAACAGCCAACTGGGGCAAACATCTGAGGTTGAGGAGCAAGTCGCCGCTCAGCCTCCAACCACTCAAGAAGACAAAGGGAAGGCTCCTTTGCTTGCTTCAGGGTCACAAGCCCAGCAACAACCTCGCCAGCGTCAACGGGATAATCGGCGTAAACAAGAAACGTCAGGAAGACAGTTCACGGAGACTGACATACCATCATCCTTCATACTGAAGCGCCTGTTGGAAGTCAACCTGCTTACTTTAAGAGATCCTCCTCGGAAGCTCAATACCTCCGCTCCTAACTATCGTCCCGATGCATTTTGTGTTTACCACTCCTACAGCCCAGGACACGACACCGACGACTGTTGGGCCTTGAAGAACAAGATTCAAGATCTGATCGACATTGGAGTGCTGGAATTCATGCCAGACGGCGAGATGAAAATCTTCCGTTAAGGAGTTCTCCACCTGAAGTGACAAAGCTCAAGCTGAGAGACTTTTGCTTCATTTGAATTTTCAAAGTTGTAATTTCTTTTGTTATTCAAACAATTATCTATTGATGTTAAACTCTGTTTCATTAATGCATTGCACATGTTTGTCTTGAATTCATCCATTCGTTTTCACTACTCTTATGCTTTCTTTATGATATTTGACTCTTGATAAAAAGCTGCGAGCCTTTAGAGGGAGGATGACGAAACAATACCATAATCTCATACAGTATGCTTTTGAACGGACCTTGCTGATGATGTACAGGCATTTCTTTCGATTCCCAAACACTGGAGTTATAAGGAAGATAATCCCTAGTCAACCCCTTCGAGCCAAAGAAGTAGGAGTTTTCTGTTCTAAACAATCGAAACCTTTGATATAAACCTGGGGCAGGGTAGTATCTCAGTTAATTCAAAAGAAAATGCGCATTGAAGTCGCAAACTCTCAGTTCGTAATACAACGAACGACGACAAAGAAAAAAACATTCCCTTGGAATCAAAAGACAAGGGTGGTTCCCTATCATATAGGCAGTCAATCTCTCAAAAGAGAAAAGCCCACCAAGCCAAAACCCGTAAAGGAGGCTTAAGAAAGCTGGGGCATCCCGCTGACTGTGATCTCAAAAAAAAAAACAGAGACAGTCAGGCAAAAATTAGGGATAACAAATCAAAATCAAAATAGTGAGGTCATTACAAATCCTCAACAACATGAAAAATGTTGCAAAGAAAAAGGAGATGATGATTGTCTCCCAAATTCAATTGGTGAACCATCACCCAAAAGGTAGTTCCAAACTCAAAACAGAGTGCGACACACAATTAACTGAGCTTAGGTGTGAAGAACATCACGAAGAGCTTGTGGGTACAAATATACTTTGAGCTTTTATCCTTTGTTTCTTAAACCATGAACCAAGCCACATTACAACCCTTCAAAAGTCCTAATTGAAGCATGGGTTAGTTCGAAAGCATACTGTTTCAAAAGGTATCCTGACTCCTGTAAGGCTTTGCTCTAAATCTTGTGTTGACTTGTCTTATAAAAAGTTTTCTGCTAAAAAACGCATTTTTCAACACTTCGAGACAAACACAAACTTTGCATTTCTTGAATATCACTGTCTGCATTTGACTATTTGTTTGACAGCGAAGAAATTCATACAGCGAATGTTCGGAGGAACGAAAACTCTCTCAGTGAACAAAATCACTTCAAAAGGATGACACTTCCAACGACAAATCTCCTATCAACAAGGGGGATGACATGACACCATCCAGTTAACCTGGGGCAGTCCAGTCAAGGTTTCAACAGATCTTTCAAAATTCAGTTAACCTAGGGGCAGTCCAGTCAAGATTTCAAAAAATCTCTCAATTAGCAGGGTAATCTGATTCCAGACTCCTTCATCATCACTTAGGGCATTCAAATGCCAAAAAAGTGTTCAACAATTCCTTCATCACCTGTTGGAAGCCACAGTCATCAAAGACCAAATTCTCACAAAA
Source organism: Vicia faba (assembly GCA_948472305.1). Taxonomy (NCBI): domain Eukaryota; kingdom Viridiplantae; phylum Streptophyta; class Magnoliopsida; order Fabales; family Fabaceae; genus Vicia; species Vicia faba. The sequence goes on from CATIWC010001634.1 coordinate 170,944, forward strand.
TTCAAGTTATGAAGCCCGGATTTAACCGGATAATATCTTGATCTCTACAGCACATTGTGAAGATCGGACTACGACCGGATAACAGTGTCAGTCTACCACAAAGCCTAGATTACGACCAGATAGTGGGACCTCCTGAATTCAAGTTATGAAGCACGGATTTGACCGGATAGTATCTTGATCTCTACAGCATATTGTGAAGACCGGACTATGCCCGGATGACAGTGTCAGTCTACCACAAAGCCTGGAATCGACCAGATAGTGGGACCTCCTGAATTCAAGTTATGAAGCCCGGATTTGACCGGATAATATCTTGATCTCTACAGCATATTGTGAAGACCGGACTACGACCGGATAACAGTGTCAGTCTACCACAAAGCCTGGATTACGACTAGATAGTGGGACCTTCTGAATTCAAGTTACGAAGCCCGGATTTGAACGGATAGTATCTTGATCTCTACAGCATATTGTGAAGACCGGACTATGACCGAATGACAATGTCAGACTACCGTAAAGCCTGGATTGCGACCAGATAGTGGTATGTCTTCAGCACAAGCCGTGAAGCCCAGATTTGACCGGATAGCAGCTTAACAAGCTATTGTGAAGCCTGGATTATGACCAGTTGACAATACAAATTCCTGTGGAGCCTGGATTACGACCAGACAGCAGCCAGGAATACTGCGAAGCCTGGAATCGACCAGATAGTAGTATACCTTTAACCAAAGCCGTGAAGCCCGGATTTGACCGGATAACAGCTCAACAAGTTATTGTGAAGACTGGATTACGACCAGATAGTAATATAGGTTCCTGTAGAGCCTGGATTACGACCAGATAGCAGCCAGGAATACTACGAAGCCTGGAATCGACCAGATAGTAGTATACCTTTAACCAAAGCCGTGAAGCCCGGATTTGACCGGATAACAGCTCAATAAGTTATTGTGAAGACTGGATTACGAACAGATAGCAATACAGGTTTCTGTGAAGCCTGGACTACGACCAGACAACTGTCAAGAATACTACGAAACCTGGAATCGACCAGATAGTGGTATGTCTTCAGCACAAGCCGTGAAGCCCGGATTTGACCGGATAGCAGCTTAACAAGCTATTGTGAAGCCTGGATTACGACCAATTGACAATACAAATTCCTGTGGAGCCTGGATTACGACCAGACAGCAGCCAGGAATACTGCGAAGCCTGGAATCGACCAGATAGTAGTATACCTTTAACCAAAGCCGTGAAGCCCGGATTTGACCGGATAACAGCTCAACAAGTTATTGTGAAGACTGGATTACGACCAGATAGCAATACAGGTTCCTGTGGAGCCTGGATTACGACCAGACAGCAGCCAGGAATACTGCGTAGCCTGGAATCGACTAGATAGTAGTATACCTTTAACCAAAGCCGTAAAGCCCGGATTTGACCGGATAACAGCTCAACAAGTTATTGTGAAGACTAGATTACGACCAGATAGCAATACAGGTTTCTGTGAAGCCTGGACTACGACCAGACAACAGTCAAGAATACTACGAAACCTGGAATTGACCAGATAGTGGTATGTCTTCAGCACAAGTCGTGAAGCCCGGATTTGACTGGATAGCAGCTTAACAAGCTATTGTGAAGCCTGGATTACGACCAATTGACAATACAAATTCCTGTGGAGCCTGGATTACGACCAGACAGCAGCCAGGAATACTGTGAAGCCTGGAATCAACCAGATAGTAGTATACCTTTAACCAAAGCCGTGAAGCCCGGATTTGACCGGATAACAGCTCAACAAGTTATTGTGAAGACTGGATTACGACCAGATAGCAATAAAGGTTCATGTGGAGCCTGGATTACGACCAAACAGCAGCCAGGAATACTGCGAAGCTTGGAATCTACCAGATAGTAGTATACCTTTAGCCAAAGCCGTGAAGCCCGGATTTGACCGGATAACAGCTCAACAAGTTATTGTGAAGACTGGATTACGACCAGATAGCAATATAGGTTCCTGTGGAGCCTGGATTACGACCAGATAGCAGCCAGGAATACTGCGAAGCCTGGAATCGACCAGATAGTAGTATACCTTTAACCAAAGCCGTGAAGCCCGGATTTGACCGAATAACAGCTCAACAAGTTATTGTGAAGACTGGATTACGAACAGATAGCAATACAGGTTTCTGTGAAGCCTGGACTACGACCAGACAACAGTCAAGAATACTACGAAACCTAGAATCGACCAGATAGTGGTATGTCTTCAGCACAAGCCGTGAAACCCGGATTTGACCGGATAGCAGATTAACAAGCTATTGTGAAGCATGGATTACGACCAATTGACAATACAAATTCCTGTGGAACCTGGATTACGGCCAGACAGCAGCCAGGAATACTGCGAAGCCTGGAATCGACCAGATAGTAGTATACCTTTAACCAAAGCCGTGAAGCCCGGATTTGACCGGATAAAAGCTCAACAAGTTATTGTGAAGACTGGATTACGACCAGATAGCAATACAGGTTCCTGTGGAGCCTGGATTACGACCAGACAGCAGCCAGGAATACTGCGAAGCCTGGAATCGACTAGATAGTAGTATACCTTTAACCAAAGCTGTGAAGCCCGGATTTGACTGGATAACAGCTCAACAAGTTATTGTGAAGACTAGATTACGACCAGATAGTAATACAGGTTTCTGTGAAGCCTGGACTACGACCAGACAACAGTCAAGAATACTACGAAACCTGGAATCGACCAGATAGTGGTATGTCTTCAGCACAAGCCGTGAAGCCCGGATTTGACCGGATAGCAGCTTAACAAGCTATTGTGAAGCCTGGATTACGATCAATTGACAATACAAAATCCTGTGGAGCCTGGATTACGACCAAACAGCAGCCAGGAATACTGCGAAGCCTGGAATCGACCAGATAGTAGTATACCTTTAACCAAAGCCGTGAAGCCCGGATTTGACCGGATAACAGCTCAACAAGTTATTGTGAAGACTGGATTACGACCAGATAGCAATACAGGTTCCTGTGGAGCCTGGATTACGACCAGACAGCAGCCAGGAATACTGCGAAGCTTGGAATCGACTAGATAGTAGTATACCTTTAACCAAAGCCGTGAAGCCCGGATTTGACCGGATAACAGCTCAACAAGTTATTGTGAAGACTAGATTACGACCAGATAGCAATACAGGTTTCTGTGAAGCCTGGACTACGACCAGACAACAGTCAAGAATACTACGAAACCTGGAATCGACCAGATAGTGGTATGTCTTCAACACAAGCCGTGAAGCCCGGATTTGACCGGATAATAGCTTAGCAAGTTATTGTGAAGACTAGATTAAGACCAGATAACAGTTAACCCTCAAGAATGAAGACTCTCATCCTTGAAGCCTCAGAAAATGTGTATACTCCCAATTTCTGACCCTGAACAAATCAAGATCTAGAGATAGTTCAAGATGTGACCCATAGATGGCGACATTCAGTAACTTATTCCAGATCAACACCACTTGGGGCATTCAAATGTCAAAAGTGTTCAGCAATTCCTTCATCACCTGTTGGAAGATACGGTCCAGATGTGCTCCAGACACGGTTGCCATTCTGTCACCTTTCTTAAGTTCTGGATCAACACCTGTAACAAGCCAGGAAAATATCTGTGAACGACTAATTGTGGATTAACACCTGTAACAAGCCAGGAAATTATCTACATCACCACTTGGGGCATTAGAATGTCAAAAGTGTTCAACAATTCCTTTATCACTTGTTGGAAGATACAGTTTCAGATACGCTCCAGACACGGTAGCCATTCTGTCACTCATTCAGATCCTAGTTACAGTTTCAGATATACTCCAGACATGGAAGTCATTCTGCTACTCATACAGATCTCTACTCCAAGATACAGTTTCAGATACGCTCCAGACACGGTAGCCATTCTGTCACTCATTCAGATCCTAGTTATAGTTTCAGATATACTCCAGACACGAAAGTCATTCTGCTACTCATACAGATCTCTACTCCAAGATACAGTTTCAGATACGCTCCAGACACGGTAGCCATTCTGTCACTCATTCAGATCCTAGTTACAGTTTCAGATATACTCCAGACACGGAAGTCATTCTGCTACTCATACAGATCTCTACTCCAAGATACAGTTTCAGATACGCTCCAGACACGGTAGCCATTTTGTCACTCAATCAGATCCTAATTACAGTCTCAGATACATTCCAAACACGGAAGTCATTCTGCTACCCATACAGATCTCAAATCCAAGATGTAGTTTTACACTGACTCATCGTGAAGCAACCCTACACCGGTTCATTCTCAAACTCGAAAAATTCTTGTAATCCCCAACCAGAGAGCCTTACAGAAGCTAACTCCCCTCAGAGTCAAGTTTCAATATCCCCAGCGGAGCTAAAATTTACAACTATCAATCCCCAAGCAGAGTGGAGACTCTTATTCTCAGTTCCTCACAGAATATTCGAATATTCCCCAATGAAGATCTCCTCAAGACAGGAAGTCCCCAGTAGTTTGGCATACAACCCAAGCTCCTGATCCCCCAACAGTGGTCCCAGGACTTCTCATTTTCAACAATCAAAAGGTTCTTGCCCTCCACAGCAGCAGCCAAGGAATTGTTCTCCCCGGCAGCAGTCAAGAGTCTTTTATCTTCAGCCATCCAGGATTCATCTATCCTCAGCAAGATAGCTCATCAGCTTACATGCGCATTCATCTCATTTCATATCATAAACATTGATATAACATACATTGCATCATGATATTGCATACAGCTAACTCTTTAACTTTTCAGGTAAGATCAGTCGACAGACAAAGATCATCATCTTCCGAGATTCATCCAGAGATAGTTCAGATGTGACCCAGACACGGCGACATTCTGATACTTATTCCAGATTCGCTCAGATGCAGTTTTACACGGACTCATCATCAGGAAACCCCACACCGGTTCCTTCTCCACTTCAAGACTTCTGAAAACAGTTTACGGACGCTTCCCAACAACGGATGTTGCTCTATTGATTATTCAACTCCAACTCCTGAAAACAGTTTACGGATTCTCCAAACACTGACGTCAATCTATTGCTTATTCAGATCATCAGTTCAGAGATGTTCTAAAGCATGGATGCCTTTCTGATACTCGTCCACTCACCAGTGACTTACAGTTCAACAATCACCTTCAGATGGCATCTATAAGCCCATCCTCCTCCAGCAATTTCTAAATGGCATCTTTAAGCCCATTTCCAGATGGCATCTATAAGCCCATCCTCCTACCAGCAGTCACTAGATGGCATCTTTAAGCCCATCACCAAATGGCATCTTTAAGCCTATTCCCTCTACCATCACATCGCCGAGTGCAAATTTTTTGGGCACTCTAGTGTCCAATCTCCTTTTACCTTCGAGTCGCGGAAGGCAAACTTGCCAATCTAACTCTTCAGGTTCAAGAAGATTGAACAGGGGAAACTGTTGTACCCCAAAATTTGCCCTCGCATTTTTCCACAAGAACTCACAGCTTCGGGCTCTTCCTGATTTTTCAGAATGGCTCAAGAATCGGTCAAACAGACTTTTCTCGTCAGTCAGACACAATTAGGGTTTTCATTAATTTTCATGGCTCTAGAACAATTCAAACAGTTGGTTTAGGGTTTGGTTGATTTTGGCTCAACTTTGATCAGGCGAACGCTTCTTTGGCATTTGATCAGGAACTAGGGTTTGTTCCCAGATCTCTCAGAAAGATTTAATTCTACAGTGCTTATCAAGTTATTCTGAGATGTGGACTGAGGAATTTGGACTGAGTTTGCAATGTTTGACTAAATCAGTGAGAAGAAAAGACATTTGGGCATGTATGATTTGACGGTGCATTGCTTTGTTTATTCAAGATGTCGGACGTTTATGGATTATTTATTATTCTGAGTTAAATGGTTGGAATTTATTTTCAATTATTATAATTTAAGGAATTATAAATAATAAGATAAACAATTGAAAAGGAGAAAAAGAATTAACTGGTAAAAAATAGATTTTATTCATCTTTAATTTATTTGTTACAATTATTATTTAAATATTTACAAAGTATTTACAATGATAATTTTACAAATATTTAAAATGAAATAAAAAAACTATCCTAATTTTTTCTAAGCTTCCTAATCTTCATTCTTCTATCAAATGCTCCCTCTGCTCCATTTGATTTCATCTGCAAAAAAAAAATAAGAAAAGAAAAAGTCAATTGAAGCAGATAAATTAAAGAGACAGACAGTTAATTTGGGCTCATCATTAAAGGCAACTGACTGGAATCAGTTAGCCCTCTCTGCAAATCACGGGATTTCTCCCGGTTCACAGAGAGGGATGGATAATGCTTGCTAAACATGAATGCACAAAGTTGAAATGCACAAATTCAAATTTTGTCCAACCTACTGCATAATTTCAAAATTGCCAAACAAACTACAAAGTCCAAGACCAAACTGAATGGCCTAAACCAAGTCAAGAGTCCAAACTGAATTCACATTCAAACTATCCCAAAAGCTGTCAAACTGTCCAAAATATGGAAAGATATCAAGATATCAAACAAAAGGCTACTCAGTACTATCCCAAAGAAGTAGGCAGTATGGAAAAGAGATAAAATATGCAGAACTAAACTACATTGCAAGCAACCTCATATTTTCATCATTTTCCAGCATTTCCTTTTCAGAATAAAGTACAAACATAACATTATTTAATGTTTTAATTTGTACTAGAGAGAGGAAGAAGAGGGAAAAGAATAGGCTTACAGGTTTAGGCATGAGGACAAAGCATACTGCAATAAAATAGTAGAGAAGGGGACAAAAAAAAATATCAAACCTGAAGCATTCAAAACCATACGCGCCCAAAGCACAAAAAGCCAAAAACATTTCAAAAGCCATAGCCTTCAGAATATAAAAACCCCAAGCTTGATCTGTCAAACTACTTTTTTCAAAACTCACATAATATCCAAACCACCCTCAACCTGCATAAACCAAAAGTATCAAACAGCAAAGGCCATGTCAAGCTGTGTCAAGCTTTAAACCTAAACAACACAAGCCTTAAACCAGTTCACATAACCACAAACTGTCCAGCCTGAAAGCCATAAACCTGAAACCTTGGCCAAAAAACTTCAAACACATAGCCATGAACCAGAAAGCCATAGCCTCAACTGAAGCCAAGACCAAAGCAGCATAAGCCTAAATAAAAAAAAACTCCAACGACACAAACTGTCTAGGCCTTAAGCCTTTCAAGCTTAACAACCATAACCTACAATCAAACTCAAGCCTTACCGTTAAAACAGCAATCAGTATATCCAAACCTCACACTAAAACTTAACCTGCAAGGAACCAACCTGTCATCAAGCTTAAGAGCTTCAAGGCCCTCAAGTTCAATCTTTCAAAGTCACAAAATCAACAAGCATTCAAACCACCCATCAAGGCCCTCAGAAAAGTTTCATCATTGGGCCATCCAAAGCATCACAACATATCTCAACATACCAATAAGCATATTCAGAATCATCAAATACATCATCAAGAAACTGTTTCACATCAAGCAAAGCAAGCTAGGCAACCAAGTTCAGCAAGCAAACATACAAGGCGTCAAGGCAACCAGAAGAAGAAGATAAAGAAGCGTACATAGGCAAAGGCGAGGCTAACAAGAAGAAGAAAGAAGTGACAAAGAGGTTTTCAGGAATCATCACAAAACCTAAAGAAAAGTGCAGAGTACCAGGGTACCAATGTCCTCACCGCTTCCTTCGTCGTCAAGCCACCGGAAACGCCTCCAGATTCCTTTCTCCTCCGTCTCCTCCAAAAGGTATAAAAAACACTTCCTTTTCCTTAAAGTACCTCACAAATCACAAAGAATCGGAACATGCAAAGATTAGAAACCAATAAAAATTGAAAAAAAACTAAAAGACCGTCAAACAAAAAAAATGAACAAAGCTATTACCTGTGTGGACGTCGCTGAATGATCATTGAAGGGAAGAGGAAGGATGTTGGCGCTCAGTGGCCTGGGGAGGAGAGGCATTCAGAGGCGGATCCATGGCGAAGAAGATAAAGGAATGAAGACGAACGAAATGAACGACGGTGCCGCTTCTGTAACAAACCCTAGCGCGTTCACAATGACACAAAGCTGTTCAAACCCTAAAAACATTTTGTTCAGAACCTGGGCCTTGCCCTTTTCTAAAAACTCCTAAGTCCAGTTGCCTTTGCCAAACGTACCCCCCTAAAGCCCATTCTTTGTTTTGTTTTAAGACTAAAAATAATTTTTTATCTTATCACCCTAATATCTTTTTATAACTTAATTCAATACATTAATTTTTGTTTTCTTTACACACTAATTTTTTATACTCTTTTTTTTATAATATAATTATAATTTTGTATAAGAATATTAACTAAAACAAACATGAATATAATAATTTTCTTAAATTTAAAATGTTTTCTTTTAATTAAAATTTTCATAAAAAGATTAACCAAAAAAACATTAATTTTTACATAAAAACTTAAAACATTTTTTCATTTTTTCCTTTTCATTTTAACTTTGTTTGTACATAATTACATAATTTTTCTTTAAAGTTAATACTTTTCTTTTCTTAAGATTAAAACTTTCATTTGTGCATATTAACAAAATACAAGAATACAATTTAAATAAACAAAATACTTAATCTTCCCTTAAGTTAAATATTCTCCATACTTGTAAATAATCATACACATACCCTTACACTTATACTTACACCATACACTAATACATTTACTTTGCTTTACACACAAACATTGTTACCTTTTACATTGCCTTTATGCTATACATTTGATACATTTACATTTGAGATCGCAATTCGATTTGGTTGTAACTATTTAAGTCTCATCCCCATTTGTAAATTTGTACCCCCACTCCCGGATACTATTTGTAATAGCGTAGATTTTAAATTCCCGCAATTTATCGCTTTCGAATTATACCATGGTTAGACCTAGGGTTTGCATGTATATAAAATCAAACTCTAGATAACCTAATACGAGACAAATACATGAACTCAATACACAATCACACTTGCACCCCCCTAGGGTAATCCCACATGTTGCCTTCCAAAATGGGCCATGCTTGCACGTCGAGTTTTCTTTGGCAAAACAATTTAAATGATCATAAGTCCCTCGATGACGCTTTCGAAAGTTGCCTATCAAAATGATCATAGTCCCTTCAAGCAAAATTGCCAAAGACACTTGGCACCATTGCATTCATGGTCCATACGATGAACCGCGCCTGTCCCGATCACATCCTAAACGCAAGATTGTCCACCAAATTCAATGGTGGAAAAAAATTGTTAAAAAGGGGTTGAAAACATAGAGAAAACATTTGAGTACAATAGGGGTAGACAAAACTCTTAGTTACTTGGGATCAAATCTTGCAAAAACACTTGCCTCCTTTTCAAAACCACACTTCACAAACACTTTCAAAACAAACTTCCAAAAAACATTTTGAAACATCTTTTCGAAAAGATACACACCCTTGTATATACTCAAACACGAGTCATTACAACGGTTGCCGAAACAAAGGCGTCTATTTCAAAACATTTTCAAAACACACACACACACACACACCATTTTTCAAGCAATAAAAAATCAAGACAAGTGATCTAAAACCAAGTAACTAAGAGCCCATGGATAACCATGGATGAAAAGGGTGCTAATACCTTCCCTTTTCATAATCTACCCCCCGAACCCACGAAACATCTCAAAAAGGTTTTTCCTGTGCTTTTTAACCTTTCCTTTAGGATAAAATAAAAAGTCGGTGGTGACTCTTGCTAAACCGAACAAGTGCGAATACAAACGCAAACCTCAAGTCAGTTCTCCCACCGTATCATAGAGAGTGATATGCTAGTAGACCAATTCAGCAGTGTAGTAGGGAACATTACATCATGTAATAACTTGAGTTTCTGCGATGATGAATTGCCAGATGAAGGAAGGAATCACAACCTGGCCCTCCACATCTCTATGAATGGCAAGAATAATTCATTATCCAATGTGTTGATTGATAATGGATCTGCTTTGAATGTTATACCAAAGAGAACTCTTATGAAGTTGAAATATCAAGGAATGCCTATGCGCCCGAGTGGCATCATTGTGAAAGCGTTGATGGATCAAGGAAATCTGTTATTGGTGAAGTGGACTTGCCTATTCATATAGGACCACATTTGTTTCAGATTACTTTCCAGGTCATGGACATTGTACCCGCTTATAACTATTTGTTGGGACGGTCGTGGATTCATGAGGCAGGGGTTGTCACTTCAACTTTACACCAGAAACTGAAGTTTGTACGTGAAGGGAAAGTAGTGATCATAAATGGGGAACAAGCATTATTGATATCTCATTTGTCCTCTTTCAGCATTGTGGAGGCAGATGAAGTTGTTGTTGGAACCCAATTCCAAGCTTTATCTACTGCAACATAAGAGGAAATGAGAATTCCATGGTTTCGCTTAAGGATGCACAACAGGTTGTGCATAAAGGTCATAGTGAAGTATGGGGACAAATTGTGGATCCACTTGTAAACAAGAACAAAGCCGACTTGGGGTTCTCTTTGAGGAATGATAAAGGTAAGAGCATGAAGCTGAAGTCTACTGCAGGCAAGTATCAAGATATTTTTCGTAGTGGGGGTTATCTTCATCCAATTATTTTTGGGATTAATGCCATTGTGGAAGATGAAGCAGAGCAGGAAATTCCAAATTACGTGACGCACAGAGTTAGGGTTCAGAACTGGATCACCATTGATGTTCCCTCTTGCATACATGTTTCAAAGTAATTTGATTTGATAATATTTTTGTAAAGCTTTCACTCTGCCCAAGGTGGAAGTATTAATGTTGTAGGGTTTATCTGTTTGCTTTGATTTTTAAAATCAATAATAAAAGTTGTCTTTGTTTCCCAAATCGTGTTTTTATTTTTTACTTTTTTCTTGGAAAATGTAAATCAGAAAAAACCTTTCAAAATAAATAATAATTGAAATTAAATATGCATGATCACTTGCTATATGTGTCAGTTTCTAAAAGAAATCATAAATCATATGTGCAAATTAATTAAAAAACCCGTTGAATACAATGACCCTGCACCCTCTCCCAACTTTGAATGTCCTGTGTATGGGGCCTAAGAAGAAGACTATGATGAGATTCCAGAAGAGGTCTCACGGTTGCTTGAGTGCGAGGAAAACGCCATTCAGCCATATAAAGAGCTGTTGGAAGTAATCAATTTGGGTTCAGAAGAAGATACGAAAGAGGTCAAGATTGGAACATTGTTGCATCCTGATGTGAAGAGCGAGTTGATTGAGTTGTTGAAAGAGTATGTGGATATTTTTGCTTGGTCTTATCAAGATATGCCTGGTCTAGATACAGATATTATAGAGCACTATTTGTCGTTGAAGCCAGAGTGTCTGCCAATCAAATAGAAGTTGAGAAGAACTCACCCAAATATGGCAGTGAAGATCAAAGAAGAGGTCCTAAAGCAGATTAATGCCGGTTTTCTTGTGACGTCAGTGTATCCTCAATGGATCTCCAATATTTTCCCAGTACCGAAAAAAGACAGAAAAGTCTGCATGTGCGTAGATTACAGAGATCTAAATAAAGCTAGTCCAAAAGATGATTTTCCATTGCCACACATTGATATGTTAGTGGATAGCACAACAAAATTCAAAGTTTTCTCATTCATGGACAGATTTTTCGGTTATAATAAAATAATAATGGCTCCAGAAGACATGGAATAAAACAACGTTCATCACACCCTGGGGAAAATTCTGTTATAGAGTGATTCCCTTCGGGTTGAAGAACGCTGGTGCAACGTACCAGAGGGCTATGACAACCCTATTCCATGATCTGATGCACAAGTAAATCGAAGTATATGTTGATGATATGATTTATAAATTCCAGACTGAAGAAGGGCATGTAGAAGATTTGTTGAAGTTGTTTCAGCGTTTAAGGAAGCATTGTCTCCGCTTGAATCCAAATAAATGCACCATCGGTGTTCGATCAGGAAAATTGTTGGGTTTCATTGTTATCCATAAAGGAATTGAATTTGACCCTTATAAAGTCAAAGCAATTTAAGAGATGCCAGCTCCAAGAACTGAAAAGCAAGTCAGAGAGTTGCTCGGGCGTTTGAATTATATTTCCAAATTCATTTCCCACATGACCGCAACATGTGAACCGATCTTTAAGTTGTTAAAGAAAGATCAAGGTTGTGTGTGGATGGATGACTTCCAAAGGTAATTTAAAAGTATTAAATAATATTTTCTTGAACCTCCTATCTTACTCCCTCCTGTCGAAGGAAGACCGTTGATTATGTATCTGATAGTGTTAGATAATTCCACGGGTTGTATTATGGGACAACAAGATGAAATAGGGAAGAAAGAGCATGCCATTTATTATCTCAGTAAAACGTTTACTTATTGTGAGTCACGGTATTCCATGCTGGAAAAGACATGTTGTGCTTTGGCCTGGGCGGCAAAACGTTTGCGGAAGTATATGTTGAATCACACCACTTGGTTGATCTCCAAAATGGATCCAATCAAGTACATTTTTGAAAACCCTGCTCTTACTGGGAGAATTATCCGCTGGAAGATGTTGCTATCTGAATATGACATCGAATACTGCACTCAAAAAGCTATTAAAAGCAGTGTGTTGGCAGATTATCTTGCTCACCAACCAATTGAGGATCATCAGTCTGTGGAGTATGAATTCCTCGATGAGGATGTGATTTTCATGAAAGTGAAAGATTGTGATGAACCATTTCCTGAGGAAGGTCTTGACCCTAAATCTTGCTGGAGTATGATATTTGATGGAGCTGTGAATGCTTACGGTAAAGGAATTGGTGCTGTGATTGTCACTCTGCATGGATCACACATTTATTTTACTGCAAGGTTAACATTTGATTGCATTAATAATATGGAAGAATATGAGGCTTGCATCATGGGTCTCGAGGAAGCTATTGATCCCAAAATTAAAGTTCTTGATGTGTACGGTGATTCAGCTTTAGTAATAAATCAGATTAAAGGAGAATGGGATACTCATCACCCCGGCTTGATCCCTTACAAAGATTATGCTAGAAGATTGTTACCCTTCTTTAACAAAGTTGAATTCCATCATATTCCAAGAGATAAAAATCATATGGCAGATGCTTTGGTAACTCTGGCTTCTATTATCAGGTGAGTACTTGGAATGATATACCTCGAAATATAGTTCGGCGACTGGATAGGCCCGCTCATGTGTTTAAAAAAGAAGAGGTAGTATATGAGAAACCTTGGTATTATGATATCAAGCACTTTCTCCAAACTCAGGAATACCTGATTGGTGCTTCGAATAAAGATAGAAAGACATTGAGAAGATTGGCTGGCAGTTTCTTCCTCAGTGAAAATGTGTTGTATAAGAGAAATTATGACATGGTCTTGCTCAGATGCATGGATAGACACGAAGCAGACATGTTAATACATGATATTCATGAAGGTTCATTTGGAACTCATGCCAATGGACATTCGATGGCTAAAAAGATGCTAAGGGCAGGTTACTATTGGCTGACAATGGAATCTGATTGTTACAAATTTGCAAAGAAGTGTCATAAATGCCAGATTTATACATACAAGGTTCATGTGCCTCTGACGCTTCTTAATGTGATCTCTTCCCCCATGGCCTTTCGCTATGTGGGGTATTGATATGATTGGGATGATAGAACCTAAAGCTTCGAATGGACACCGTTTTATCTTGGTAGCAATTGATTACTTCACCAAGTGGGTGGAGGCTGCTTCGTATGGTAATATCATTAAGCAGGTGGTTGTGTGCTTCATTAAGAATAATCGTATATGTCGGTATGATGTGCTGAGCAGAATTATCACCGATAATGGCTTGAATCTGAATAACAAAGTAATGACAGAACTGTGTGAAGAATTCAAGATTGTCCATCACAACTCATCTCCTTACAGGCCAAAGATAAATGGAGCTGTTGAATCTGCCAATAAGAATATCAAGAAGATTATCCAGAAAATGGTTGTTACTTATAAGGATTGGCATGAAATGCTCCCTTTTGCTTTGCATGGATATCGAACATTTGTCTGCACTTCAACAGGAGAAACCCTGTTCTCCCTTGTGTATGGAATGGAAGTTGTTCTCCCAGTCGAGGTTGAGATTCCCTCTTTGCGTGTGATAATGAAAACCAAGTTGGCAGAGGCTGAATGGGTCCAAAACCGGCTTGACCAATTGAATTTGATCAAAGAGAAGAGAATGACAGCTTTGTGTCATGGATAATTATATCATAAGAGAATGAAGAAAGCTTTTGATAAAAAGGTCAAACCTCGTGAATTCAGAGAAGGAGGCCTCGTGCTGAGGAAGATCATGTCTTTTAACGTTGATTCTAGGGGCAAGTGGACTCCCAATTTTAAAGGCCCATATGTTGTCAAGAAAGCCTTTTGTGGCGGTGCATTAATTCTTGAAACTATGGATGGCTAGGAGTTCCCATGTCCCATGAATGCTCATGCAGTCAAGAAATACTTTCCTAAAGAAATAAAAGAACAACTTGCTAAGTTGAAAACCCGAAAGGGCAACTTAGGCAAAAAAGAGCGTCTCGGTAGGCCAAAAACCCGGAAGGGCGGTCTAGGCAAAAATTAGAGACATAAATATAATAAATTTCCCGCTAAGTTGAAAACCCGCAAGGGCAGCTTAGGCAAAAGTTAGGGACTTTCTTGGCAATTAATTACATCAGACAAGACTTGATCATTGAAGCAACAATCTTCTCGAATCCTCATCATATTCAAACAGAAGCTGATGCTCGGGATTTCAAAAGTTGTTAGAGGGGATAGTGGTCATTGTATCTCAATGTATCTTTTCCATTATATATTACCATTTTCTGAACTTTGTAATCATCCATGGAATCTCGTCATTCGCAGACTACCATTCTATTAATGAAGTTTGAGATTTTACCCAATTCTTTGTATTTCTTTATTTTATTTAGCTTACGAAGACTTTATTTATTATTGATAATAACCGTCAAAGCAAAAAGATTAAAATAAAAAAGTGATTTTCAAAAAGAATTTACAATTTTCTTTTACTTTAAAATTTGTGATGCAAGAGAAAACAACAAAAATGGTGATCCAATGGATGGACGAACTCTAGTTGTTTTGAGAAGTTTTTTGTTTCCCCCGGGAAGGTTTCCTCAGGATGTTTTCGTTGTATTGGGTTTGTGACTCCAGTGTCCCCGGTCTAGTTTTGATTCATTTCTCCTATTTTCTACAATTGCATGATATGAAGATTCAATCTGAGATTTCTCCATTGAAGTTTTCGTTTGTTTAATAGAGGTTATTTCTTCCCAGATAAGTTGGTATAATAATCACTCTTGAAGAGCACAGGTCTTCGGTTTCTCTAGTGAAGAACGTATATTGGTTTTCCCTTTGAGGATGTGGTGTTAACCTCCCTAGTGAAGTCAGCACGAACACCTTAACGAAGTTTATGTGTTTCCTCTTTCAAAATGGGCCTGAATTCCCCAGTGAATGTTTTGATGATTTGGTGTCCATCTGCTTTACCTGAAAATGATTTTGCAATCCCTAGTAGAAGTGTTACTTTTGAAAATCTTTGTTTCCCATTTGAAGTCTGAGTTCTATTCCCTGGTGAATCCTGGAGAAGGATGTTATATCTCTGTATCTGTACTATTTTTGTCGCTTGGATTTGTTTACTTCCGGATTATGTTTCTCCCCAGTAAAGTTAAACCAGGAAGTAGGTTTTGTTTCTTCAGTTGGTGCTTACTTTTTCTTGGATTGATCATCTTGGATGTGATTTAGCCGAGTGTTGATTGTGCCTAAGTTAGTTTTGCCTGATTACTCCTAGTTATATGTCTGTTTTGTCAGCATATACATGATAACACTCATACATTCATATATACATCATGCATATTTAATTTTAGAAAATCATTGCCCATTCACATTCATTAATATTTTTGTTGACATACTACTCTGTTTTGCAGAGTTATGTTGTCCTCTCTCCAATACATTTTTGGCCTTAAGCAGAAAGCGTATATTCTTTCAATTTCCCCATTGAGTTACCCCTCGTGGAAGATTTTTGCTTTAGCCTTCCGGTACAGCTCTTTGGCTGGATAGATTGGGTTTCCCTCTTGAGTTTATATCTCAAAAGATGTATTTTGGTTGACTATTTCACTCCAATTTATTTTTGGTTCAAATCTTTGTTTCCCAGCATTATTATCACCTAGGATTTCTGCGAGCTTCGAGCATTGGTTTAGGAAATGTGTATTTATTTTGCACGAGAAAACTTTTATCTCCTTAGCAAGAATATGTTGGCATTTCCCCAGGAAGTCATATTTCATTCCCCAGGAAGCCATATTGCTTTCCCCGGGAAGTCATTTCTATAAATCTTCCTATAACAGCAAGTAGCAGGTCTCTTTATTTGAGCAACTCATGCTTCTCCGTAAAGTCGACGTTACTTTTTTGTTATCTTCTCTATGAGTGAATAGTTTGCAGTTTGTTGTCAAAATTACTCAAGTGGATGGAAAGTCTTTCAATATTGCAGAGACAGTTCGTTGTGAAATCTTTGCAAGTGGAAGTCTCGTTATTTGAGACAGCTTATATATTACCCTTTCCAGGAGGAGTGCCTCGGTTAAATAAGAAGTTAAGACCCATTCTAGGTGAAATGCCAGAATTTTGGGGAAAACATGTTATATCTTTTTGCTACCTTCAGTGAACATTGGTAGTTCATCGTCAGTGAACGACAATGCTATGATATATTTTCTCTCTATCTTCAGTGAAAGTTGGTAGGTCACCATCAGTGAAAGTTGATGATTGTTATCTTTTTGCTACCTGTTGCACCCCAAAATTTACCCTCTTGATTTTAGGCTTATGCTTCATCATGAATATCATATTGCATTGCATTCATACATTGTGATGAGATCAAAGTACTTTGGTTATCAAGTCTTCCTCAAGCTTTGAAGAATGATTACATTGACAAGTTGCTCAAGTGGAATCTTATCATCTAAACCTTTGGATCTTTCAAGCTCAAAAGTTATTGCATATCTCAAAGTACCTTATCCATCTCCTTGTATCATCAGAGGATTGAAGTTTGTGTTTGATTATAAGAAGGAATCACTCCTTTGATTCATCAGTCAAATTAGGGTTTTGCTTGATCAAGGTTATTGATCAATTTACAAGTCTTGATTTGGAAGCTACAACAACTCATTGGCATTTTAAAGGTCTTTGTACAAGAAATTGGCCAAGATGTCCATAGGATTTAAAGTTTTGAAGATGGTTCATCAGTCTCCTAAGATGTTAACCAAAATTAGGGTTTGGTCCAAGTTGAGGTAATTGGGGTCTAGATGAGCCAATTCATGAAGCATCACTATCTTATCATCATTGGAATCAAATTTGATCAAGTAGTCTCTCATGATATGCAATGGAATTAGGGTTTTGAAGCTTGATAAGCTATCTCCTAGCACATGGCACAAAACTAGGGTTTTGGATTTAATCAGGATTTCTCTGACTTTTTCACCCAAACTTGTTTCCATGGTTCACCATATGTTATTAAGCATTTAGGATTGAAAGATTGAGGTTCAATTTGGATTGGAAATGGTTCAATTGATCAAAAGGGGAAAATTGGTCATTTTGACCAAAGTCAATAAAATCAAGAGTTGACCAAGTAGACTTTTGGTCAACCATCAATTCAAGCATCCTCTTTTAATATCCCATACCTAAATTCATCTTTGAATCATAAGAAATGTTGAATTTGAGTGTAACTTGTTCAAGAAGTAACTTAAAAATTTAAGAAAATTCTAAGTGCTAAGATGACTTCTCTTGGGCGAGCCACGCACGTAATTTCATCAAACACTTGGCATGGCATTTTGTGGAATAAATTTCTTGTGATTCAGGCTTCAAGTTGAAAAATTAAAAAAAGCATTTTGTAGTCTCCCATGAGAGCTTCCCATTGAACTTTGAATCATTCAATTTGGCCAAGAGTTGAGTGAGTTGTGATGCTTCAAAGTTGGTATTTCAAAGCTGGCTTCATGCACACCATGCATGCCCATGTACACGCGCGGACCAGGCAGGACAAATTGCATTTTTGCCTCAAGTTTGCAACATCATTTCTCCATCAAGTCATCATCAATTTGGAAAATTCAAAGCTCTAAGATGTTCTATATTTTGAGAGCTCTTGAAAGGCCCCTCAAGCATCCAAAACGCACGAAGGAATTTCAAATGGCCTAAGCATAAAGTCAGCTAGCCAAATTATTGGAAAACCATGCCCATGTTGCAGATTTTTTCACAACTTCAATTTTGATTGTTGTCAACGCAGCCATCTCACCACGTGCACATGCTTTGCTCAAAATTTCACTCAACATGACATCACCAAAACGACTTCTTGGCTAGGCATAAGTAGAAACAAAACGCATCACCATTTGGACAATCTTCATTTTTCTGTTTTTTGCAAATTCTTCTTCTAACGGCCTTGAGCTTTTCAAATACCCTTCTACCCGCAACAGTCACTCTATATAAGCCATATTTCACTCCCTTCTAAGGCACGGATTCATTATCTCAAAAAATCAGAAGCTGCAATCTCTCTCTCTCAAAAAAGTTCTGCTTCAAAGCTCCTTTATTCTCCATTCCAGAGCTCGATTCATGACCATTTTCACTTTATTGGAGCATTAGAAGCAAGGGTCAAGGGTTTTCACTTTATTTCAAATGCCATAGTTGAGTTTATTTCTCAACTCTAAAGGTAATTTTCAGATCTTGATTCTCCATAATTGTGCTTGTTTCATGTGATTTAAAGCTTGTAATCATGTTCATAGCTGGCCAGATCTTACATCTGATGTATAAACTTGTTTGATTTAGAAGCATATGCGATTTGGTGAACTTCTGGTTTTTCAAGATTTAATGATTTTCTCAATTTTCTTGCTCTGATTTCTACTTCCATGGTCAATCATTTTGAATTTTGTAAAAAGCATGATGTAGTTTGAAGTTTCAACTTTGATTTATGATTGGAATCATTGATTTTGGTGGAGAAATGAGTATGTATGATGGACCTGAACATGAGCCCTAGAACTGAAAAACGCGCGTTTTGAATTGATCCGGAGGTTGAAGATGATGGCGTGGACGAATCTGATTGGTCCATGTGATTTTTAATGCATTTTTCATATTTTTGATTTTATTTGATTTTCTGATTTTATTTTTGTGATCAAAACATTTTCAAAAACCATGAAATAATTACTATAGGCCAATAATAATTTCTAGTATTTGTAATTTTTTTTTTGAAATTTTTTAAAATGATTTGATTGGTTTAAAAATTCATAGGTTTAATTAATTGATTGTTCAAAGATTATTTTTTATTTTAATAGTTTCTTTGATCTAAAAATTCCACAAAAAATATCTTGAACTCATAAAATAATGTAGAATTTGATTCTGAAATTTGTTTAGCATTTTTTTCTATTTTTTATTAGAAATTTAGTTTGAGAAGTTTATTTTGAATTTTTGCCTTATAATTTTCATTTTTATACTTCCATTAATTCAAAAATTCTAAAAAAAATCATACAAGCTTGTTTTTAATCATGGACTCTGAATATATTTTTATTTTGACCTTGTTGTGACTTTTGGCTAAGGTTTTCATTTTTGCCCTTAAATAATATTTTAATTGTTATTTGTTTTGTTTGATTTTTATTTTAACACTTCCATTAATTCAAAAATTCCAAAAAAATCAGGGATGCACGTTTTTAATTCTAACATTTGAATATATTTTTGGTTGGATGTTTTTTCTAATTTTTGACTAGAATTTCTTCTTTGGATGTGATTATTTGTTTAAATTGATTATTTGTTTGAAATTGATTTTATGTTTGACTTTTCCTTAATTCAAAAAAAATGTGAAAAAAATTATGTATTCTGACATTTAGGGTTTCTTTGTGATTTGTATGATCTTGGTTTGAATTGTTTAAATTTTGATCTTACTTAATCAATATTTAAGATTAAAACTCAAAAATTAGGGTTTTGTTACTTCTTGTGCAAGTTTCTTTTTCAAAACCCTTAGGCCCTAGACTTTCAATAGAATTCAAGCCTTGATTATGGTTCATGAATGTGTTGAGGATCTGAAAACCATTTTTCTTGAATTATTTGACTTGGTTTGACATTTTTCCACAAATTATTTTGAAAACTTGTCTAGTTTGGTAGTTTTTGCCAACTAGTCTTGAACTTTGGGCCTCATTTGAGTCCTTCATCAATCATTCATGAACTTAGGGCTAGCTTTCTGACTTCTACACACTTCGAATATGCTAAGAAGTTTTTGGTTTGATTTATTGATCCTTGTTTCCATTTTTGTTGTATTTTTGAAGTGAAGGTACCCAATTAATGTTACATGCCTTGTTGCAATTTGTTTGATGGTCGATGAACTTGAATGAGGCCTATAATTGGGCACCTAATGATCATGTTGAATATGTTTTTTTTAAATAAACTCAAGACATTTCACTTAATGCCCCATGTTTGAATGTTTGAACCTTTTAATGCATTGTGTGGGATTCATCTTCTATTGTGCTTGTGAGCTGTGGTTGAATTAATTGAGTATGATTGAAATGTGTTTGCTACTAACCTTCATGATCTTTGATTGTATTCTTCTCAAGCTCCCATGATCCTTGATTTATATTCAATTGTCAATTCAATATGGTGATAGAAAGGAGCAACATTCCTCTGATTCTTTTGACCAAATTGTGCACATGCTTGTTTCCTCTTGTCTATCATGTCCAATGTTTGATAATTGTTATCATGTTGTTCTCACTTCATCATATTGCATCCATCCCTTATGTGAGTCATCATTCACTTTATGGAATACTAACTCGGTTGTTGAATGTGCGAGGTACTTTGAGAAAGTTTCCATTTTTGGCTTGAGGCTACTGTGTTTCACTTTATTTGTGGAACACAACTTATTATATTGGCACTGTTCTTGTGCTTGGCATGTTTGATAATTTATGCAGGATATATATGCATGTTATTATGAATGTTATACGTTACACATGGGATCTATTCATATCTGATGACTTCATTACTTACATCATGATGGCGTAATTTCTGACTTGGTTTGTATATTGATGCCAGCTTGCTTGAAGTTCTATGGGTTTCTTTTATTCTTGCTCAGTTTCTACGGATATTTATCCGTTTGGTATTGCACTATTTCATTTCTTCTATTTTCATGTTGCATAGTTCTCTGATTGCATGATGGGACCTCTATTGCTGATACCTGTCAGGAGGCCCTCTGGATTTTGTCTGATACATGTTTTGTGTTTGCTTTTGATCGATGAGTCACTCAATTTAGAAATTGAGATCACGACTTCGCTCTCAGTGCATGTTCCCTATAGGATGTTTATTGTTTTTTTTCCTTTAATTGTTGATCAATGAGTCACTCAATTTAGAAATTGAGATCACGACTTCGCTCTCAGTGCATGTTCCCTATAGGATGTTTATTGTTTTTTTCCTTTAATTTTTGATCGATGAGTCACTCAATTTAGAAACTGAGATCACGACTTTGCTCTCATTGCATGTTCCCTATAGGATAGTTTTGTTAAGCTTCCTTTAACATGTTAATTAAGGTAGGGTTTTCCTTTATCCTCAACCTTAGGGTCAACCATTATTTGATAACATTAGGGCTAGAGATTAGGATAGTCTCCCCTAGTTGTTTTCTTTTCCTTTTCATTCTGGACCTTAAAACAAAAACTATTTTCTTGGCAAATCATAAAACACCTCTAATGAACTTAAACCCTTCTTCAAGGTAAAAGATACAAACCAATCCTATTTTTTTATGTGCCTCTTGGCTTTATTTTTAAACCTGGTTCGCCGATGTTTCGCCATCGCATATTTGTTTGAAGCCGATGTTTCTCCATCGCACATGTTTGTTATCCTACTTTGATTCTCAATATCATTGTTAGGTGTGATGTTTTGTCATCCGTTTTATTGATGTTTCGCAATCTTTACCATGATATCTTGTTATCTTGAAGCTGATGTTTTGCCATCGCACATGTTTGTTATCCTACTTTGATTCTCAATATCATTGTTAGGTGTGATGTTTTGTCATCCATTTTATTGATGTTTCATCATCTTTACCATGATATCTTGAAGCCGATGTTTCGCCATCGCACATGTTTGTTATCCTACTTTGATTCTTAATATCATTGTTAGGTGTGATGTTTTGTCATCCGTTTTATTGATGTTTCGCCATCTTTGCCATGATATCTTGTTATCTTGAAGCCGATGTTTCGCCATCGCGCATGTTTGTTATCCTACTTTGATTCTCAATATCATTGTTAGGTGTGATGTTTTGTCATCCGTCTTATTGATGTCCCACCATCTTTGCCATGGCTTTGTTATCTTTTAGCCGATGTTTCGCCATCACACATTTGTTTGAAGCCGATGTTTCGTCATCGCACATGTTGGTTATCCTACTTTGACTCTCAATGTCATTGTTAGGTGTGATTGTTTTATCACTTGATGTTTCGCCATCTTTGACATGTTACTGTGTTATTATTTAGCCGATGTTTTACCATCTCATTTGTTTGTTATTTTATTTGATGTTTTGCCATCTTGACTGTTTTTGTTGTCTTAACTAAAAAACACAAACCAACCAAAATATGTAAGCCGAACTACAACTGCTCTGATTCCTTAAAAGGGATACGTAGGCATTGGGGTAGGGCCCGATCAAGCACAACTTTTTATTTTCCCTACATTGTTTTATTTTTCTTTCGCATGCATTCCCTTTTCAGTTTTAAGCCATAGACATAGGTTTTGACCACACCCATTAGATTAGACAACAAGAATGGATACCGTAGAGTACTACAGGGGCGTGGGATGCTAATACCTTCCCCTCGCGTAACTGACTCCCTTACCCGATCTCTCGGTCGAAAGACCATGATTTCTCCCTTTTCAGGTTTTATGGATGTTCACCTTTTCCCTTTCGGTGAGATAAAAGACGTTCGGTGGCGACTTCATTGATGTTTCATTACATCCAGATGACAGGTTCAGGCCAGGTGGTTTCACTACCTTCAGTAAACGTTGGTAGTTCATCGTCAGTGAACGGCGATGCTATGATATATTTTCCCTCAACCTTCAGTGAAAGTTGGTAGGTCACTATTAGTGAAAGTTGGTGATTGTTATCTTTTTTCTACCCTCAGTGAACATTGGTAGTTCATCATTAGTGAACGGCGATGCTATGATATATTTTCTCTCTACCTTTAGTGAAAGTTGGTAGGTCACCATCAGTGAAAGTTGGTGATTATTATCTTTTTGCTACCTTCAGTGAATGTTGGTAGTTCATCGTCAGTGAAAGACGATGCTATGATATATTTTCTCTCTATCTTCAGTGAAAATTGGTAGGTCACCATCAGTGAAAGTTGGTGATTGTTATCTTTTTACTACCCTCAGTGAACGTTGGTAGTTCATCGTCAGTGAACAGTGATGCTATGATACATTTTCTCTCTACCTTCAATGAAAGTTGGTAGGTCACCATCAATTAAAGTTGGTGATTGTTATCTTTTTACTATCCTCGGTGAACGTTGGTAGTTCATCATCAGTGAATGGCAATGCTATAATATATTTTCTCTCTACCTTCAGTGAAAGTTGGTAGGTCACCATCAGTGAAAGTTGGTGATTGTTATCTTTTTGTTACCCTCAGTGAATGTTGGTAGTTCATCGTTAGTGAACGGCGATGCTATGATATATTTTCTCTCTACCTTCAGTGAAAGTTGGTGATTGTTATCTTTTTTCTACCCTCAGTGAACGTTGGTAGTTCATCATCAGTGAACAGCGATGCTATGATATATTTTCTCTCTACCTTCAGTGAAAGTTGGTAGGTCATCATTAGTGAAATTTGGTGATTGTTATCTTTTTGCTACCCACAGTGAACGTTGATAGTTCATCGTCAGTGAACGGTGATACTATGATATTTTCTCTTCCTTCTACCTTTAGTAAACATTGGTAGCTCACCTTCAATGAACGTTGGTGTTGTCATTTCTTTTCTCTTTCTGCCTACAGAGAACGTTGGTAGCTTTGGCTCCAGTAGAATTTGGTGTATCCTCGGACCATTTTACCATCCTCTCTGATTCAAGTCTTTTTGATCCACCAGTGATTTATTTTCCTGGTTGGGTTACTCTCTTGTTTCTTTATTTTGTTACATCCCCATTGGTGTTTTGTGTCCCTTTGAAGTTGTCCATATGAACTCATATTCATAAGAATTGCATGGCATCTTAGGGCCAAAAATAGGGTTTTTTTATTTATATTTAAATATCTTTGATCGCGTCGACACGAAGATTTCTAACCGTCGTATCTCCGGATAGAAGAAATTTAAATAAGGGCAGCTTTTGTACCCCAATTTTTCCCCCTAAGATCCCTTCATCATACCATGTTGATTCCGGCACAACAAGATCACATTAGGATTCTTGGTTCCCATCCCTATCTTTAGCTTTGCTCTTTGAGGAACCACCAAGCACCATGACTTGTTTTATTTTGTGGTCACGAATATTTTTGTCTTGATTTTTTTCCTATAATTAATAAAATGAAATTTTGGTTTGTCTTACTTGTTAATAATGTAGGTCAATGCAATTTGGCTTGGTAGGTTGACCCATGGGTTCATGAGTTTATTTCCATGCCCTAGGCAAATTTCAAGATTATCAAGATTATCAAATTTGGTTCAAAAAGTACAAGGGGTTGATTGGAGAAGTTGTCGTGCTTGGACAAGGCTTTGTTTCCATTAGTCACAAGTGCATATCTCTCTCAATTATCAAGATATGGAAGTGGTTTTGGTGACTATGAGTTCTGATTTTCATCCTCAACAACTTCTATTTACAAAGAATTTGTGTTGGTACAAGAAGTTTGTTCAAAATTGTCAAAGTTCCTCAAGGCATTTTCTTGATCTAGGAGCTAGGGTTTTGAACTTTAAAGAAGCATATCTTGCTTATATTTTGGTATTTTTTAGTGATTCCAAATACATCCTTATCTTAAAAGGTTTATCAAGAAATCACTTCAAAAGTTTCAAGGAGTTTTCATGTGGAAGAAGCTTGATGATGAAGAAAGATTACAAGTCCTCCAGATGAACCCCCAATTTCTTATGTGTGACTTAAAATGATCATAACTTGGTAAATTTTTATCACCTTGAGCCCACTATTTTTCCATAATTATCTTGAGGATGTGAACTTTATACGTTCATTTATGTGCAACGTGAGAAAATGGATGGAAGATTCCCTAAGGATACAAAAGATTATAGGTTATTTCATGATTTTTCCAACTTCAAAAAATCATAACTCTCTCAATTTTTGGAGATTTTGAATGGTTCAAGTTTCAAAATGTCATTAAAAAGGTTTATTTCATGCCATATTTTTTGGTGAATATAAAATTCTAAGTTGAAGGCCATGTTTGGATGCAAAATATTATAGGTCACTTTTGAAGAAAAATTTGAAATATTTCTAAGTATGGAAAGTCAACTCTTTTTCTCCAACTTTGACTCAATGCAACTTCTTGCTCAAACATCCATTTGATCTCATTCATTGCACATTAAAAAGCTTGTTACTTCATATTTTAAATGCTTCAAGAATCACATCATAAGGTGCCCTACATTGTTGTCAGATTTCAAAATTAGTTTAAATCCAATTACAAGCCTGTTTAAAGATCAATTTCGTGTCTAATCATGTTTAGGAAATTTCCATAACAAGAAACGACCCTTAAACCATCCAATTTGCTGTGTTTTGAGCCATGTGAAGTCACACTTTTCACATTTAGCATGTCCGCATGATTTCACTCATTTTGCCTCCAATTCACACGCTTGAGCCTTGCATCATAATCACCAAAAGCTCCATTCAATTAGCTTCATTGAACTTTTCTGAAGCTAACCATACGGTTACTCTCAAGAATTGTGACCAATATTGATCTTTGGAAGTCAGTTTCATAGCAATTTATCACTACTTTGTTCAGGTAGATTTCTTGGCCAAATTGATTCAAATAAAAGACTAACCCACTCCTTGTGTTCTTCTGATCCTCGTGCTCTTTATAGTTTTCAATTTCATTGAGAATTGAGCAAGATATCCTAGATTTTCGTGCTCTCTATTTTTTCTGATTTTTTTAAAACACAACCTTGCATAATTTATATAAATTTGGCGTAGTGGTACCATTAGAATCGTCTTGAAGAGACGAATCTAATGATACCGGTATGGTTTGCTAATTTTACAGTTTGGAATATTCAATTTGGGGGTGGTTGGAGATGACATGTCCGTCTTCAACCAATGACATAAAGCCACTTAATTTTTTTGAAATGGATACAATATGCTCGTCTTACAATGCGTGTGCCTCAGGAACCCTTGGATCTGATTACTTTTGTGAGTCAGACTCCATCCAACGCGCCATATTTTAAGTTGTTTTATTTTAAAAATGTTGGATCTGGTGTGATATTTAGTAATGACCATGATATGCACAGCGTCAGATCCCTTGGATCTGATTACTAACACGTTTTGACTCTCGTCCATTAGTCCACATCTTTTTGGTTTTTATTTTCTTTTCTGATTTTTATATTTAATTTTTTAAATTTCAAAAAATCATAGAAAATTCATTTTTAGTCCAAAAAATCTGAAAAAATTATGAAAAATATTTTTGATTATTCTCTTTCTGATTTTTATTTTTTCACAATCTAATTTTGTGTTTTGGTATTTTTTATAAATTCTCACTTTATTTGAATTGTTTTAAATGTTTAAAAATACTTTTATACATTTTTAAATTCTGAAAAAATTATGGAATGACCAATGACATTGTGACAAATATTGGTGACCTCATTTTATTTTTGTTTCTGACTTTGTTATTATTTATCATTTTTGGTTTATTTTACTCATTTCTTTTAATTTTAAAAATAGTTTCTGACTTTAAAAAATTACCAAAATTTTTATAAAAATATTTGAGCCCTTTTCTGATTTTTCTATGGTCTTACTTTTTATTTCTTGATTAATTTGAACATAGTTAGTATCTTCCTCTTTTATTTCTATTTTAAAAAACATTTTAAAACCCTTTAAATGTATATATTAAATACAATATTATTTTGTGATTATTTTCTGGTTGATCTTGGGTTAAATTTTTGATCATGAAATTTATTAACCTCATTGGATCCATGGTGTTGACTCTAACTCCACAAAAATAGATGAATGATTTTAATAATAGTTTGATTAAAATTTAATCAAAATATGGTTTGTATATTCTTCTCCACCCCTCTCCATCTCATCCCTTTCTTATTGAACTAAGTGTTATTGGAGCATGATCTCTATATCATGTCTCAAAACAAGTGATGCATAGATTGCTATTGACCGACCTCAAAATAGGTGCGACTTCTATATAAGTTCACTTACGGTTGCTTAACATAGCGCTAAATTTTGTCTCGATTCTAATAAATGATCATTTGTGGCCCAAACCTATGTTTGCAAGCCCAAGTATGTTAATTTGATCTCTTTGATCAAATAACCTTGAGATTCATTGTGTAGAGGCTTTGGTTCTACCAATCCTCTAATGGATCTACAACACTTTTGGTCAACGCGGATCACTTAAACATCGTTGATCATTAAATGGCACTTGTGAGGATTCCAAATAGGTGATATACTTGACAAAAAGCAAATGAAACTTGTTGTGTGGAGGCTTTGGTTCTACCAATTCTCTAATGAGTTCCAAATGTAAGTTTCAAGATGATCATTCAACTAACCACTAATCACTAATAATTGACTTTATCTTTTGTTTTTACTTTATGCCCTTTTATTTTTTATACTCTATGCACCATTTACTTTTAGCATTTACATTTCATGCTATTTTCATCTTTGCTCATTTGAGCATTTACTTTTTTGTCATTTTTATATTTGCTTATTTGAGCTCTTTCCTTTTTTGAAGATACTTAATAATCAACATAAACCATAAAAAACTTTAATGGTACTTGGACTATTTGATTACTATCCTTGAAATTATGGAGTATTGGACTTCTTGGACTTAGGATTAGAAATCTTGGCCTGTGTTGGAGACCTTGTGACCTTAATTGATATTTTGTCTAGAGTTCTTGAGGTTTACCTCAAGACATTTGGTTGTTTGTTTGTTTTGTGTGCATGTTATTATGATTACATTCTTTGTTTGTAATTTGGAATTCACCCGTATACAGCCGTTACTCTGCCCAATTTTTTGTGAAGACTTAATATACTTGAAGCTTGGTTCTCTCAAGAGGTCAGGTATCTTTGCTTGCTTGGTTTCAATCCAAAGAATGAGAATTCTATCTTGGCTCATAATGTCAAGTATTGGCTTTTTTTCGGTTAAATGGTTTGTATCCCTAGCTTTTACCTTATGCCTTTAGGATAGTCTCTTCTTCTTCTCCCATCTTCTTTAATTTCAAAAATCTTCTTCCTCATTTTGGAAACTCTTCTTGCTTTTAACTTGAACCACTTTCATAATGAACTTGGACTCATGTCCATGCATTTTCAAGACATTTTCACAAATAAACTTCAATCAACTTAACAATACCTTGGAATTTTTTTTTGAGAAGACTAAAAGTCAACCAATCTCATTTCAAACCATTTTGCCACTTTGGCTCTTTTATTTTTAAAAAATTTCTCAAAAAGATTAAACTCTTGTCAATCCTTATAGTGATGCAAACAACTATACTTCTACAATATGTAGTAAAGAGGGATATTTTCCACTTGGATGTTGAGTGAGACATTGTTGACTTTAAAATCCAAGCCATATCCTCCACTTTGATATGATGCAAATTCTCCTTTCTCATGGTTGTGGGTAGTAAGTATGTTTTCCATATGGACAATGACAATGATGTCTTATCTCATAAAATTAACCAACACACTTGTGTTTTAAATTTTTTAAAGAGGAACTATGTGTACCCTGATCCCTTATTGCACGGAAGGTGGTACGTAGGCACTAAAGATTCGCAACCGCGACGGGTGTAAAAATCATAAAAAAATATTTCTTTTCTCACCTCCACCATCTATTTTTATACAACATTTTTATAGCTAAAATATACAAATTTTGCAAAGAGATTCCTGCGGAGTACCATAGATGTTTATTGTGCTAATACCTTCCCTTTGCATAACCAACCCCCTTACCTTTAATCTTTCCCCTTCTTTTTTGGGTTATTCGCTCTTTTCCCATTCCTTTGGAAACAATAAAGCGCGATGGAGATTTTTATTTTGATCTGTATAAGTCTAGTCAATCCAATGGCTTAGTCTCAAACATTTCTACTGCTACACTGCCAATGCACCATTCCAAACATACATAGAAAAGGCACAACAAAATTTGCATAAAAAAGGATAGGAAATGCAGTCTCATAAGTTCAGAAAAGAGAGAGGAGAATGGAAATATTTCAAAAGGCAAGAAGAAAGGAAATTGCAGAGCATGCCTCTTTTAACCTCAACATTGGTTATTTAACAAGGTCTCCATTTCAATGGTAAGGGAGGAGCAAGCTATCTAAACCCTTCCCAAAATATTCTCTTTTCTCAAACAATAGAGTAGAGCATATACTAAAAAAATAAGCTTGTCAAAACTCTTCTCTATTATCACTCTATCAATTCTTCTGCATAAACACTTATCACCCTTAACCTTACATCCATATCACTTTAAATACCTCAACCTGTAACTCATCATAAAACAAAAGGATATAAAAACATATAAACAGGAAGGGTAAAAACCCTGCAAACCAGCCACTTTTATCCCTATCCCAAATCAGAAAATCACCCCCATAACCCTCACATGAACCTCACTTCAAATCTACAAAAACCAATAGCCACAATTTCATTCACCACTAGCCTCTCTTAACCCACCTCATAACCCTTACTTCATAAACTGGATTTACCTGCAAAGACCGTATCATTACAATCTTTCAACCTCTGCAGTGAACTCCCCTTAAAACCTCTAAACAGCAACGCTCTTCATCTAAAAAATAATTAGAGGCAGAAACACATCAAAGAAAGTGGCGAAGCAGAAGAATACATAAGTTATTAAGGGAAAAGGAAAGATACCGTCACCTGGGTTTCACGGTGGTCGGGAATCTTCACCGCCGCATCGGAATTCAGGACCCTGGAACAGGTTTCTTTACGCACTTTTTAGACGCTTATTCATTTATTTTCCTTAATCAGAATTCTGTTTGATTCATTTTTTCTGCCAAGCTATCCTTGATTTCTTGGATCCCAACAATTAGGGCTTCCAATTAGAACCATTGAGGCTGTTATGTAGTATTTTTCATTGCAAATTGAGATGAAGGATTCATTGGTAGAAGACAGTTTTGCGTAGGTTTGGTGTAGAAGCAGGTAATGGCGTTGCCATGGGTTTTTATGGAACAAATCTGAAGAGAAGTCGTTGTTGGTATGAGAAAGGGAGGAATGTGTTTGGGTTATGTTTGTTTTGTTACACAGAAAGATGAACCGTGTTTTGTTGATAAAGATGAAACCGAGATTCGTGGTTGAATCGAGAGAGAAGTGGGCGAAGGCGTTAAGGAAGATGGAAGAAGGTTGTAACGTCGAATTTTGGAACCAAAGGGTTGCCTCATTCTATTTGGTTTTGTTTTAGGGTTTACAAAACCCATTCTTGAATTTGAAAAAGGGGGTTGGCCTTGGGTCGACCCGGTTCGGCCCAGATCCACCATTTATTTTATTTTATTAACCTTATTTTAAAACTGTTCATAACAAACTTGGGCCCTTGCTAAATCTCTTTCTCAGCCCATTCCGAATTAATACACCATCACCCCATAATTTTACTTCATGCCCCCCTTAGTATTTTAGTTTAGTTTTTTTTTTATTTTTCTTAAACTCTTTGGTTTTAACTACCTAGTTTGTTTAGCTTAACTCTTAGGTTTTTTTATTTTTATTAATTGAATTAGTTTAATTTAATTTCCTTTTGATTTTTTAATATTGTTTTAGTATAGTTAAACCATTCTTAATTACATTCCTTTGCGAGATAAAAATCACAAAAAAAACATTAGCTTTGTATTTCTGTTATTTTATTTGATTGCTTGGTTAATTATCAATAACATGTCCCCTTAAGTGATTCCATGAAGCGGTTAAATTCATTTTGACTTTTTCGTGTTGAATTAGACTTTAGAATCAACCTATGCATGATGACTAATTAGGTTAAAAATTTCCCTTGTGAGCATTCAACTTTAGCCCATCAAGTACATAACAACATTAGAGTTGATTTTCCTCTAAGATTTTTCTTTTGTAATTTTTTAATTAAAACTTATCATTCATAAATCAAAAATCCAAAAAGATTTAATCATTACTAAAACTCATTCTAAAACTCGCAAAACAATCAACTAATCAAAACTTCCCCCAGAGGGCATGTTATCTTCGTTCTACCGCGATACAGGCCGTGCCTATTGCTAGAATGCGTGCATTAACGTTGCCCACTAAAAAACACCAACAAACCAACATTTTCTAGAAGAAATACGGTGTTATGATTCCTTCACTGAATACAGAGGCAAAGGGTGGCGAGACTCTCACGAAACTAATAAAAATAATTTTCTTTCCCCTTAAGCAATTATAGTTATAGATAAACACACCCTTAGAAGAAAATAAACAAAATGGATCATCTTGAGTACAATGGATGTGGGGGGTGCTAATAACTTCCCTCGCATAATTGACTCCCTTAGCCTTTCTCTTGGTCACAAGACCATCTTATCCATCTTCTTGTGGTTTTCTCGATATTTCCCCTTCCTTTGGGATAAATAAAGTTCGGTGGTGGCTCTGCCTTTTTTGCTGGTAGATTCAGTAGTCAAAGCTAAGTCTAGCATTGAAGGGCGTATGACAACCCCGAGGAGAGATAATTACAGCACCAATTCCATTTCTAAGTGTGTTAGAAGCTCCATAAAAAACCATAGTCCATCAGGATCCTGGCTCGGGTCCTTCATACGGTCCAGGATCTTTACAATCTGTGATTAGCATGATGTTCTCATCCGGGAATTTGAAGTTCATAGATTTATAGTCGTCTATAGCTTGATGTGCCAAATGGTCGGACAATACACTTCCTTTGATTTATTTTTGAGTGGTGTAATGAATATCATATTCTGTTAGGACCATTTTCCATTGGGCTATTCTCCCGGAGAGAGCTGGCTTCTCGAATATTGATGGGATACATTTTAGAGATCAATAGAGTAGTATGAGTCAACATATACTATCTTAGTCGGTGAGCAACCCATGCCAAAGCGCAACATGTTTTCTCGAGCAGTGGATATCTTGTTTCACAATCGGTAAACTTTTTTCTAAGGTAGTATATTTCATGCTCTTTTCTACCAGACTCGTCATGCTTCCCTAGTACACACCCCCATTGAGTTCTCTAGCACTGTTAAGTACATGATTAGAGGTCTTCCTTCAACTGGTGGCATCAGGATCGAAGGTTCTTGTAAGTACTCCTTGATTTTATCAAAGGATATTTGATAGTCGTCGTTCCACTTTACTACTTGAACTTTCTTCAGCAGCTTAAAGATTGGCTCACAGGTAGCAGTCAAATGAGAAATGAATCGGGCAATGTAATTCATTCATCCTAAGAAACCTCTGACCTCCTTCTCAATACGGGGAGACAAAATTTCTTGAATAACTTTAACCTTTGTAGGATTAACTTGAATACCTTTACCACTTACGACAAAACCTAGGGGTTTTCCAGACCTCACTCCAAAAGTGCATTTGTTTGGGTTTAGCCTTAGTTTGTATTTCTTCAGCCTTTCAAATAACTTATGGAGATCATCAATATGTTCTTCTTTGGTCTTTGACCTTGCTATCATGTCGTCGACGTAGACTTCTATCTCATGACGAATCATGTCATGAAATAAAGCTACCATGGCACGCTGATAAGTTGCCCCGACGTTCTTCAACCCAAAAGGCATGACCTTGTAACAGAAAGTTCCCCACTGTGTGACGAAGGTAGTTTTCTCCATGTCTTCAGGCGCCATCTTGATATGATTATAATCCGAGAAACCATCCATGAAAGAGAATACCTTATGCTTAGAGGTGTTGTCGACCAGAACATCAATATGTGGAAGTGGGAAATCATCTTTAGGACTTGCCCTGTTCAAATCCCTGTAATCTACACACATATATACCTTACCATCTTTCTTTGGTACGGGAACAACATTAGCAATCCATTGAAGATATGAAGTCACTTCTAATAAACTTGTATTGAATTGCTTCATAACCTCAGCCTTGATCTTCTCTGACATCTCAGGACGCATGCAATGAACCTTCTGCTTAATCGAAGAACAACCCTCTTTCATTGGCATACGGTGAATAACAATGTCAGTATATCGAGCCTTGGAATGTCTTTGTATGACCAAGCAAATACCTCAACATAGTCGTGCAACATTTGAATCAATTTTTTCTTGACAATGCCCTCTAAGTTGGCGTCTATCTTGACCTCTTTTCTATATGTCTTAGAACTCAAGTTTACCACTTTGATCAGCTCTTCATGTGGTTGGATGACCTTTTCTTCTTGTATTAAGAATCTGGCAAGTTCTCTAGGTATTTCAAAATCTTCCTCACCTTCGTCCTCAGCTTGGTAAATTGGATTTTCAAAGTCATAAGCGGAAAATCAGAATCGTTATAAACGAGATCCAAAGTGGATGGGGATCTGCAATGTAGTGTGCCTGCGTGTGTGTTTAAGAACACATAGCTATTTGAAAGTGCAATAAAGTAAGAAAAAGAAAGACAGAGAGCGCAAAACTTGAATGCAAAACGTCCAATGTTTTCATTAAATGAAAATATGACATATGAAATGACAACCCTTAACAAATGAACCATTGTGCCTCGGGCAAGACACATGGTTTAAAGTCATTGTTTTAAAAGAAATTATATAACCAAACTTATTAAAGCGATAAAACAGAAATAGTTATTACTCTTGACTAAAGGAGATGGAGATAATGTTTTCCGCCTTCCAGTTGCTAAGCTTGTTGTCGATGGTAGGAAAAATCCAGTTGTCGAAGTCACCATCACTGTCAGCATCCTCTATAGTGTTGACTCCATTATTGCTGATATGAAACAAAGGTCTTCCAGCCTGAGCAAGGCGAATAGCCCTTTTACCCTCTGCAGTAAAGCCCAAACCAAACTTTTCATATTTGTAGGGGATATTAGGTAGTTGACCCCAAATTGTGCAACCATCTTCTTCTATAGTAGCTTTGGCATATTTCAAGGAAGCCATCTTGTGCGGAACCCTGGTAGTCTTTGGAATGGCAGAAACATCTTCAACAACAGCAGGGGAAATTACTTCAAAGGCTTGACATGGAGTCTCGATAAATTCTCCATCCATCTCCACGTATCAGAATGAATTGAGATGGCTGACCATGTACTCCCCTTCTCCGCAGACAGTAAAAATCTTCCCTTTTACAAGATACTTTAATTTCTTGTGTAAGGTGGAGGTAACAGCGCCTGCCCCATGGATCCAGGGACGTCCCAATAGACAAGAATAAGTTGGCCAGATGTCCATTACATAGAAGGTGTATTCAAAGATCTGTGAACCCACTTTGATCGGGAGGTCCACTTCTCCATGTACCATTCTTTTTGATCCATCAAAGGCTCGAACTATAACGTCACTGGGTTTCAGCATGACCCCTTCACAATCCAGTCTGTCAAGAGTGCCCTTTGGCAGAACATTCAGAGAAGAGCCAATATCAACTAACACATGAGCCAAAGTAGTGCCATGCATTCAATGGAGACATACAAAGCCCTATTATAATTTCTCCACTCCGGAGTCAGGTCAGTATCGGAGAAACCAAATCCATTGTCAATCGTTAAGCTAGCAACATAACTTCTAAATTGATCGGCAGATATTTCTTGTGATACATAAGCAGTCTTCAAAAATTTCATTAAAGCTTGTGCATGAGCTTCGGAACACAGTAGCAGGGATAACATAGAGATCTTGGATGGGGTCTACCTCAGTTGTTCAACAATTTTGTAATCACTTCTAGAAATGATATTAAAAACCTCTTCCATTTCTTGTCCAGAGGTATCCTTAATTGTAGCTTCTTTTGATGTCTTCGTCCGGACAGGCTCTATCATTGGCTCTTTACCTCGAGCTTCGGTAGTTGTCTTGGTACTTGTGACTTGAATAAGTTGAGAGATTTCTGGGGAGAAAATCGTTCCACTTCTAATAATTTTACTGTTCCATGTAATATTGTCAATATTGAGATTAGCCTCTTCAACATCTTCGTTAGACAAGTCTTGTTTAATGGTATGGTAATAGACGTTAGACCCATGATTCCATGGAATATCCTTCTCCGAGGAATATGGGATGGGCCCAGGTTTTGTAATGATTAAGGAAGCATATTTTGGATTGGCAGTAATCCTTACAGGCCCCTTGGAAGTGATCTTGAAAGGAGTACCAGAAATGACAGATAAATCTCAGCACACATTTTCAGCATACGAAACTTTTCCATCAAAATTACATGTTCATCCATCAGGTGTTGAATGCCTTCCTTCAGTAACCCCATCCATTGGGTTGAACTACACAACAATAACATTCTTTAACACAACTCGGAAATAAATTGGCTTGTAGCAAATTCTTCTTGACTGTTGAGAGAGGAGTAACCACATCACTTACAGAGGTAACATACAAAACATCTTCAATAGCACTTATACCATTGTCATGCTTCGGCATAGGAGCAATAATCGTGTTCGAAGTCTCAGGAGGGTTGAACTCAATTTCCTTATTATCAATCATGTCTTGAACTTTGTTTTTCAGGGTCCAGCAGTTGTTGTTGTCGTGCCTAGGACTGTTTGAATGATAGGAACACCTCGCATTTGGATTGTACTTCAGAGAGGATGTGTTGGGATTATAAGGAGGATTCTGGAGTGTTATGAGGTCAGCTTTTAACAAATGTTGCAATGCTTGAGATAAAGGTATACTAATTCTAGTAAATTTCCTTCTTGGAGCGTGTAACCTACGTTGATTGCCTTGTTGTTGTTGTTGAACAGGCACTGGATTAGAGATCAACTACGCTTCCACAGAATGATGGCAGTCATTCTTACTACAACTTTTCTTGCCATAGACATCATTGATTTCTTTTTTACCACCGAAGGGCTTCTTCACAACATTAGAAGATATAGCCATCGAATCATCCCGCTCTTAATACCACTTTCAACTTGTTCGCCAGTCAGAATCAGCTCAGTAAACCCTGATGAAGAATTGCCAATCAGCAAATTAAAGAACGGACCCGTCAGAGTGCCCATGAACATATCCACCAATTCCCGGTCAGTCAAAGGAGGTTACACTCTTCCAGCTAGGTCTCTCCATTTTTGGGCATACTCTTTGAACCCTTCATTCAAGCCCATGGACATGTTTTGCAATTGTACACGACTCGACACCAGGTTAGCATTATATTGATACTGCTTGTAGAAAGCAGCAACCAAGTCTTCCCATGTGTGAATATTGGTCCCTTCCAGCTGGTAGAACCATTCAAGTTAAGTATCGGACAAACTTTCGTGAAAGAAATGGACCCATAATTTCCAGTCAGCAATATGAGGTTGGATTTTTCGAACATACAATCTCAGATGAAGTTTGGGATAAGAGACCCCATCATATTTAGCAAATATAGGGACCTTGAATTTTTGAGGGATGACCACCCCCGAGATCAAACCTAGCTCTAAAAAATCCAATCTTGATACTTTCAAGATTTCCACAACTTTGAGTCGATCTTCCAACTACTTGTATTTGTCATCTGCAAGAGGGTACTGTTTGTCAGAGTAGTCTTCATCTTCGAAACCCTGATTATTTATATCTTCACCCCTGACACTTATTCCATCCTCCTCTTGGTTGTTGTCTTCCTCAGAGGAAACATATTCAACTGGTTGAGCAGGACCTTTGAATCTTCTCCCCATGTTGAGGATAACAGCCCGCTTCTTAGTCTTCTTTCTCGTGGTGAGGAGTGCCATAATCTCTTGTTGCCCTTTGGCTAGATTCATAAGAGTATCTTCGAACTGTGCATGCTGAGTTTGGAGATCCTTGACAGTTTGTTTGAGAGCCATCTTATACTGAAATAAATAGTAAATAGATGAGGAAACCTGTATCAAAAAACCTGCTTATGAAATAATGCATGATATGTAGATGCAATGCTTTCAAGGACCTTAGGAGATTTAAATTTGCTAGTCAAAAGGAAACAAAAACAAAGATTTCATTAGTAAGTTCAAATTTACAATTGCCTCTTAGGCTTACAATAAAAAGAAAAAGGGTCGCAAGGAGACAACAATGTGAACTTCTAAGACCTAAGACTCAAGTCTCCCACGGACGATTCCTCTTTGTGTCAATGTATGAATTAAGGATTTGATCCTCATGAAGTTGCTTTATGAGCTCCAAAACTTCTTTTCACTTGTATAGAATTGAGCTTCAAAGGTGTCGTGTTCTTCCTTGAGTTAAATCCAGGACTTCTGCAATTCTTCGAGGTCAGTAGGCATATCCGGATGAAAGATGGTACGAGAAACGTCTCCTTCGACAATAGGCTCTAAGGTTACCGATAGAATGGCTGGATATGGCATCATAAGGTTTTGAGCGCGAGCTCGTACCCATTTGAGTTAGGGCTCCAATGGATAGAATTATTTTGTTCTAAAGTTTTGCTATCAACCTTTTTTAACATGCCCCAAGCACGTATAAACCTTTGACGATAACCTTGAAAATCATTCTTGTAGTTGAACATGATACCCGGGATAATTGCGTCATGAGGACCATCTCTTTGAGCATAACCAAATTGTCGTAGATCCAGAGAAGGGTTGTAAGTAATACCTCCTCTAATGCTAAGGAGTGGAACATTATGGAATTCCCCGCAACGGTCAATGATAGCAATATATTCCAGAGACTTGGAACACCAATAGATATTTGAATAAGAGAGCGACATCATCCTTTGAGATCACCTCAGACCTTGTTCATTCTTTAATACTGGACGGGGAAGGTGTGAAATAAACCACCTAGATAGCAAAGATATGCAACAAATAAGAGTCCCTCGCTTCCTCACAATACAACTATGAAGTGAATACAAAATGTCTCTGATCAAAGTAGGCATAGGGTTACGAGAAAGAAATATTTTGATGGTGTTCACATCTATGAGTTGGTATGGTTTAGGGAACAACACTAACTCATAAATTAGTAAAGCCAAGATTTCCTCGAAATCCTGGAAACTCATAGCATCCAAAAACAGTCGAGCCTTCTGTAATAGAAATTTAGCAAGAAAACCCTTGACTCCACTCCTTGTTTCCCAATTCTATATAATGTCGGACCGCTTCATATGTAAGGCTGCTGCAATTTCTCCAGGTTGTGGATCTTTCTCTAAACCAATGAAAGGTATTTGATTTAGAACAGGTACTCTCAGTAATTGAGAAAACTCCTCCATTGTGGGTACAAACTGATAATCAGAAAATGTGAAGCAGTGATGTACAGGGTCAAAGAATCAGAATAGAACACTCATCATGTATTCTTCAAAACTTGAGGTAATCAAACTGAGTAGTCGATAATGCCTTTTGATGAATGGAGAACTTTTGGGAACCCTTGAGACTAAATCCTTAAGTTGAGAAGGTATCCCCACAAAACTGATATGAATAGTATTTCTGCGAGCGGAGGCCATAACCTACAAAAAAGAACAAAGATAAATCTCTAGGTCCTTGAAATGGTTAGTGAAAACGATACGGTATGCTGTCATGATGTTATGATTTCATGTTCGAACAATTAATCATACACAAACAAAAAACACGAGGTCTTAGGTTTAAGCTTGTATGAAGTTTATAGGTAAGTACCCTTTTGAAGTTTTAGTTGGCTCAACATGTCCTAAAAGAAGTAATCGAGTTCTAGGAGCCTCAATATCACCGATATTTATCTCAGACATTGTTTCAGCACAAGCATCTAAATTACGACCGAAATATCCCGAGAGTCCAATCTCAATGAGTGTAGAATCGAGTATCAACCAACTTTAGTTTGCACCAAAGCCAGCCATCTCGCTACTTTCTAATGGCTAATTTGTGTCAACTAAGGTTCTACGGTCAGTTAGTGCTTATGACACCACGCGGTAACCCAACATTCTCCTTGACTGGCTCAAGGGACACCAGCACAAACCAATGTGTCACACTAATGTAGCCATCATTTCAACCATATCGCTCTATGCCATACAGTTTCCACAATCTGTTGCTACTTACCTAAAATGCCCCTAGATCCGGGTATAGGATCTATGCAAGAAATAAACCCAAGCATATCCCGAAATATAAAGCAAACAAGGCAAACAAGTAAAGCAATAAAGGTGATCTAGCTCTTAAGGTAACCCCAATTTTAGTTTAATTCCCCAGCAGAGTCGCCAGTTCTGTAATACAGTGGGAGAAATGACTTTTGGGTTTTTCATTTTATTGCTTATATTGCGAATAGCAAGAGTCGCCACCGACTTTTATTTTATCCAATAAAGGAAAGGGTGAAAAGAACAGGAAAGAACTTTGAGAATTTTTCTTGAGTTCGGGGGGTAGGTTATGAAAAGGGAAGGTATTAACAACCCTTTCATCTGTAGTTATCTACAGGCTCTTAATCTCTTGATCAATTTTTGAAATGCTTTGTGTTTGTGTATATTTGAAAATATTTTGAAAATGCCTAAGTGCGACAATTTTGTAATGATTCTCGTATCATTGAGAATGTATACAAAATGTTTGTTTTGAAAATATTTATTGGA
Organism: Vicia faba; assembly: GCA_948472305.1. Classification (NCBI taxonomy): domain Eukaryota; kingdom Viridiplantae; phylum Streptophyta; class Magnoliopsida; order Fabales; family Fabaceae; genus Vicia; species Vicia faba. The sequence continues at coordinate 210,581 of CATIWC010001634.1, forward strand.
TGAGAGTGTTTGTTTTGGAAAGATATTTTGAAAATGCCAATGTAAGGCAATTTGCTTTATAATAACCCTTGTATCAGTCCTCAAGAGTATTTATAAAGCATTTTGAAAGTAGTTATTTTGAAAGTGTGAAGTGTGGAAATTGTTTTAGTTTGTGAGCAAGCGATTACGAGCGATCTACGTACTCAAAAAGTCTTTGTTCTTTTCCTCCTCCCTTAGATAGTTCTACCCTACCATTAGTTAGTAGGAAGCCATATCATTGGATGTGAGGGACAAGAGTGGGTCGTCGTAAAGTCATAGAAGGCAACATACAAGACACTTTAGCAATGTTAGTAATGGACTAAGATCATTTACCGAAGGCAACATTGAAGGGTCATCGAGGGACTACGATCTTTTAACCGAGGGTCTTTGTTAATGTATCCCACGTTCGAGGGACATGACTATTTTTATCCGAGGCAACAAGTGAGGGTACTATAGAGTTGTGTGTGTGCTAAGTGTTTTGATTTCAAGTATTTGTCTTTGAGATTAGGTTATCTAATAGTTGATTTTAATCTTGTCATACAAATCCTAATTACTAACAGTAATAAGGAAAGCAGTAAATTATGAAAATGAAATGTCCTATGCTATTACAACGCTTCGGGGATGGGGTACAAGTTTATGAATGGGGGAGGAAAACAATAAACCCTAATTTATCTACTACAAGCTTTGAGCAATTACAATATTGGAAAATAAAATATGCGAAGACTTGTAAAATAAAGAAAAGAGAAAAGGAATTGTGTTGTGATTTTTTTGATGGAAAAAAGTTTGATGATTAGCCTAATTATTTGATTAATTTGCATTTAATAAAAGTTTAGTAAAAACCAAAAGAAACTAAATAAAATTTAATAAAAAAATTAATTAATTAAATTAATTAAAAGGTAAACTAATTTAGTTAACTTAATTAAAAAAACCTAAGTCTAACTTAATTTTAAAAAGAAACTAAATGTTAGAAAACATTTTTTATGTTAATGTTAATTTAAACCTAATTAATTAGAACTTAACTAAATTAATTAAAAAAAAATCTAATGTCTAATTAATTTTAGTTAATCAACAAAATAACAAAAAAGTCAAAATTAATATGGATTAACCTAAACCTAATTATTTTTTAAATAAAATTATATTTTTTGTATTTTAATTAAATGAAATAAATAAATAAAAGTAAAATATAAAGAGTAAAAGAAAAAGATTGGGCCTGGCTTAGAAGTAAAAAAAGGGTAAAAAGAAACAGAAATACTAGGCCCAACAACAATTTTTTGTTTGAAGTAGAAAAATAAAATTAAAATAAAAGAGAATGGGCTGTGTTTGTAAAACAAAATGGGGGGGGGGGGGGGGGGGTGCTAAGAAACAGAAATAAAAGGCCCAAATCAGGGAGGCCCAGGCATCTGTATGATCCAGTGGGGTTGGTCTTAGGAAGTCCATCATGGTTATGGTTACCTGGAGCATTGGATCTGTGATCTTGAGATCTGATGGTCAAGATGTGAGATACACCATACGCGTTATTTCCTTGTTTATATTGAATCTTCTATAAACAAATGTGAAAAATAAAAATTTCCCACGCTTGGCTCGAACTGGTGACCAAGCATAGGTATAACTTAAAGCAAGTGCACTGCCACTGGGGTGGCTGTTACATCTGGTGATAAAACATGTTGCAATAAATATAAAGTAAACTTCTTTTCAAAAATTGGACTTCATCTTATTCCTCGTGCGCGTTTACAACAACAACAACAACATTGTTCAAATTTGTAAAACTCATTTTTTTCAACCATTTTAAAAAATGTAAACATCAAACTTGCTTGAAATTTAACCACGAATCCAACCATATAACTTTCAAAATCTATAGATCAATGGTTAGGATGAATTTTTCTTGGTAACAAACTGAACCCTAATATTTCAGAAACTTCAATTCAAAAATTCTCATCACACAGTCAAGATAAATGAAAACTAAGGACATGGTTAGATTCAAAGAAATGATATCTACATTTTTGCTTTAGAAAATAAATGCAAATGATGCTTGTACAGAGATTTAAAAGTTTAGAAATCTTACCTATGAAGTGAGAATTAAGTTTGAAGTTAGAGCACTTCTGGAGGTGTTAAGATGATCTGGATAGCTTTACTGAATTCCCAAGAAGCTTTTGCAATGCCTACCTTGGATTCAGAGTGCCTCAACTATTATGGACAAGACAAGTTGTAGAGGTGTAAAGTGAGGTTTTGACAATGATGGTGGAGGTGTTACAGTCATTCCAAGAGTGTTTGGATAACTTCTATTTAATGGACAAAATGTATTTGAATGATAAAAGAGGAAAACGCACGAGTGGATTTGAAGTTGGGTGTTGGAACCTTCAAATGTGCAACAATGGAGTTTCCTAAGTGATTCTAAGTTTGGTAGTGTTTTAGGGCTTGTGTATTCGTGTGTTCGCTTGCAAGTGACCTCTCTATTTATAGAGAAAAGGTTTGAGGGTCAGGGATGATCAAATTTGAAAGATAGCATGTCATGGTTTGGTTGCTTATATTTTAAGTAACTTTGAAGAAACATTGTTCCAATGCAAAGTACCAAAGGATCTAAAGTGGTTAGAGGCTCTAGACATGTTGCTTCTGGCTTTGAAATTGTGTGTATGCAGAAGAAATAATTAAGAGGCTCAAGGAGTTAACATTATGATTAAAGCTTGCTTTTATAAAATGGAAGTCTTGGCTTTCTTCCCTTAATGGCAAAATGGATTGGACAAAGCTTTAATCACTTAGATCATGACTCAAAAGTGTGTGTAATCCTCTAATTATGGATAGACATGGAGATTTATGGCCTGAAAAGTGGGATTATGCAGCATGTCTTGAAGATTTGGTTATGAACATGTCACAAAAATGACCTATAATGCCACCTTAGATACCTAACTTCATCTATTCGAAACTTCTAGCTCAAGCATGATAAAATTGTGTTCATGAACATTGTCTATAACTTTTATGTTATTATTTTTGGCTAAATCAAATGGGAACTTAGTGAAAAATGGCCAAGAAGTTGAGATGAAAAACTGACCAAAACTTGTTGAAAATTTTTCTAAGTGTTGGATAAAAAATATCACAACTTCATGGGCTCATATCTATTAATCCAAGCACTTTTTGTAAATCAACCCTTATTGACAAAGTTGTAGCATTCATCAATCCTTACAACTTTCATGTAGAAAGTTTTCTTTGAATCAATTTGGATCTTAGTGAAAAATGGCTATGAAGTTAGGAATTTTGTTAAGAATAAAAACATTTAGAATTTTTCTAAGTGTTGGAAAATTTTCCAAATTTGACTTTTGTTGAATTTTTTATTCTTGATGATCAAGTTTGATAATTTAGAAATCCAATGTTGACCAAAAAGTCAAAGTTTGACTTTTGAGTGATTGTTGACTTTTCATCAATTGATTTAAATTTTCAACTATCAATCACTTTCCTCTTTGGAAATGTCTTGAGCCATTTAATTAGGTCAAGATGTCGTATTTGAGTCCTTAAGATCATGCTTCAAGCTATTAGGTCATGCACTAGGTCAACAGTCAATGATTAGTCATCCTCGGTCAAAACCCTAATTTTGGAAACTTTTGACCTTTGATGATTTGAGGGCTTTCCTTGAGGAATCTTGGTCAACCCTTGATAAAATGATGAATATCACCTCAAAATGTTGATGTTGACAAAAAATCATGAAGTTTGACTGTATGTTGACCATAATTGACTTTTTACCCAATATAGTTGATTTTCAATCATCTGAGCCATTGAGTGAGCAAACATGTTATGCAAGATTTGATACTTGAAATAAGAATTATTGAGGATCTATGATGAACCATGAAATTAATTTGGGACCCTTGCAACCAATTCTTCCTTGTAGAAGATGAAACCCTAGTTGTGGACCCATTGCTTAGGAGGTGAGTTTGTCTGATCAACTCTTAAGAATCCTTGAGTATTTGAGAATCTTAGAAGAACGCTTTGAAGAAAATGGGAGGGAAAATTTTAGGGTACAACAGCTTCCCCTGTTCAATATTCTTAAACCTGAAGAGTTAGATTGGCATGTCCGCCATTCGTGACTTGAAGGTAGAAGATGATTGAACACTTAAGTGCCCGAAGTAATGCTGTTGGTTGATGTAAAACTGGGAATGGGCTTAAAGATGCCATTTGGAGAGTTAATGGAGAGTTGTTGGAGATGGGCTTATATATGCCATCCAAATTAATTGTGGATAGAATTTAGATTAAGTTCGCGCTTGAATTCAACTGGAAGAAGTATCAGAATAAATCTACGCTCGATTTAAACTGAGCCATATGAGGTCTCTATGTATGTCTTTAATTGGAAGAAGTATCAAAATAAATCTATGGTCGATTTAATACGAGACAGAAAATATCTACTGGAAGAAGTATCAGAATAAATCTATGATCTATTTAATCTGAGCCAGAAGATGTCTACGCCTGTTTTTAACTGGAAGAAGTATCAGAATAAATCTATGAATGATTTAATCTGAGTTAGAATAAGTCTATTGAAAGAAGTATCAAAATAAATATATGGTTGATTTAATTTGAGCCAGAAAAAGTCTACTGGAAGAAGTGTTCATCATGTAGATAGTCGCCTCGTCCTATTTCGGGAATTGATCTACAATCTATTTTTGTTGGTAAGCTCGTCCTGTTTTGGGAGTTCATACCACTTGGTGATAAAGATAGTCTCCCCATCCTGTTTCAGGTATTGATCTTCATCTGACCATAAATAAAGAAAGATAGTTTCCCCGTCCTATTTCAGGACTTAATCTTTGCTCGGTTGTATAGATAGTTTCCCCGTCCTATTTTGGGAATTAATGTCGGACCCATTTGAGAATTCTTGATAATATTTGTTTGTTGATTGATCTTTCCTGAAAAGGTAAAGAGTTAGCTGTTTGCAATGTCATGATGTATGAAAGGCATTGCATAATGATGTTCTCAAAATAAATGAGATTGTGATATATGCGATTCGTATGCATATACTATGATATTGGTAAATGATATATGAATGTGAAATGTTGTTAAAAATGTATTAATAAGCTCTGTATGACATCTTATTGGGGAAAATGAATCCCTGACTGGTGTTCAGGATGAGTAACATATGTAATCTTCAACCTTGTCTAGAATATTTCCGCTGGGAATTCCTGCTTGTGTTTGAGGAAACTCCACTGTGGAATGTTGACTTCTATTTGGGGAGAAGGGTTCAGGAACATTAGTCATTCATTGCTCTACTGGGGAGTTTAATTCTTATATACCCTGACAGGGGATAAAAGAGATGGATAACCTTTCAACCTGTCTAAAGGATAATTCTTATATACCCTGAATGGGGATAAAAAAGATGGATAACCTTCTGACTTGTCTAGAGGATAATTCTTATATACCCTGATTGGGGATAAAAGAGATGGATAACCTTTCAACTAATCTGGGGAGGATAAATTTGGCTGATATCTGGACCAGTTCTAGGTTTCGTAACAACTCTCGGGGGATAATGTTGACTTCACTGGAAAGGAATTTCGCCGGTGATTCGTAGCCATTTGAATAATAGACTCAAGTTGGGGAGACTGTAATCTGTTGGAGATATAAACTCTATTGGGGAAATAAACTCTGTTGGGGAAATAAACCAAGTTGATGGAGAAATACCCTGCATGAGGAAATAAGCTCTGCTGGAGAGAATAAATCTATAGGAAGTTTTATAGTTCTGGAAGAATAAACCCAACTGGGAAAGAGAATTTCGATGAATTATATTGATTGGAACTCCGTACGTTGGTGATATTGTCGGGGAAATTGCAAGGAATGTATCTTTATTGAAAATGAATTTATGAAGAGTACTCTGGGATATAATCTCATACAATTGGCTTTGTGGGGATTTGTGGATGACTCGGAAGTTATCCCAACTCTTAGAGTCTTGATTAAATACTTATTCTCGTTCTTATGCATATATTTGTTAACAGTTAATCATGTTCATATGCATATGTTCATTCAATTTTAGTCATTGGACGTTTTTGCAAACAAAACAAAAAAATTAAAAACAAAAAGTTTGAATTTTAGGGTGTATTTGTATTGATGGTTTGCCTATAAACATGCGATTTTATAAAAAGATACATAAATCCTAGTAAGACGAAATTATCATGAAGTGAAAAGAATACAAAGTGAAAACAAAACATATAACTATGTGGTAGTGATCACGTTGGGTTCCGACTCCGTTATTGCCCATATGTCTTCGAACATCTCATCTCTTATTGTCGGAAGAAGTTGATTAAACTGGTTTATACCATTTGAACTTTTGACTTTCGTAATATAGTTTGTAGTGAGTGACCCAATGATACATAGTCGTACGCTTTAATCCCTAACTTTTTCCAAGATCACCCTTTCGGGTTTTCAGTCCACCGGGATACCCTTTCTTGCCTAAGCCTACTTTTCAGCTTTTCGACTTGTCACGTGTATAATCTTTTATATATATATATATATATATATATATATATATATATATATATATATATATATATCTAATTTTTTCCCGAACCTTTTTGGTTCGTCGGGATGCCCTTATTTTTTCCTAGGCCAGTCAACCTAGCGGATTTTTCATGTGTAGTATCTTTTGACTATGTCTACATTCATAGGGTGCGGTAAATCTTCACCGTCCATGGTGGTCAGTAGCATAGCACCGCCCGAAAATACTTTTTTGACAACAAATGGCCCTTCGTAGGTGGGAGTCCATTTTCCCCTGGGATCTCCTTGCGGTAAAATGATGCGCTTTATTACCAAGTCACAAACCTGATATACCCGATGCTTGATCTTTTTGTTGAACGCCTTAATCATATGTTTTTGATACATCTGATTGTGACAGGCAACCACAAGCCTATTTTCGTCTATCAGATTCAACTGGTCTAGTCTAGTATGAATCCACTTGTCTTCCTCTAAGTCTGCATCTTTTATAATCCTCAGAAAGAATCTGAACTTCGATAGGTAGGACAACTTCCATACCATAGACCAGAGAGAAAGGGGTTTCCCTAGTTGATGTCTGTGCTGAAGTGTGATAGCCATGAAGAGAAAATGGTAACATCTCATGTCAGTCTTTATAAGTCATAACCATATTCTGTATGATCTTCTTAATATTCTTGTTGGAGGCTTCCATTGTGCCGTTCATCTTTGGTCGATACGGAGAAGAGTTGTGGTGCTTGATCTTGAACTGTTTTGTACCCCAAAATTTTCCCTCCCATATTTCTAAAAATATTTCAAGAAAGATCCTCAAGTTGCTCAAGGTAAGACCAAGGGTGGGCCAAACACGCTCTCTCCTAAGGCAGTCTACCTCAAATTAGGGTTTCATGTTGCATCAAGATACTTGAGTCCAAGGGATCCAAAATGCTCACCATTGTCCTAATATTTTCTCAAGATCATCCATGTCAAGTTTCAAGCCTTGCAGAGGAAGTTTGCTCAGTCAATTGCTCAAAGGCCTGAAAATCGACTGTGTTAGGGAAAAAGTCGATTGTGGCCCACATACAGTCAAACTTCAATATTTTTGGTCAACATCCTCATTTTGAAGTATATTTCATCATTTGATCAAGGGTTGATCATGATTCATCAAGAATTGCTCATAATTCCTCAAGAACCTAAAGTTGCTAAATTAGGGTTTTGTAGGAAAAGTCAACTCAACTTTGACCAAGCATAAAATTCCCATACTTTATGAGAAATGATCCAACCAAAGCTCATTTTGAAGAGGATTACATGCTCTACAATCCATCCTCAGCTCCCAAGTTCAAAATATGCACTCACAAGAAGTTATGAATTTGGACATTATAGGTCATTTTGAAAAGTCAACAAAAACACCTTTTTTGTCAAAGCTTCATACATGAGCATGGAATATCAATTTGAGATGAGACCAAAAGGGTTGCTTAGGGGACATCTCAATCTTTCTAAAAAGTCCAAGAACACCTTCAAAGAGTCAAAATTTAGGAAGTTATGCATTGATGAAGTTGACCCTTTTTGCAAATTGGTCAAAAGTCAACTATGCCTAAAACTTCAATTTTTGCCAAATGGGCCCAATGTTTCTCACTTGTTTTAAGTTGGCAACATGGTCCAGGAGCCCTAGCCAATGCCAATTGTCATTATCTTGTTTTTATTATTTATTTTGATTTTTATTTGAATTAAGTTATTTTAAATCAAAACAAATCATAGAAAATCCAAAATATTGAAAACACAAGATTTTGTACTTGATTCAGGCCTTAAATTCCAGCTAGCATGAGATCAAATTCGTGTAAAGGCATGAGGTGCACAAAAATATTAGATTAGGACTATTTTTGGAATGGTTTTCAAGTGTATCAAATCAAAATCAAAAGCATTGATGGAATAAGATTGTGATCATTCTTTCAACCCTAATTCAATCCTCAATACATATAGAACATGTGCAGACCCAAAGGGAGGCTAGGGAGAGGCGTATGAACCAGAATAAAAACTTGAAAAAATACCAAAAAGTGCAAACACTAATTCCTACTTAGAGGAAATTTCAAGATCCTTGGACCATCTCAATTGCTTCCTGGGAGTGTAGGCAAGCAAAAGCAATCAAGAACAAGCATTTACAGGCCTTGAAACTCGCTGTAAGACATCCACAATACCAACCTTTTCTTGAATTTTGTTTGCATAATTCTGGCATGTATAGCATAATATAATCGTAGATTCTTGTTCACCATTACAATTGCAAGCTTTCAATAATACTCAATTGCATTTTCATAGACTGAATCGATAATAGCCATTGTTAGGTTTTTTGGTTTCGTTTTAGGGTTTTTGTATGCAGGAAAAATTAGCCTTCATGAAGGGTACCATCATGTTCAGGATGACAAGACGGTTTGATCCATGGCATTAGATGTCATTTATATTGCTCATGGAGGATTTTGGAACTAGCTCTATTTGTAGTGACGGACAAACGTACGTAGGTAAAAGTCTGGGACTTTTACCAACGGAACAAGGTTGAAGATGACTAGCTGGCAAGCAACCATTAGCCCATTCAAACTTCTGGCGCGTGTTATTTTTTATTTATCCATTAATTCCTTTTTCTGTATATTATTATTATTATTGCTTATTTTATGTACAACAAAAACAAATAGCTCAGCTGGTTGCCAAGCGTAGGAAAGTGCCTTGGGGCCTGGGTTCGAATCCCAGGTCCCCCAATTTCTTCATATATTTTTCTTTCAGGTAATCCAGCGCATACCTAAAGCCAAGGTCCACCATATGACCTCACCATCCAATCAGCCAAGGTCCACCATATGACCTCACCATCCAATCAGCCAAGTGTCCTGAGTTCCAGATCCAAAGGCCATCAACGAAGGACCATGATACACCTGGTCAAACGTATGGCATGGGATTGCAAAGAGTCAACGTGGACCCTTTTGGGCTTGGGCTAGAAGCTTGTTATCTGCACCTCTCCAAATTACTTTCAGGCCCAACTTTCTTTGAACTTTTTCTTTTACATTTTATTTCATTTAATTTATTTATTTATTTTACTAACAAATTAATTTTCTTTTATCAAAAAAATCACAAAAATATTTTTCATCCAATTAAATTTAGGATATTTATTTTTTATACAAAAATTAAATTAATTGAATTAGGTTTTTAATTTTAGATAACTTTAATTCCTTTTGTAAATAATTAAAATTAATTAGAACAAATAGGTTTTTATTTCTAATTTAATTATATTTTATTTTTCCTAAAATAACCAAAACATAAAAAAAAAAATAGGCCATTTATTTATTTTCATTAATTAATTAGCTAATTAATTTGTATATTTAATTTTAAAACCTAAATTCTTTTCTTAAAAATATTTAAAAACAACAAAAACATTTTTCTTTTAATTAGGTTAAAAAAGGGTCAAAACCCTAATTTTTCTTATCGTTCTAATTTCATCGCGCGCGCTTTATTGTTTTATTATTTACCATATTGATGTAATTACCTACAAGTTGTAATAGCTTAATTAGGACTTTTATTTATCGCTTTATTTCATAAGGGTTTGTTTTTGGCTATGTAAATACCTGAAGCCTTGTAATAGCATAGTTTAATTTCCGCATCTTAAATTCTGCAAAATATTAACTGTTAGATGTATGATATTAGGACGCATGACAAGAATGTATGTAAAACTTTAAAACAGTTAGATAACCCTAAAATGTGCAAAGATAAATAATCTGAAATTGAGTCACTCGCATATGCGCACTCCTAGGGTACACTCCCACTTGGTTGCCTTCGGTAAACGGTCATTGATTACAGGGTATTTTAGTGGTCGTCCTTTTGTCTCAAAGATCAAAGTTGCCTCGGAAAGGTTGCCTCGGATATTGTTGCCTCGGATAATTGATCTAAGACATTATGGTTACTACTAAGACGTCCTAACATTGCTTTAGTGACCGTACACCCCTTTCGAATTGACCCTCAAAACTCCAATGACGATGCTACCTACTCACTAATAGTGGGATAGCACTGTCTAAAGGAAACAAACATAGAGCAATTCTTTTTTCGAGTAGCTAGATTAGTTCTTAAGTACTTGCTCAAATCAAAACAAACTTTTCACACTTACACTCCTTTACAAACAAAGCTTTCAAAAACACTTTGTAACACTCTTGAAGACAGAAGCAAGAGTTAAATCGAAGTCAAAAACTTTTTTTCAAATCAAACACACAAAAATTTTGAAAATAATGAGCAAGTACCTAAGAGCCCGTAGATAACTACGGATAGAAAGGGTGCTAATACCTTCCCTTTCTATAATCTACCCCCCGTACTCAGAAATATCTCAAAAAAAGAAATTTTTCTGTGCTTTTTTCCTTTCCTTGTTGGATAAAATAAAAGACGGTGGCGACTCTTGCTTACCGCGACATTTTGCAAACAAAAAACGCAAACCAGTACTAACAGTCGGTTCTGCCACCGTATCACAGAACTGGCGACTCTGTTGGGGATTTAATAAGTGGGGTGTACCTTAGGACTAGTTCATCATATTGTTTTCTATTGTTTGATTTGATTGCTTTATCTTTGTGGGCTTTGTATCGGAGTTACTATAGATCCTAACCCGGATCTGGGGGACACCTTTTAGGTAAGTAGCAATAGATTGGGAGGGAACTGCACGGTGTAGACCGATATGGTTGAAGCAGTAGTTACGTTGGTGTGACACATTAGTTGGTATCGATATCCCTTGTGGAGGAACAAGGAGAGTATGGGGCTGCTATATGGGTCATTAAGCATCAACTGACCTTAGAACCTATAATTGACCAACTTGGCCATAGGAAGTAGCAAGATGCTACACTCATTGAGACCGTACTCTCGAGATGGTTTCGGCTACAAGAAAAGATTGCGTGACTAGAATTATGACCGATGGAGGATGGTCAGTGATATTGAGAACCTCTAGAACCCAATTACTATTATTAGGACAGGTTGAACCAACTGAACTTCAAGAGGGTAGTACCTAGACTCCATGCAAGCCTAAACTCAAGGGCTATTGTGTGACTTGTTTACCCTTACCATGTTTTCTATCTGTGATACCTGTGGTGTGTTTTTATCATGACATCATGCATCATGACATCGCATGCATATTTCATTAGACTAACCATTTCAAAGACCGAGGGGATTAATCTTTTTTCTGTTTTGCAGATCATGGCTTCTATGTGCAGAAATACCATTCGAGTCAACTTCGTGCAAATCCCTGCTCAGCTCAGAGAGTTAGTTTCAAAAGTTCCTGATACTTCTTCCTTTGTTAGAAGACATGGTCATCTCCTTAGCCTGGTCACTTCCAAGTTGGATGAGCAAATGATGAGCGTCCTGTTCTAGTTCTTTGACATGTTGCATCATTGTTTCACCTTCCAGGACTATCAGCTAGTCCCTACTTTAGAGGATTTTTCTGATTTACTAGGCATATCTATCCTCGAGCAAACACCCTTCACAGGTTTGGAAGAGATTCCTAGACCCGAGGACATTGCTTTAGCTTTACACTTGATAAAGGCTGATATAGTGTCTAACTGGGAGACTCGTAGTGGGGTTAAAGGTTTCTTGGCTAAGTTTTTGATCGATCAAGCTCAACAGTTCTGGGATAGTTCGGACTTTCAAGCATTTGAAGACATATTGTCTCTCCTCATCTACGACTTGGTTCTTTTCCCGAATCCGGATGCCTTCATAGATGTGAATGCAGTTAAAATCTTCATGTCTCGTAACCTAGTGCCTACTCTTCTAGGTGATATTCTACATGCTCTCTTTACTCGTACTGTGCGGAGAAGGGGAACTCTCATGTGTTGTACACCGCTGCTGGCGAGGTGGTTTATTTCGCACCTCCCCAAGTCTGTTTTGAAGAATGAGGAAGGTGTAGGTTAGGCCTATAGAATCATGTCCCTTGCTCATACGGAAATCCTTTGGAGTTCTAAGGATATGGAGAGAGTAGTTGTCATTGATTGATGTGGGGAATACCCTAATGTTCCGTTTCTTGGAATTCGAGGGGGTATAACCTACAATCCTTGTTTGGCTTTACGACAGTTTGGACGAGCTCGGAGAGATGGTCCCCATGAGTTGCTGCTTACAGGCATTGTCTTTGACTATAAGGGGGATGTTGAGGGACATCGCCGCAGGTTTATACGAGCTTGGGGCATGGTAAATAAGTCTGATCCACATGAGCTAGGATTGAAGACTTCTCTCCCGATACAACCATATCTCAAGTGGGTTTGAGCCCGTGCTAAAAAGTTGGGGATGCCGTATGAAGCAGTTTTGCCGGTGATTATAGAGCATACTAATGAAGAAGGTGTTCCTTATACGGTCCTCCATCCATACATGCCTACTAATCTTGGGGCATTAAAGAGATATTGGATCCAGCTAAAGGAAGAAAGGGATACCCACAGGGAGAAATATCATGAGCAGGAACGGAAGATCTTGAAGCTTACAAGGCAGCTTGAGAATGAAAGGATAATCAACGATTATGTCAGCATGAAGGGAAAACGACCATGAGATTTCTGATGTCTTTTATTGTTTCTAGTTTAGATTTGCTTTTCAGTATTTCTTTTATAACGCCTTGAAGGCATTGTTAAACATTGTTACAAGTTTTAATCTGATAAAGTGTGTTTGTTTTGTTTTACAAATTTGAATCTCCCAAAGTCTTTGAAATCATTTCATACGCATTCCATTCCCATGCACCTCATTACAGGTACCATTATAGGTTTCTCATCTTATTCGTTGTTTATTTCAGCAATCATGTCTTCTGAAATGCCTACTGATCAAGCTATTAAGGCTCTTCAAGCTCAGAATGCTCAGTTCCAAGAGTTGTCCCTGAATTTGGCCAAAGGGCAGCAATATCTGAAGTCTCTCATCTTGAAAGAGAAGAAGAAGAAGAAGAAGAAGAAGAAGGTGGTCCTCCTGAAAATGGGTCGCCGATTCGGGAATAATATGCGATAGGACACTGATTTGTCCCATTCATCTGGAGGGGGAGAGAATTAAGAGGAAAGAAATGGGCCTAGTCCTGTGGTTTCAGATAATGACACTGATTTTGATGAAGACTAGTATCCTCCTGCCGAGGATAGGTATAAGCAACTTGAAGACCGGTTGAGTGTAATGGAGATCCAGAAGATACCTGGGTTGGACTTTGGAGATTTGGGTTTGGCATCTGGGGTGGTGATCCCGCATAAGTTTAAAGCTCCTGTCTTTGCTAAGTACGATGGGGTATCCTGCCCGAAGCTACACCTCCGCTCGTATGTCAGAAAGATTAAACCCTATACTTTTGATAGGAACCTTTAGGTTCATTTCTTTCAAGACAGTCTGTCAGGGACTCAGCTTGAATGGTTCTATCAACTGGAAGGAGCTAATGTCCGCAACTGGGAGGACCTTGCTGCTGCTTTTTATAAGCAATACCAGTATAATGCCGACCTTGCTCCCACACGTACTCAACTTCAGGGTTTGTCTATGGGTACAGGCGAAGGCTTTAAGGACTATGCTCAAAAATGGAGAGATCTTGCTGGAAGGGTCCAACCCCCTCTCTCTGATAGGGAGTTGGTAGATATGTTTCTTGGGACTTTGTCTGGTCCATATTTCAATCATTTAATCGATAGTTCATTGTCTGGGTTCACTAAATTGATTTTGACTGGGGAGAGAGTGGAAGCTGGTATGAAAAGTGGCAAAATACAGAAAGGTGCTTCGTCAAGTACAGAAAGAAGCCTTTCAGGAAAGAAGCTAGTGCAGTTTACAGCTCGAGGAGCCAAAACCGACTTGAACGCCGCCAAGCCGTCAATGTGGTGGTAATATCAAGACCAATTGTTGCCCCACAATGCAAAAATCAGCAAAGAGTAGAGAGACCGCAAAGGCAGTACACTCGGCTCAGTATGACCTTATCTCAAATTCTGCCGCAATTGTTGAAGACCAACTTGATCACTCTGACGGAAGCTCCGAAGAATCCCAGTACTACATCACCGTTGTATAATCCAAACGCCCATTGTGCTTATCACTCCGATAGCCTAGGGCACGATACGAACAACTGCTGGGCCTTGAGGAATAAGGTACAAGATTTGATTGAAGCTAAAGAGATTGAATTTGACGCGCCGGAAAAGCCTAATGTCATGACTGCTCCTATGCCCAAGCATGGAGTAAATGTTGTGGATGATGATTCATTTGTAAACTTTGTGGAAGACATTTCTACTCCATTGTTGACCGTTAAGAAGAACCTATTATTGGCCGATTTATTTCCGGGTTGTGGCGAATGTTTCCACCTATGTTCCATCCTACCTGCTGGTTGCCGTTTATTGAAATCAGGTGTTCAGTTCCTGATGGATAACAAAGAGATATTGTTTGAGAAAACTTTGATTCCGTTGGTTCCTGTTGAAGATGTTTCCATAATAACCATTTTCGCCAATCCTTCCAAGGCTTCCTCGAGAAAGCCTGTTAGGATTATAACTGTTCTGTGAGTTGCTCCATTGTTCATTATTATCCCTAGTCCTATCCCGTACACTTCGGATAAGGATGTCCTGTGGCACTATGGGGCCGATGTGTATTATCATGGGATTAAACAAGACTTGAAGGTTGAAGAGGCTGATACTGATGTCAGCAACATTGTCGGGTCTAGCAAGGTCACCCGAAGCGGAAGACTCTTCTCTCCTGAGATTTCCCCGCCAACTGTTCGAGGACCTATTGCTATTCCACCTGCCAGTACATCTTCTACTGTCCCTGTTCGTGTTCCAATCATTACCCCTGTAACCGAGTCATCTGACGCTCGGGGCAAAGAGATCACTGGTGAGCCTGCCCGGACGGAGGCACCAAAGAAGATTATTGTTGAAACCTCTAGACAGTAGATAGAGGAAAATTTGAAAATTATCAAGAAGAGCGACTACAACATAGTCGAACAGCTGGGGAAAACCACATCGAAGATCTCTATGTTATCTTTATTGTTGTGCTCAGAAGCCCATGCTAAGGCTTTAATTGCTTTCCTTAAAACTGTGCATGTGCCGCAGGAAACATCTGCTAATCAATTCAAAGACCGTGTGGCTAGTTTAACCACTGACAACGGGTTGGGTTTCTCTGACGCAGATCTGACTGCCAAAGGAAGGAATCACAATGATGCTCTGCATGTCTCGATCGAGTGCAGGGGCACTACTTTGGCTCACGTGCTGGTGAACATTGGGTCCTCATTAAATGTTTTACCCAAGAAAGCATTAGATCGGCTGGATTGTGAAGGGTTTGTCTTGAAGCCAAGTAATATTGTGGTTAGGGTCTTTGACGGGTCCAAAAGGATGGTATATGGAGAGGTAGATTTTCTTGTTAAGGTTGGTTCCCAAACTTTTGCGTCTACGTTCTATGTGATGGACATTCGACTATCCTACTTCTGTTTGTTGGGTCGCTCGTGGATTCATAAAGCTGGGGCAGTAACTTCTACGCTCCATCAGATGTTAAAGTATCCAGTAAAGGGGAATATTGTTACGGTGCAGGGTGAAGAGGAGTACATGGGGAGTCATCTTAACTCCTATCGGTATGTGGAGATGGATGGGGAGTTCATTGAGACCCCATGTCAGAACTTTGAAGAAGTCCCCCAAACTCTGGCTTCGACTGAAATTGCTGCCGACAAACCTCCAATGAAGATGGCTTCCCTCAAGGATCCTAGGCCTGTTGTTGAAAAAGGTGGGTGTGCGAATTGGGGCCAACTCCCTGACTTTGCACACAAGACTGACAGGTTTGGTTTGGGTTTTACTGCAGAAGCTCAAAGGGTTGTTCAACGTGCGCGGATTGGAAGACCTCCCCTGCGTATCAGTAATCTGGGAGTGAATGAAATTGAAGATGATGATGAAGAGTCTGAATTCGACAACTGGATTTACCCGACTACCGACGGTGGCTTGAGCAATTGGACGGCGAAGGACTTTGTACCCATTTCTTTTATTACACAGTAATAGAATTTTGTTTTGAGTTTGTAACAGACAATTTAAAACTTTATGGCCCGGTGCCTTTCCCGAGACACCGTCGCTCTGTTTGTGAGGGCTTAATATTTGTCATTTCCATATATCATCAATAAAGCATTGGATGTTTTCTTGCATTACAAATTTTGTGATCCTTTATTTTCTACCTTGCACTTTATTAAAACAACTATTGTCTTACACACACTCACATATCATAATACAGGTCCACATCCACTCTGGATCCCACTGATAACGACTCTGCTACTGCCAGTTATGACTTCGAAAATATGATCAACCAAGCTGAGGACGAAGGTGAGGATGATTGTGAAGTGCATGGGGAACTTGCTAGATTGTTACTTCAGGAAGAGAGTTCCATACAGCCCCATGAAGAGCCAATAGAATCAGTGAACCTGGGTACGGAAGAGGACAAGAAAGAGGTTAAGATCGGTGCAAATCTGGAGTCTAGTGACAAGCAACGGTTGATACAAATGCTGCGTGACTATGTTGAGATCTTTTCTTGGTCTTATAAAGATATGCCTGGTTTGGATACCGATATAGTGGTACACCGCTTGCCAACTAAGGAAGACTGTTCTCCAGTGAAACAGAAAGTTTGCCGAATGTGCCCAGAGATGTCTGAGAAAATTAAAGCTGAGGTGATGAAACAGTTTAATGCATGTTTTCTAGTTGTTACTTCTTACCCACAGTGGGTGGCCAATGTGGTTCCAGTGCCGAAGAAAGATGGTAAAGTTCGGATGTGTGTAGACTATAGGGATCTGAACAGGGCAAGCCCCAAGGATGATTTCCCTCTGCCTCACATCGATGTTTTGGTCGACAACACCGCACAACATAAGGTCTTCTCCTTTATGGATGGTTTTTCCGGTTACAATCAGATTAAGATGGCTCCCGAGGATATGGAGAAGATGACGTTCGTTACGCAATGGGGTACCTTTTGCTACAAAGTCATGCCTTTCGGGTTGAAGAATGTTGGGGCAACGTATCAGCGCGCCATGGTCGCTTTGTTCCACGACATGATTCACCATGAGATTGAGGTTTACGTTGACGACATGATTGCAATGTCCCAAACTAAAGAGGAACATCTTGATCATCTCCAGAAACTATTTGACAGGTTGAAGTTATATAAGCTGAGGTTAAACCCGAACAAGTGCACCTTCGGAGTAAGATCTGGTAAGTTGTTGGGTTTCGTTGTTAGTGATAAAGGTATTCAAGTGGATCCTGCAAAGGTGAAAGCTATACAGGAGATGCCAGCTCCAGAAACAGAAAAAGAATTCATAAGATTTTTGGGGAGGTTGAACTACATTTCCCGATTCATTTCACACTTGACTGCTACTTGTGAGCCGATCTTCAAGATGCTGAAGAAAGATCTAGTGGTAAGATAGAATGACGAATGTCAGGCCGATTTCGAAAGGATCAAGGAATATCTCCAAGAGCCACCTATTCTAATGCCTCCAGTTCAAGGGAGACCTTTGATCTTATACTTGACAGTACTCAACAATTCAATAGGGTGCGTGCTGGAGCAGCATGACGAGTCTGGCCGAAAAGAGCATTTTATTTACTACCTTAGCAAAAAGTTTACCGATTGTGAGACCCGATACTCGCTGCTTGAGAAAACTTGCTACGCTTTGGCATGGGCTGCTCACCGGCTGAGACAGTATATGCTGACTCGCACTACTCTATTGATATCAAAGATGGATCCAATCAAGTATATCGTCAAGAAGCCTGCCTTGTCCGGAAGAATAGCAAGATGGCAGATGATCTTGACTGAGTATGACATCCAATACACAACCCAAAAGGAAATCAAGGGAAGTGTGCTGGCAGATCATTTGGTGCATCAGGCTGTAGATGATTACCAGTCTATGAATTTTGAGTTTCCGGATGAGAACATCATGTTAGTAACCGACTGTGAGAAACCTGGACCGGATGAAGGACCTGAGGAGGGATCCCGATGGTCTATGTACTTTGATGGAGCTTCGAACGCTTTGGGTAATGGCATTGGCGCCATGATCATATCTCCTGAAGGCTGTCATACTCCATTCACCACCCGATTATGTTTTAATTGCACCAACAATATGGCGGAGTATGAAGCATGCATCCTGGGCCTTCGAGCAGCTATTGACCTAAGGATTAAGTTCTTGAGTGTTTTCGAAGATTCCCTCTCGTGATCAGTCAGATCAAAGGCGAGTGGGATACGAAACACCCAAATCTTATTCCTTACAAGGAATATGTATTGACATTGCTTCCACACTTCGAGGAGATAACCTTCTAACACTTCCCCAGGGAAGAGAATCAGTTAGCAGACATGCTAGCTACCATGTCTTCTATGTTCAATGTCAGGTGGGACAATGAAGCTCCCCAGATTACCATTGAGAGGTTGGACGAACCCGCACATTTGTGACATCGAGACTGAAGAGGTAACAGATAAACCCTGGTTTCACGAGGTAAAGAAGTATCTTGAGGCTCAAGAGTACCCCGAGGGTGCATCTGTTAATGATAAGAAGTTCTTGAGAAGGTTCGCTGCGAAGTTCTTCATCAACAATGGTATCCTTTACAAGCGTAATCATGACTCAACCTTACTGCGATGTGTGGATAAGAACGAGGCAGAAAAGATTATGGTCGAGTTACACGAAGGCACTTTCGGAACTCATTCCAGTGGACACACCATAGCAAATAAAATCCTACGGGCGGGATATTATTGGTCTACTATGGAAGCCGACTGTTATCAGCATTATCGAACCTGTCATAAGTGCCAAGTTTATGATGATAAGGTGCACGTACCTCCAGTTCCTCTGAATGTTTTGACAGCTCCTTGGCCTTTTGCAATGTGGGGCATTGATATGATTGGCGAGATCAGACCTACTGCGTCCAACGGGCATCGTTTCATTCTGGTAGCTATTCATTACTTTACAAAGTGGGTTGAAGCAGCTTCCTTTGCTACAGTAACCAAGAACGTCGTGGCACGGTTTATTAGGCATAATTTGATCTGTCGATATGGTGTACCAGAGAGGATCATTACGGACAATGGTACAAATCTCAACAATACGATGATCACCGAGCTCTGCAAGCAGTTCAAGATACAACATCACAATTCTTCTCCCTACCGGTCAAAGATGAATGGGGCTGTAGAAGCGGCTAATAAGAACATTAAGAAGATTGTGCAGAAGATGACAATGACACACAAAGATTGGCACGAGATGTTACCGTTTGCTCTTCATGGATACCGTACCTCAGCACAAACTTCAACAGGGGAAACACCCTATTCTTTGGTATATGGCATGGAAGCGGTCTTATCCATTGAAGTTCAAATACCCTCTCTTTGAATTATGAAGGATGCAGGTTTGAGCAAGGACGATTGGATCCAGACCCGGGTTGATCAGCTAAACTTAATCGATGAAAAGAGACTTACTGCTATTTGTCATGGTCATACGTATCAAAAGCGGATGATCAAGGCATTTAACAAGAAATTTAGAGGACAAGAGTATCAAGTCGGGGATATGATTATCAAGCACATCATACTGCCACAAGGTGATCCCAGGGGAAAATGGACCCCTACTTACGAAGGGCTATTTGTGGTTAAGAACATTTTCTCAGGAGGAGCTATGATTCTGACCACCATGGATGGTGACGACCTTCATCATCCCATCAATGCAGACATAGTGAAAAAATACTATGCATAATCAAAGACCCGCTAGGTTGATTGGCCTAGGCAAAAATAAGGGCTTCTCGGCGAACCAAAAGGGTTCGGGCAAAAATAAGGGATGAAAATGAAAAAATTGTACACCCGGCAAGTTGAAAACCTGAAAAGGCGGCTTGGGAAAAAAGGGTATCCCGGTGGACTGAAAACCCGAAAGGGCGGTTCAGGCAAAAGTTAGGGATTAAAGCGTAACACTATGTCTCATTGGATCACCTTGCAACCAGAACTCAGTATCTACTATCAAGCTCGAACGACACTAATCAATCTGATCTACCTTCAACCAAGTAGCAAAATGATGAGATGCTCGAGGATATAAAGGCAATAGCAGAGTTGGAACCCAGTGGGATTATTCACATAACTGTTTTCTTTGTCTTTCACAAACTGTATAAATTCTATTGTTTGAAGGCGTTCTCTTACTAGGACGTCAGCCTCTTGTATAAAAACACCTATTTACAGGCCGACTTCAAAATCAATACAATTCGTTTTCACAAAGAAATTTCAAATTGTTTTCTCTTTTCTGTTTTAATTTGCAAGAACGTCCAATGTTTCATTTTGATATATGCATTTGACAATAATTACTACTCATAAATATTTACATGCGAAACAAAAGACGATTATTCGTAATATCAGAAACAGGAGCAAAAAAAGAAATGTCCAGACCTTACAGTTGCTCTGTCCACCAGGTATAGGGATAGACCTAGTTGGAGAAAACGATTGAAGGTACATTCACTCCCTGCAGAGTAAGAAAAGACATTAATATTAGCGGTCCCGAACAGGACGCCACTCTCCCCATCTAAGGCTCGCAACTGCGAATGAGTCGGCAAGATTCTCCCCAAGCAGAGTTTATCTATCATCAGCACTAGAAAATTATCCCTAGTAGAGTCTGGAGGATTATCCCCAGTAGAGTCTAAAAGGTTATCCCCAGTGAAGTAGCAACTGGAAAATTATCCCCAGTGGAGTTTATTCCTTTCACAAATAGAAACTCAATTCCCAACCGAGTGTATCGTCACCAGCAACGGTAACTCATCCCCAGCTGAGTTTATTTCTCCAAATCAATAGAGCTTCTAGCAGAGTATCTCTTCCCCACAGAGTTATTTCCTCGTTAGTCTATTCCCCAGTGGAGTTTTTTCTCTCCTGCAGGATTATCCTCACAGTCATCTTCGTTCACTATTGTGATACGGTGGAAAGAACTGACTGTTTTTGGAATACTGGTTCGCGTTTTGCGTTTGTGTTTGCAAAATGTCGCGGTAAGCAAGAGTCGCCACCGACTTTTATTTTATCCAACAAGGAAAGGAAAAAAGCACAAAAAAATTCCTTTTTCGAGATATTTCTGAGTACGGGGGGATAGATTATAGAAAGGGAAGGTATTAGCACCCTTTCTATCCGTAGTTATCTACGGGCTCTTAGGTACTTGCTCATCATTTTCAAAATTGTTTTCTTTGTGCTTGTGGGTTTTGAAAAGCTTTGTTTTAACTTCGATTTAACTCTTGCGTCTGTCTTCAAGAGTGTAATGAAGTGTTTTTGAAAACTTTGTTTTGAAAAGGAGTGTAAGTGTGAAAAAGAGTTTTGTTTTGGATGAGCAAGTATCTAAGAACTAATCTACCTACTCGAAAAAGGAATTTTTCTATGCTAATTTCCTTTAGCAAATGCTATCCCACTATTAGTGAGTAGGTAGCATCGTTGTTGGAGTTTGAGGGTCAATTCGAAAGAGGGACATACGATCACTAAAGCAACGTTAGGACGTCTTAGCGGTAACCCTAATGTCTTAGATCATTTATCCGAGGCAACGATATCCGAGGCAACCATTTTTAGGCAACTATGATCTTTTAGACAAGAGAGCGACCTCTAAAACAACCTATGCTCAATGACCGTGTACGAAGGCAACCAAGTGGGGTGTATCGTAGGAGTGCGCATGTGAGAGTGTATTGATTTCGGTTATTTTTATCTTTGCACATGTTTAAGGTGATCTAACTGTTTTAAGATTAAGCATTCATTCTTGTCATGCAAGCCATATTATCAAACATCTAACAGTTGAATATTTGCAAAAATTAAAGGTGCGGAAATTAAACTAAATTATTACAAGGCGTCGGGTATTTACATCACCAAAAGCAACCCTTTGAAATTTAAAAGCGAAAAAATAAATATCCTAATTAATTATTACAAACCGGGAGCAGATACATTAATTGGATAAAGAAAAATAAAGCGTGTGATGCGAAATTAAATCGAATGCGAAATTAGGGTTTTGACCCTTTAAAGAAAATGTTTTTTTTTTGTTTTTATTTTTAAGAAAAGAAATTAAATCCTAAAATTAAAATGCTAAATTAATTATTGAATAAATTAATTAATGAAAAATATTAAATGACATCTTTTTGGAGTTTTTTGTTATTTTAGGAAAGAAAATAAAATAATTAAATTAATGCTAAAACCTATTAATTCTAATTGATTTTTTATTATTTGCGAAATAAATCAAAAGTTACCTAATTAATCAACCGAATTAATTAATTAATATTTATTAATGAAAAAATAAAGTTCTGAAATTTAATTGGATAAAAATATTTTTTGTGATTTTTTTGATAAAAAAGAAATTAATTTATTGGTTAGTGATTAATTAAACAAAATAAAATAATTAAATAAAACAAACAAAATATAAAAAAAAGGTAGAGAATGGGCCTAATTTTGAGGAGTGAATAGCAATTATTTTGGCCCAATGATGCTGGTCCAGATTGACTTTTGCTGATCCAGTGCATGTGTGTTGACTGGCCTTGTGGTGCACCTCCAATAGTGGCCACCAGATCTGGCCATCTGGCCATCTGGTGTGCTGGATGGTGAGTGTCCATGATGGAAGCTTGGCTTGAGTATGCACTAGATTACCTGAAAACAAATATCATAGAGAAAATAAGGGGACCTGAGATTCGAACCCAAGCCCCAAGGGGAAATTCCTGCCACGCCTACCACTAAAGCACTTGTTCCTTTTTGTTAATGTAATGCAAATCAATAATAATATATAAAACAAAAGCTAATGGACAGAAAGAAAAAAAAAACACACCCTGTTTGAATGGACGAATGGTGGGATGACAACTCATTGTCCCTTTCCTTGAACCGTGGCTCAAAATACAAAAGCCTATACCCATGGACGCTGTTCGTTGCTACAAGCCAGGCTTATTCCAAAATCTCCTACAGGCCATGTAAACAAATTCTAAGACCATGGTTAGACTCGTCTCATCCTCCTGATTGCAACCATAGCCATTATTAAGGCCAATTGTACCTGAAAACGAAAACCCTAAAAGCACACTCGAAACCCTAGCTATGGTGAATTTCGATTCAGTCCAGATAAATGAAATTGGCTATTGGCAAAAGCTTGCAAACATCATAGTGATCAAGAATATGCAATTATTTTTCATTATAGATGCAAGAATGAAGCATTTCGAATTCAAGAAAATGGTGGTTCCGTGAACGACTTACAGTGCACTGGAGGGCTCGAAAACGCCTGCTCTTGGTTGCTTTCGCTTGTGGAGATTGCCAGGAGACGATTGGGACAATTGCAAAGCCTTGAGGATGTCTCTAAGTGGGATTTTGATCTCACACTTTTCTTTGATTTTTTCAGATTTTTTTTGCTCTCTATGCTTGATCTCCAACCCTCTTTTTGGTTTGCACGTAACCCTTATGTATTGTACAATGCATTAGGGTTGATTGCCTTGCCCAAATTTTCCTGTTTCAATAAAATTGATATTTGATTTTATCCTCCTTTAAAGCTTTCCAAAATTGACTTACTTTGAATCTTTTTGTACACAATTTCCATGATGTGAATTTGGAATGGTGCTAGCTGTCCAATGAAGCCTGAAATCATTAAAAGATCTTTGGTTTTCAATAATTTTGATTTTATTTGATTTGTTTTAATTTATTTCAAATTAATTCAAATAAAAATCAAAACAATTAATAAAATATGATATGGACACATGTCCAAGGCTAGAGCACGTGGGCTGTAATGCCAACTCAAAACAAGTGAAAAAGAATGGGGCCATTTGGCAAAATTTGAAGTTTTGGGGATAGTTGACTTTTGGCAATTTTCCAAAAAAGGTCAACTTCAACAATTCATGACTTACTCAATTTTGACTCTTTGGAGGTGTTCTTGGACTTTTTAGAAATCTTGAGATGTACTATAATCAACCCTTTTGGTCTCATCTCAATTTGATATTCCATGCTCATGTATGAAGCTTTGACAAAAAAGGTGTTTTTGTTGACTTTTCAAAATGACCTATAATGTCCAAATTCATAACTTCTTGTGAGTGCATATTTTGATCTTGGTAAATGAAGATGGATTGTAGGTAATTGCATACTATTAAAAATGAGCTTTGGATGGGACATTTCTCATAAAGTATGAGAAAGTTATGCTTGATCAAAGTTGGGTTGATTTTTCCAACAAAACCCTAATTTAGCAACTTTTGAATCTTGATGAATTATGAGCAATCCTTGATGAATCATGATCAAACATTTATAAAATGATGAAATATACTTAAAAATGAGGATTTTGACAAAAAATCATGAAGTTTGACTGTATGGGGGTCACAGTTGACTTTTGCCCTAGCACGGTCGATTTTTGGACCTTTGAGCAATTGACTGAGCAAACTTCCTCTGCAAGGCTTGGAACTTGACATGGATGATCTTGAGAACATATTAGGACATTGGTGAGCACTTGGGGTCACTTGGACTCAAGGATATTGATGCAATGTGAAACCCTAGTTTGGGGAAGACTGCCTTAGGAGAGAGCTTGTCTGACCAACTCTTGGGCTACTTTGGGCAACTTGGAGATCTTTCTTGACATATTTTGAGAAATATGGGAGGGAAAATTTTTGGGTACAACCGATGCCCCTGTTCAATCTTCTTAAACCTGAGGATGCAGATTGGCTTTCGTGCCTTTCGTAATCCGAAGGTGGAAGTGGATTGAACACTAGAGTGCCCAGAAATTTGCACTCGCATGAAGTGGTAATTGTCTTGTGATGTCGGTAATGGGCTTACAGATGCCATTTGGAGGAGTGTCGATCACATAAGAGATTCCTTAGCGAGAGCTTGTATATCTATCCTTGAGGAAAAATTCCGCTGGGGAAGTCTGATCTTTCATGGAGAGAGGTAGAAATTTAGGAGCTTCGTCGTCCGTCATTCTACTGGTGAGTCGTCTCTGTTGATATTTAGGAACTTCAATCGTACGTACTCAATTGAGGGAACACTTTTGCTGAGATTTAGGAGCTCGTCCGTAATTCAACTAAGAAAATATCTTTGCTGAGATTTAGGAGCTAGTCCGTAATTCAACTGACTTTGTCGAGATTTAGGAGCTTGTCTGTAATTCAACTGAATTTGTCGAGATTTAGGAGCTTGTCCGTAATTCAACTAAGCAAACATCTGTTGAGATTTAGGAACTCGTCCGTAATTCAACTGAGGAAACATCTCTGCTGAGATTTTGGAACTCGTCCGTAATTCAACCGAGGAACATATCTATCGAGATTTAGGAACTCGTCTGTAATTCAACAACTTTGCTGAGATTTAGGAACTTGTCTGTACTTCAACCGGGGGAATATTTATACTGAGATTTAGGAACTTGTCCGTAATTCAACTGACTTTGTCGAGATTTAGGATCTTGTCCGTAATTCAACTGAGGAAGCATCTCTGCTGAGATTTAGGAACTCGTCCGTAATTCAACCGAGGAACATATCTGTCGAGATTTAGGAACTCGTTCGTAATTCAACAACTTTGCTGAGATTTAGGAACTTGTCCGTACTTCAACCGGGGGAATATTTATGCTGAGATTTAGGAACTTGTCCGTAATTCAACTGACTTTGTCAAGATTTAGGAGCTTATCCATAATTCAACTGGTTTTGTCGAGATTTAAGAGCTCGCCCGTAATTCGACTGAAGAAATAGCTTCATAGCTTGAACTTTATGAGAATTTAACTGTATCCTTCCTGAAAGATAAAGGTTAGTTGTATGTAATGCATGATATGTATCAGGCAATGATGTTCTCAAAATAAATGAGATTGTGTTGTATGATGCGTATGCATGTCATGATGTATGAAAATGTGTTGTTTTTAGCTGGGGAAAATAAATCTCAGATTGTTGCTGGAGAAAAGAATAAATTCTTCGTTTCCACTGGAGATAGTGAACGACGATGATTGTGAGAATAAACCTGTAGGATAGGATAACTTCTCTGGGGAATAAACTAATGAGAGAATGACTCTGTGGGGAAGAGATTCTCTGCCAGAGGATTCTGCTGATAAATTCAGCTGGGGATAAATTACTGCTGCTGGTGATAATGAAACTTGTTGGGGATTGAATTCCTGTTTAGTGAAAGGAAAGAACTTCGCTGGGGATAACTTTCCAATGGCGACCTTAGTGGGGATAGCCC
The DNA here is from genome assembly GCA_948472305.1 of Vicia faba. Lineage (NCBI taxonomy): Eukaryota > Viridiplantae > Streptophyta > Magnoliopsida > Fabales > Fabaceae > Vicia > Vicia faba. Next base: position 237,098 of record CATIWC010001634.1, read on the forward strand.
TTTTAGAATTTATTAAGGATAATCTTCCGGAGTCTACTGGGGACAATTCTTCCAACTCCACTGGGGATATCTTTATACTCCGCTGGGGATGGTAAGACTTTTCAGTGCTGATGGTAGATAAACTCTGCTTGGGGAGAATATTACCGATTCATTCACAGTTGTGAGTCTTAGCTGGGGAGAGCTAACACCACTGTATTTCTCTTACTCTGCGGGGAATGAATGTACCTTCAATCTTTTGCTCCAGCTAGGTCTATCCCTATACCTGGTGGATAGAGCAACTGTACGACTTGGACATTTCTCGTTTGCCCCTGTTTCTGATATTACAAGTAATCGTCTTTTGTTTCGCATGTAAATATTTATGAGCATCAATCAATGTCAAATGCATATATCAAAAATTGAACATTGGACGTTCTTTGCAAAACAAAACAGAAAAAGGAAAACAGTTTGAAATTTATTCATGAAAATGACTTGTATTGATTTTGAAGTTAGCCTGTAAATAGGCGTTTTTGTACAAGAGGCTGACGTCCTAGTAAGAGAACGCCGCCGTACAATAGAATTTATACAATTTGAAAAAACAAAGAAAAACAGCTATGTGAATAATCCCACTGGGTTCCAACTCTGCTATTGCCCTTATGTCCTCGAGCATCTCATCACTTTGCTACTTGGGTGAAGGTGGATCAGATTGTTTGGTGCCGTCTAAGCTTGATAGTCGATACCGAAGTCTGGTTGCAAGGTGATCCAATGAGACATAGTGTTACGCTGTGATCCCTAATTTTTTCCTGGACTGCCCTTTCGGGTTTTCAGTCCACCGGGATACCCTTTTTTCCCAAGCCGCCTTTTCAGGTTTTCGACTTGTCGGATGTACAGTTTTTTCATTTTCATCCCTTATTTTTGCCCGAACCCTCTTGGTTCGCCGGGAAGCCCTTATTTTTGCCTAGGCCAATCGACCTAGCGGGTCATTGGTTATACGTAGTATTTTTTCACTATGTCTGCATTGAAGGGATGTGGAAGGTCATCACCATCCATGGTGGTCAGAATCATAGCTCCTTTTGAGAAAATGTTCTTAACCACAAATGGCCCTTCGTAATAGGGGTCCTTTTTCCCCTGGGATCACCTTGAGGTAGTATGATGCGCTTGATAACCAGGTCCCCAACTTGATACTCTTGTCATCTAACTTTTTGTTAAATGCCTCGATCATCCACTTTTGATACGTTTGACCATGACAAATAGCAGTAAGTCTCTTTTCGTCGATTAAGTTCAGCTGATCAAGCCGGGTCTGAATCCAGTCATCTTCGCTCAAACCTGCATCCTTCATAATCCGAAGAGAGGGTATCTGAACTTCAATAGGCAAGACGGCCTCCATACCATATACCAAGGAATAGGGTGTTGCCCCTATTGACGTCCGCGCTGAGGTACGGTACCCATGAAGAGAAAATGGTAACATCTCGTGCCAGTCTGTGTATGTCACCATCATCTTCTGCACAATCTTCTTGATGTTCTTATTAGCCGCTTCTACAACCCCATTCATCTTCGGCCAGTAAGTAGAAGAGTTGTGATGCTGTATCTTAAACTGCTTGTAGAGTTCAGTGATCATCATGTTATTGAGGTTTGTATCATTGTCCGTAATGATCCTCTCTGGTACACCATATCGACAGATCAGATTATGCCGAATGAACCGTGCCACGGCGTTCTTGGTTACGATAGCAAAGGAAGCTGCTTCAACCCACTTCGTAAAGTAATCAATTGCTACCAGGATGAAATGATGCCCGTTAGATGCCGTAGGTCTGATCTCACCAATCATGTTGATGCCCCACATTGCAAAAGGCCAAGGAGCTGTCAAAACATTCAGAGGTACTGGAGGTATGTGTACTTTATCAGCATAGACTTGGCACTTGTGACAGGTCCAAGAATGCTGATAACAGTTGGCTTCCATGGTGGACCAATAGTATCCTGCTCGTAGGATTTTATTTGCCATGGTGTGTCCACTGGAATGAGTTTCGAAAGTACCTTCATGTAACTCAACCATAATCCTTTCTGCTTCGCTCTTATCCATACATCGCATCAAGGTTGAATCATGGTTACGCTTGTAAAGGATACCATTGTTGATGAAGAACTTCGCCGCGAACCTCCTAAGAAACTTCTTATCATTAACAGATGCACCCTCGGGGTATTCCTGAGCTTCAAGATATCTCGTCACCTCATGAAACCAGGGTTTATCTGCTACTTCTTCAGTCTCAATGTCACAGCAATGTGCAGGTTCGTCCAACCTCTCAATAGTAATCTGGGGAGCTTCATTGTCCCATCTGACCTTGAACATAGAAGACATCGTAGCTAGCGCGTTCGCCAACTGATTCTCCTCTCTAGGGAAGTGTTCAAAGGTTATCTCCTCGAAGTGTGGAAGCAACGTCAACACATACTCCTTGTAAGGAATAATATTTGGGTGCTTCGTATCCCACTCGCCTTTGATCTGACTGATCATGAGAGTGGAATATCCGAATACACTTAAGAACTTAATCCTTAGGTCAATAGCTGCTCGAAGACCCATAATGCCTGCTTCATACTCCGTCATGTTGTTGGTGCAGTTGAAACATAGTCAGGAGGTGAAAGGAGTATGAGAGCCTTCAAGAGATATGATCACGGCGCCAATGCCATTACCCAAAGCGTTTGAAGCTCCATCAAAGTACATAGACCATCGGGATCCTTCCTCAGGTCCTTCATCCGGTCCAGGTGTCTCACAGTCAGTCACCAACATGATGTTCTCATCCGGGAATTCAAAGTTCATAGACTGGTAATCATCCACTGCCTGATATTCCAGATGATCTGCTAACACACTTCGCTTAATTGCCTTTTGAGTCGTGTATTGGATGTCATACTCAGTTAAAATCATCTGCCATCTTGCTATTCTTCTGGACAAGGCAGGCTTCTCGAAGATATACTTGATTGGATCCATCTTTGATATCAATAGAGTAGTGTGAGTCAGCATATACTGTCTCAGCTGGCGAGCAGCCCATGCCAAAGCGCAGCAAGTTTTCTCAAGCAATAAGTATCGAGTCTTGCAGTCGGTAAACTTTTTGCTAAGGTAATAAATAGCATGCTCTTTTCGGCCAGACTCGTCATGCTAACCCAACACGCACCCCCATCGAATTATCGAGTACTATCAAGTATAAGATCAAAGGTCTCCCTTCAACTGGAGGCATCCGAATAGGAGGCTCTTGGAGATATTCTTTGATCCTTTCGAAAGCGGCTTGACATTCATCGTTCCATCTTACAACTTGATCTTTCTTCAGTAACTTGAAGATCGGTTCACAAGTAGTAGTCAGGTGTGAGATGAATCGGGCAATATAGTTCAGACGTCCCAAAAATCCTCTGACTTCTTTTTCTGTTCGGGGAGCCGGCATTTCCTGTATAGCCTTCACCATTGCAGGGTACACTTGAATACCTTTGTCACTAATGATGAAACCTAGCAGCTTACCAGACCTCACACCAAAGGTGCACTTGTTTGGGTTTAACCTCAGCTTGTACAACTTCAACCTGTCAAATAGCTTCTGAAGATGGTCAAGGTGTTCTTCCTCAGTCTGGGACCTTGCAATCATATCCTCAACATATACCTCAATCTCATGATGAGTCATGTCGTGGAACAAAGCGACCATGGCGCACTGATACGTTGCCCCAGCATTCTTCAATCCAAAAGGAATAACCTTGTAGCAAAAGGTACCCCATTGAGTAACAAAGGTTGTCTTCTCCATGTCTTCGGGAGCCATTTTAATATGATTATAACCAGAGAAACCATCCATAAAGGAGAAGACCTTATGCTGTGTGGTATTGTCAACCAGAATGTCGATATGACATAGAGGAAAGTCATCCTTGGGGCTTGCCCTGTTCCGATTCCTATAGTCAACACATATTCAAACTTTACCATCCTTCTTCGGCACCGGAACCACTTTGGACACCCACTGTGGGTAAGAAGTAACTTCTAGAAAACCGGCGTCAAACTACTTCATAACTTCAACCTTGATTTTCCCAGACATCTCTGGGCGCATTCGGCAAACATTCTATTTCACTGGAGGACAGTCTTCCTTGGTAGGCAATCGGTGAACCACGATATCAGTATCTAACCCAGGCATATCTTCATAAGACCAGGCAAAGATCTCAACATAGTCACACAGCATCTGAATCAGCCGTTGCTTAACACTAGCTTCCAAATTTGCACCGATCTTGACCTATTTATTGTCTACCTCTGTACCCAGATTTACTGTTTCCACTAGCTTTTCATGCGGCTGTATAGCCCTCTCTTCCTGAAGTAACAGTCTAGCAAGTTCACCAGGCACTTCACAATCATCCTCACCTTCGTCCTCGGCTTGGTTGATCGGACTTTCGAAGTCATAATTGGCAGTAGCAGAGTCGTTATCAGTGAGATCTAGAGTGGATGTAGACCTGTATATGTGAGTGTGTGTAAAATAGCTGTTTTGCAAGATAAAAAAGAAAAACAGGGAGCGCAAAATTTGAAATGCAAGAAAACGTCCAATGCTTTTATTAATGATATATGGAAATGACACACATAAAGCCCTCACAAACAAAACCACGGTGTCTCGGGTAAGGCACCGGGCCGTAAAGTTTTAAAGATTATCTGTTACAAATTCAAAACAAAAGTCTCATTACTAGGTAATAAAAGAAATTGGCACGAAGTCCTTTGCCGTCCAATTGCTTAGTCCGCCGTCAGTAGTCGGGTAAATCCAACTATCAAACTCAGACTCTTCATCGTCGTCTTCAATCATGTTCACTTCAGTATTAGTAATACGCAGGGGAGGTCTTCCAATCCACGCGCGCCGAACAGCCCTTTGAGATTCTGCAGTGAAACCCAAACCAAACTTGTCAGTCTTGTGTGTAAAATCAGGGAGTTGGCCCCAATTCGCACACCCACCTTTCTCAATAACAGCCCGGGCATCCTTTAGGGAAGCCATCTTCATTGGAGGATCTTCAGTAACAGTTTCAGTTGATGCCAGCGTCTGGGAAACTTCTTCAAAATGTTGACACGGGGTCTCAATGAACTCCCCGTCCATTTCCACATACCAAAATGAGTTGAGGTGGCTCACCATATACTCCTCTTCTCCTCGTACCGTAACAATTTTCCCCTTTACTGGGTACTTCAACATTTGATGGAGCGTAGAAGTTACTGCCCCAACTTTGTGGATCCACAGGCGACCCAGCAAACAGGAATAAGATGGCCGAATGTCCATCACATAGAATGTAGACGCGAAGATCTGAGAACCAACCTTAACTGGAATATCCACCTCTCTATGTACCATCCTCTTGGATCCGTCAAAGGCCCTAACCACAATGTTACTCGGCTTCAGCACCTACCCTTCACAGTCTAACCGGTCTAACGCTTTCTTGGGTAAAACATTCAACGAGGACCCAATATCCCCCAATACGTGAGCTAGAGTAGTGCCCTTTCACTCGATTGAAACATGCAAGGCATCATTGTGATTCTTCCCCTTGGCAGTTAAGTCTGTGTCGGAGAAACCCAAACCGTTATCTACTGTCAAACTAGCCACACAATCTTTGAACTGGTCAGTAGATGTCTCCTGGGGCACGTGCGCAGTCTTTACGAAAGCAATCAGAGCCTTAGCATGGGCCTCTGAACACAGCAATAAAGACAACATAGAGATCTTCGACGGGGTTTGCCCCAAATGTTCGACTACATTGTAGTCACTTTTCTTGATGATATTTAAAATTTCATATATCTCCTGTCTAGAGGCTTCAACAGTAATCTTCCTCGGTGCCTCCGTTCGGGCAGGCTCACCGGTGATCCCTTTTCCCCGAGTGTCAGATGACTCGGCAACATGGGTAAGGATTGGAACAGGAATAGGGACAGTAGCAGATGTACTGGCAGGTGTAATAACAACAGGCTTCTGAAAAATTGGTGGAGAGATCTCAGGGGAGAAAAGTCTTCCTCTTCGGGTGACTTTACTAGATCCAATAATATTGTTGATGTCAGTATCAGCCTCTTCATCCTTCAAGTCTTGTTTAACCCCGTGATAATATACATTAGCCCCATAGTGCCATGGGACAGCCTTATCTGACGTATAGGGGATAGGTCTAGGAACAATGATGATTAATGGAGCGATTCTCGGAACAAATGTAATTCTAACAGGCTTTCTCAAGGAAGCCTTGGAAGAATTGGCGAAAATGGTGATTATGGAAACTTCTTCAACAGGAACCAAAGGAACAATAGTTTTCTCGAACAAGATTTCTTTATTATCCATCAGGCGTTGGACACCTGACTTCAAAAGATGGCAACCAGTAGGCAGGACGGAACACAAATGGAAACCTTCTCCACAGCCCGGAAATAAACCGGCTAACAGAAGGTTCTTCTTCACAGTCATTAATGGAGTAACAATGTATTTCACAGAAGTCACAAACACATCATCATCCACAGCATTCACTCCATGATTTGGCATAGGAGAAGTCATAACATTAGGTTTTTCTGGCTCTTCAAACTCAATCTCCTTAGCATCAATCAGATCTTGTACCTTATTCTTCAAGGCCCAACAATTATTGGTATCATGCCCCGGGCTATCAGAGTGATAAGCACAGCGGGCGTTTGGATTTTACAACGGTGAGATGGTGTTGGGATTCTTCGGAGCTTCCCTCGGAATCAACAAGTTAGTCTTCAACAACTGTGGCAGAATTTGAGATAAAGTCATGTTGAGCCGAGTAAACTGTCTTTGAGGCCTCTCTTCCCTTGGCTGAGTGTTGCGTTGTGTGGCAACAGTTGGTCTTGAAATAACTACCACATTAACTGCTTGGTGGCGCTCGGGTCGACTTTGGTTCCTAGAGCTGTAAACTGCACTAGACTCCTTCTTGAAGGGCTTCTTCTCTGTACTTGACGAAGCACCTTTCTGTAACTTGCCGCTCTTGATACCGGCTTCAACTCTCTCCCCAGTCATAATTAACTCAGTAAAACCTGACGATGAACTTCCGATCAAATGGTTAAAATACGTACCAGACAGGATCCCCAAAAACATATCCACCAACTCCCTGTCAGCCAGAGGGGGTTGGACTCTACCAGCAAGGTCTCTCCACTTCTGAGCGTAGTCTTTAAAACCTTCGCTCGCACCCATAGACATACCCTGAAGTTGGGTACGCGTGGGAGCAAGGTCAGCATTATATTGGTACTGCTTGTAAAAAGCAGCAGCAAGGTCCTCCCAATTACGGATGCTAGCTCCTTCCAGCTGATAGAACCATTCAAGTTGAGTCCCTGAAATACTATCTTGAAATAAGTGAATCCAGAGATTCCTGTCAGCAGTATACGGTTGAATCTTTCTAACATACGAACAGAGGTGTAGCTTTGGGCAGGAGACCCTGTCGTACTTAGAAAAGACTGATGCTTTGAACTTGTGGGGAATCACCACCCCAGATGCTAGACCCAACTCTCTAAAATCCAGCCCATGTATCTTTTGGATCTCCATCGCGCTTAACCGGTCTTCAAGCTGCTTGTACCTATCCTCAGCAAGAGGATACTGGTCTTCATCAAAGTCAATCTCATTGTCAGAAACAACAGGACTAGGAGCCCTTCTCTCTTCCTGATTCTCTCCCCCTCCAGATGAGTGAGATAAATCAACTTCCTCCTGCAACCTGTTTCCAAACCTGTGACCCATATTCAGGAGGATTGTCTTCTTCCTCTTCTTCCTCTTATCCTTCAATATAAGAGTCTTCAGATCTTTCTTCCCCTTGGCCAAGTTCATGAACATTTCTTGGAACTGAGCGTTTTGAGCTTGTAGAGCCTTAATAGCTTGATCAATGGATGTTTCAGCAGACATGATGTTGAAATAAACAGCGAAGAAGATAAGAGACCTGTAAGGGTACCTGTAATGAGGTGCATGGTAATGGAATGCATATGATATGATTTCATAGACTTTGGGAGATTCAAATTCGTAAACCAAAATGAAACACACTTTTATTAGATTAAAAACTTGAAACAATGTTTGACAAATGCCTTTAAGGCGTTACAAAAAGAAAAACTGAAAAGTAAATCAAAACTAGAAATAGAAAAATACGTCGGTGCTCCCATGGTCGTTTTTTGTTGGTGCTGACATAGTCATTGAGGACCTTCTCATTCTCAAGCTGCCTTGTAAGCTTTAGGATCTTCCGCTCCTGCTCATGATACTTTTCTCTGTAAGTATCCCGTTCTTCTCTCAACTGGATCCACAGCCTCTTTAATGCCCCAATGTCAGTAGGCATGTACGGATGTAAGACAGTAGGAGGAACCCCTTCTTCTCCAGTACTCTCAACAATTACCGATAAAACAGCTTCGTACGACATCCCTAGCTTTTGGGCACGGGCCCGAACCCACCAGAGATACGGCTCCATTGGAAGAGAAGTCTTCACTCCTAGCTCGTGCGGATCAGACCTGTTAACCCTATTCCAAGCTCGTATGAACCTGCAGCGATGTCCCTTACTATCCCCTTGGAAGTCAAAGACAATGCTCGGAATTAGCAACTCATGAGGACCTTCCTTTCTAGCTCGCCCAAACTGTCGTAAGGCCAGACAAGGATTATAGGTGATTGTGATCGGTGGATCTGGAACTGACTGTTTAACGCTGGTTCGCGAAATGTCGCGGAAGCAAGAGTCGCCACCGTCTTTTATTTTCTCCAACATGGACAGGACAAAAGCACAGCAAAATTCCTTATGAGATAGTTTCTCAGTTCGAGAGGTAGATTTATAGAAAGGGAAGGTGTTAGCACCCTTTCTATCCATGGTTATCCATGGGATCTTAGATACTTGCTCATTGTGTTTTCAAAATGTTTGTTTGCTTTTCAAGTTGTGAGTGGGTTTTGAAAAAGTTTCGTTTAAAGATTTCAGATCGACTCTTGTATCAGTCCTAAAGAGTGCTTGAAAAATTGTTTTGAAAGCTTTTTGAAAGTGTCGGTGTGAAAAGAGTTTTGATTTGTTTTTGAATAGAGCAAGTATCCATGAGTCATCTACCTACCCTAAGGAATTAGGCTGTGTAAATGTCCTTAAGGTAGTGCCATCCCACCATTGAGAGGTAGGTAGCACCACCGTTGGAGGACATTTACACATCCTAATTCCTTAGGGTAGGTAGATGATTCATGGATACTTGCTCTATTCAAAAACAAATCAAAACTCTTTTCACACCGACACTTTCAAAAAGCTTTCAAAACAATTTTTCAAACACTCTTGAGGACTGATACAAGAGTCGATCTGAAATCTTTAAACGAAACTTTTTCAAAACCCACTCACAACTTGAAAAGCAAACAAACATTTTGAAAACACAATGAGCAAGTATCTAAGAGCCCATGGATAACCATGGATAGAAAGGGTGCTAACACCTTCCCTTTCTATAAATCTACCTCCCGAACCGAGAAACTATCTCATAAGGAATTTTGCTGTGCTTTTGTCCTGTCCATGTTGGAGAAAATAAAAGACGGTGGCGACTCTTGCTTCCGCGACATTTCGCGAACCAACATTAAACATTCAGTTCCAGATCCACCGATCACAGAACTGGCGACTCTGCTGGGGAGAGTATGTTGACTTGCTGGCTCACTCTCTGGGGAGTTAAGATATCTTGGTTACGTTCTTCAGCCGAACTTACCTTGGTACCTTGGGGGACAGAACAATTAGATCGCTTAGACAACTCATTATTGCCCCTGTTTCTAATGTTACCTGTAATTGATCCTTTATTTCGTATGCAAATATTTATGAGTTAGCAATTAGTGTCAAATGCATATATCACAAATTGAACATTGGACGTTCTTCGTAAAACAAAACAGAAAAAGGAAAAACAATTGGCAATTTAGCTGAAAAGTGAATTTGTATTGATTTTTCAATTTGCCTGTAAATAGGCGTTTATGTACAAGAGGCTGACGTCCTAGTAAGAGGACGCCGCCGAACAACAGAGTTTATACATTTTTGTAAAAAAGGAAAATAAAACAGCTATGTGAAAAGAATAATCCCACTGGTTTCCAACTCTGCTATCGCCTTTATATCTTCGAGCGTCTCATCACTTTGCTGCTCGGTTGACGATGAAGCTGATTGATCGATGCCGTTTGAACTTGATAGTTGATACCGGATTCTGGATGCAAGGTGATCCAATGAGACATAGTATTACGCTTTATCCCTAACTTTTGCCTGGACCGCCCTTTCGGGTTTTCAGTCCACCGGGATACCCATTTTTGCCCAAGCCGCCCTTTCAGGTTTTCGACTTGCCGGGTGTACAGATTTTTTCACTTCATCCTTCATTTTGCCTGAACCCTTTTGGTTCGCCGGGAAGCCCTAATTTTTGCCTAGGTATGTCAACCTAGCGGGTCTTTTATCATGCGTAGTATCTTTTTACTATGTCTGCATTAGCGGGGTGAGGAAGTTCGTCACCATCCATGGTGGTTAGGATCATGGCTCCTCCTGAGAACACATGTTTAACCACAAATGGCCCTTCGTACGTGGGGGTCCATTTGCCCCGGGGATCACTTTAAGGAAGAATGATGCGCTTGATTACCAGGTCCCCAACTTGATACTCTTGTGGTCTGACCTTCTTGTTAAATGCCCTGATCATCCGTTTTTGATACGTCTGACCATGACATATAGCAGTAAGTCTCTTTTCGTCGATTAGGTTTAGCTGATCAAGTCGTGTCTGGATCCAATCATCTTCGCTCAGATCTGCATCCTTCATTATCCGGAGAGAGGGTATCTGCACTTCGATCGGTAAGACTGCCTCCATGCCATAGACCAAAGAAAAAGGAGTTGCCCCGGTTGACGTCCTTGCTGAGGTACGGTACCCATGAAGAGCGAACGGTAACATCTCGTGCCAATCTTTATAGGTCACTGTCATCTTCTGCTCAATTTTCTTGATATTCTTATTTGCCGCTTCGACAGCCCTATTCATCTTCGGCCGGTAGGGAGAAGAGTTGTGGTGATGTATCTTGAATTGCTTGCAGAGCTCAGTGATCATCTTGTTATTGAGATTGGTACCATTGTCCGTAATGATCCTTTCTGGGACGCCGTATCGACAGATCAGGTTATGCCGAATGAACCGTGCCACAACGTTCTTGGTTACTGTAGCGTAGGAAGCTGCTTCAACCCACTTTGTAAAGTAATCAATCGCTACCAAGATGAAGCGATGCCCGTTGGATGCTGTAGGTTTAATCTCGCCGATCATATCAATGCCCCACATTGCAAAGGGCCAAGGTGCAGTCAGGACATTCAGAGGAACTGGAGGAACGTGCACCTTATCTGCATAAATCTGGAACTTATGACATGTCTGAGAATGTTGGTAACAGTCGGCTTCCATGGTGGACCAGTAATATCCTGCCCGAAGGATTTTCTTTGCCATGGTATGTCCACTGGAATGTGTTCCGAAGGTACCTTCATGTAGCTCCGCCATGATCTTTTTTGCTTCAGTCTTATCCACACAACGCAGTAAGGTTGAATCATGGTTTCGCTTGTACAGAATGTCGTTGCTAAGGAAGAACTTTGCTGCGAACATTCTCAGAAACTTCTTCTCGTTGACAAATGCTCCTTCAGGGTATTCTTGAGCTTCCAGATACCTCTTCACCTCATGATACCAGGGTTTTTCAGTTACCACCTCAGCCTCAAGATCACAACAGTATGCAGGTTCGTCTAGTTTCCAAATGATGATCCGGGGAGCCTCGTTGTCCCATTTGACCTTGAACATGGAAGACATCGTATCCAGCGCGTCCGCCAACTGATTCTCCTCTCTTGGGAAGTGTTCAAAAGTTATCTCTGTGAAATGGGGGATCAATGTCAACACACATTCTTTGTAAGGAATAAGATTCAGATGTTTCGTATCCCACTCGCCTTTGATCTGATTGATCACGAGAGAGGAATCTCCGAAGACACTCAGAAACTTAATCCTTAAGTCAATCGCAGCTTGAAGACCCATGATACATGCCTCATACTCCGCCATGTTGTTGGTGCAGTTGAAACATAGCCGGGCAGTGTGTGGAGTATGAGTGCCTTGAGGGGATATGATCACAACGTCGATACCGTTACCCAAAGCGTTGGAGGCTCCGTCAAAGTGCATAGACCATCGGGATCCTTCCTCAGGTCCTTCATCCGGTCCAGGTACTTCACAATCAGTCACAATCATGATGCTCTCGTCTGGAAACTCAAAGTTCATTGACTGATAGTCATCTACTTCCTGGTGTGCCAAGTGGTCTACCAATACACTTCCTTTGATAGCTTTCTGAGTCGTGTACTGGATGTCGTATTCCGTCAAAATCATTTGCCATCTTGCTATTCTCCCAGACAGAGCAGGCTTTTCGAATATGTACTTTATTGGATCCATCTTTGAAATCAACAAGGTAGTGTGAGTCAGCATATACTGTCTCAGCCGGCGAGCAGCCCATACCAAAGCGCATCAAGTTTTCTCTAGCAATGAGTATCAGGTCTCACAGTCGGTAAAAGTTTTGCTAAGTTAATAAATGGCGTGCCCTTTTCGGCCAGACTCGTCATGCTGCCCCAGCACACACCCCATTGAGCTGTCAAGTACTGTCCGGTATAGTATTAGAGGTCTCCCTTCAACCGGTGGCATAAGAATGGGTGGTTCTTGGAGATACTCTTTGATTCTGTCAAAAGCGGCCTGACATTCATCATTCCAACATACTACCTGATCTTTCTTCAGCAGCTTGAAGATTGGATCACAAGTAGCAGTTAGGTGCGAGATGAATCGAGCGATGTAATTCAGACGTCCTAGAAAGCCTCTGACTTCTTTCTCTGTCTTAGGAACTGGCGTCTCTTGAATGTCTTTAACCTTGGAAGGGTCCACTTGAATACCCTTGTCGCTCACGACGAAGCCTAGCAACTTTCCAGATCTTACCCCGAAGGTGCACTTGTTCGGGTTCAACCTCAGCTTGTATAACTTCAGACGGTCAAACAACTTTTGTAAATGGTCCAGGTGTTCCTCCTCAGTTTGGGACCTTGCAATCATATCGTCGACATACACTTCAATCTCATGGTGGATCATGTCATGAAATAAAGCAACCATGGCACGTTGGTAGGTTGCCCCAGCATTTTTCAGTTTGAATGGCATGACCTTGTAGCAGAAGGTGCCCCACTGAGTAACAAAGGTAGTCTTTTCCATGTCTTCAGGAGCCATCTTGATTTGATTATAACCTGAAAAACCATCCATGAAGGAGAACACCTTGTGCTGAGCAGTATTGTCAACCAGAACATCAATGTGAGGTAGGGGAAGTCATCCTTGGGGCTGGCCCTGTTTAGATCCCTGTAGTCAACACACATTCTGACCTTACCATCTTTCTTTGGCACCAGAACCACGTTGGCAACCCACTGAGGGTAGGAAGTCACTGCTAGAAACCCGGCATCGAATTGCTTCATAACCTCAGCTTTGATCTTCTCGGACATCTCTGGACGCATACGCCGGACCTTTTGCTTAACCGGAGGGCATTCTTCCATGGTAGGCAAATGATGGACCACAATGTCGGTATCCAACCCAGGCATGTCTTCATAGGACCAGGCGAAGATCTCCACATAATCATGCAACATCTGAACCAACCGTTGTTTTACACTGAGCTCCAGATTGGCACCAATCTTAACCTCCTTTTTATCTGCATCGGTACCCAGATTTATCGTTTCCACTGGCTCTTCATGTGGCTGAATGGCCCTCTCTTCCTGGAGTAACAGTCTTGCAAGCTCTCCAGGAACTTCGCAATCATCTTCACCTTCGTCTTCGGTTAAGTTGATTGGATTTTCGAAGTCATAACTGGCAGTAGCAGAGTCGTTACCAGTGAGATCCAGAGTGGATTGAAACCTGTATATGTGAGTGTGTGTAAATACAGCTTGTTTTGCAATATATAAAGAAAGAAAGGGAGCGCAAGATTTGAAATGCGAAAAACGTCAAATGTCTTTATTCATGATATATGTAAATGACAAGTAATAAGCCCTCACAAATGAAGCCACGGTGCCCCGGGTAAGACATCGGGCCATAAAGTTTCAATTTATTGTTTATTACAAAATAAAATAAAGGAATTAATTACTGCGTAACAAAAGTAACAGGTATGTGATCTTTTGCGGTCCAATTGGTCAGTCCACCATCAGTCGTCTGGTAGATCCAGCTATCAAACTATGATTCCTCCGTGTCGCTCTCAATAGCATTCACTCCCGGGTTGGTGATGATCACGGGAGGTCTTCCGATCCTTGCTTTGCGTACAGCCCTCTAAGCCTCTGCAGTGAAACCCAGCCCAAACTTGTCAGTTTTAGGAGTAAAATCAGGGAGCCTGCCCCAGTTAACACATTCACCTTTCTCAATTACAGCCCGGGCGTCCTTTAAGGAGGCCATCTTCAACGGAAAGTCTTCTTCAACCACTATTTCTGCTGACGCCAATGTTGGAGGTACCTCTTCGAAATGTTGAAAGGGGGTTTCAATGAACTCCCTGTCCATCTCAATATACCGGAAGGAATTCAGATGACTAACCATGTATTCTTCCTCCCCCTGCACAGTAACAATCTTCCCTCTGACAGGGTATTTGAGCTTCTGGTGTAGAGTGGAGGTCACTGCCCCAGCTTTGTGAATCCAAGGTCGACCCAGCAAACAGGAATAAGATGGACAAATATCCATCACATAGAAAGTTGAGTCAAATACTTGAGAACCCACACGAATAGGAATGTCTACCTCACCATGAACCATCCTCTTCGACCCGTCAAAGGCTCGGACAATGATGTTGCTAGGCTTCAACTCCAGGCCCTCACAATCCAACCGGTCTAAGGCCTTCTTGGGCAGTACATTCAGGGAAGAACCGGTGTCCACCAACACGTGTGTGAGAGTAGTGCCCCTGCATTCTATAGAGACATGCAGGGCATCATTGTGGTTCTTTCCCTTAGCAGTAAGATCAGCATCCGAGAAACCCAAACCATTGTTAGCTGTCAAATTGGCCACACAGTCAGTGAATTGATCTGCAGATGTCTCTTGTGGCACATGGGCCGTCTTCAGAAATGAAATCAGGGCCTTGGCATGGGCCTCTGAGCACATCAGCAATGATAGCATGGAGATCTTGGAGGGGGTATGCCCCAGCTGTTCAACGACGTTGAAATCGCTTTTCTTGATTATCTTAAGAATTTCCTCCATCTCTTGCTGGGAGGCTTCAACATTGACATTCTTCGGTGCCTCCATCCGGGAAGGCACATCATCAATCCCTTTGCCCCGAGTGTCAGATGACTCGGCAGCAGGGGTAGAAACTGGATCAGAAGTGGAAACAGGCGCACTTGCAGGCGTAATTATGAGAGGTCCTCGAATAACTGGTGGCGCAATGTCAGGCGAGAAGAGCCTGCCACTGCGGGTAACTTTAGCTGGACCGGTGATATTGCTGATGCTGGTACCGGTGTTGAACTCCTGCTTCACTCCAAGTACATACACATCTGCCCCATAGTGCCATGGGACAGCCTTGTCAGATTCATAGGGGAGGGGCCCCGGGACAGTAATGATGATGGGTGCAACAGACATGATCTTGACTGGCTTCCTCGGGGGAGCCTTGGTAGGATTATTGAAAATTGTGACGACAGATACTTCTTCAGGGGAACAAAGGGAACAACGGTCTTCTTGAAGAGAATCTCCTTGCTATCCATCAGGCTTTGGATGCCTAACTTCAGCAACGGACAACCAGTAGGGGTAACAGCACACAGAAGGCATCCCTTGCTACAACCCAGAAATAAACCGGCTAGCAACAGGTTCCTCTTAACAGTCAATAGAGGGGTAGCAACGTCATTCACAGAAACAACATACAAGTCTTCATCAACAGCATTTACTCCATGCTGGGGCATAGGAGCAGTCACCACATTTGGTCTCTCAGGTGCCTCAAACTGTATCTCCTTCGCATCGATAAGGTCTTGAACCTTATTCCTTAGGGCCCAGCAGTCATCAGTAGAATGTCCCGGACTATCGGAGTGATAAGCACAGCGGGCATTTGGATTATACTTGGGGGATGCAGTATTCACAACCTTCGGAGCCTCTCTGACGGTCACCAAGTTGGTCGATAGCAATTGCGGCAAGATCTGTGACAAGGTCATACTAAGCCGAGTATACTCTCTTCTGGGTCTCTCAGTCCTTGGTTGGTTAGGTTGTCGAGGAGCGGCAGCAGGCTTTGCAATTACCACCGCGTTGACAGCTTTGCGGCTCTCTGGTTTGTCTTGCCTCCTAGGCCCATACACAGCACTGGCTTCCTTTTTGAAAGGCTTCTTTTCAGAAATTGAGGACGCACCTTTCTGAATCTTTCCTGATTTCATACCAGCCTCTATCCTTTCCCCAGTCAGAATGAGGTCAGTAAACCCTGCAGACGAATTGCCAATGAGATGATTAAAGAACGGCCCGGATAGGGTCCCCAAGAACATGTCTACTAACTTACGGTCTGTTAACGGTGGTTGCACCCTGCCAGCCAGGTCCCTCCACTTCTGCGCATACTCTTTAAAACCTTCTCCCGATCCTAGCGACATACCCTGGAGTTGGGTACATGTAGGAGTGAGGTCGGCATTATAATGATACTGCTTATAAAAAGCAATAGCCAACTCCTCCCAGTTACGAACCTTGGTTCCATCCAGCTGATAGAACCATTCGAGATGAGTCCCTGAAAGACTCTCCTGGAAGAAGTGGATCCACAAGTTCTTGTCCACGGTATATGGCTGAATCTTCCGCACATAAGATCTGAGATGTAGCTTAGGGCAGGACTCCCCGTCATACTTTGCGATATATGGTGCTTTGAACTTATGGGGGATTACCACACAAGAAGATAAACCCAAGTCTCCGAAATCCAACCCAGGAACTTGTTGAATTTCCATGGCATTCAGACAGTCTTCCAACTGCTTGTACCTGTCTTCAGCGGGAGGATACTGCTCCTCATTAAAAACAGTCTCGTTGTCAGAGACCACCGGACTTGGAGCCCTTCCCCCCTGGGGACTGCCTTTTCCAACAGAAGAACCAGCTTGATCATCCTCATTCTGCAGTGTGTTACCGAACCTCCGGCCAGTGTTGAATAGAACAGTTCTCCTCTTCTTCTTCTTCTTAACCAGCAGATCCTTCAACTCCTCTTGACCTTGTGCCAAACTCATAATCAGCTCTTGGAATTGGGTGTTCTGAGCCTGAAGGGCCTTGATGGACTGCTCGGTAGATGATTCAGGGTTCATGATGCTGAAATAAACAGCGAAGAACATTAAGCAACTTGAAAAGAAGAGTACCTATGATGCACATGATGAATGGAATGCGTATGATTTATGTTTTCAAAGACAATCGGGAATCAACTTTGTAAACAAAAAGGAACACACTTCATTAGATTCAACTTTGAAATTCAAATTGTTCAACAGGTTGCCCTTAGGCGTTACATAAAATGAAAATACTGAAAAGGGAAATAAAACTGTAAAGGAATATCCAAAGCTCATTAGTGATCCCAGGGTCTCCTCTTCTCAGTACGGATGTAGTCATTCAGAGCTCGCTCATTCTCCAACTGCTTTGTCAGCCTCTGGATCTTCAATTCCTGCTCGTTGAACTTTTCCTGATAAGAATCCCGTTCTTCCCGTAGTTGCGCCCAAGACCTCTTTAGTGTATCAAGATCAGTAGGTATCTGAGGAGGGAGAACAGTTGGAGGAGCCCCATCTCTATCAGGATACTCAAGAATGATGGGTCTGACAGCTTTGTATGGCATACCTAACTTCTGAGCACGGATGTGGACCCATTTGTAGTAGGCTTCCATAGGTAGAGAAGTCTTTGGTCCTAACTCTTGTGGGTCAGCTTTGTGAATTCTGTCCCAAGCCTTGATGAACCTACGACGCAGCTCGTCACTATCTACCTGAAACTCAAAACTGATGTGAGGCACCAACATCTCATGAGGCCCTGCTCTTCTGGCTCTTCCAAACTGACGGAGGGCTAGACATGGATTATAAGAGATCCCTCCTTGGGTACCAATCAGAGGAACGTTAGGATATTCTCCGCAACGATCAATAACAGCTACCTCATCCAAACCCCTGAAAGTCCAAATGATGTCATTATCAGTGAGAGACATTAACCTATGAGCCCAACCTCTTCCTTCTTTGTTCTTCAGCATGAACTTAGGGAGGTGCGAAATAAACCACCTCACTAACAAAGGAATACAACACCACAGAGTTCCTCGTCTTCGGGCAGTACGAGCATAAAGTTGTTGTAGGATATCACCTAAGAGAGTGGGCACAGGGTTCCGAGACATGAAGATCCTTATGGAAGTGACATTAATGAAGTTATCAGGATTAGGAAACAAGACTAGACCATAGATTAAGAGAGCCAGAATGTCTTCATACGCCCTAAAGTCCAGGTCATTCCAGAAACTCTTAGCCTTACCAATCAGAAACTTGGCCAAGAAACCCTTAACTTTGCTTATAGTCACCCAGTTGTCCATTACCTCCTTGTGGGTCAAAGGAAGAGCTGCAGCAATCTCCTCAAGCCTAAGAGTCTTTTCCCAACCAGTGTAGGGAGTCTGATCCAAGATAGGGATACCAAGCAAATCAGAGAACTCTTCCAGGGTAGGGACCAGCTGGAAATCTTGAAAGGTGAAGCACTGGTACAGAGGGTCATAAAACTGTGTCAAGACACTCATCAGTTGTTGGTCCCACTTTGCTGTGACTAAACTGAGAAGAGAACCATGCCTCTGGATGAAGGAAGTAGTATTTGGAATTCTGCTAACCAACTCTTCAAGCAACTCAGGTGGGTGAACAAAGTTGAACCGAATAGTGTTCCTTCGCATAGGCATCATGATTTCCTACAAAACAGAGCAAAGGTGAAACCCTCTTGTCTTTGAAATGGTCAGTCCTTATGCAGGATGCATGCAATGTTTATGATGGCATGATGTTATGATAAAGCACACCACAAATATTCACAAAGGCAAACATGATAAGGCACACAAGTCACACAAGACAAGCCCTTAGAGTTTAGACCAGCATGGGGTCTAGGTATTACCCTCTTTCAGTTTGTTGGTTAAGACCTGTCCTATTAGAAGTAACCGGGTTCTAGAGGATCCCAATATCACTGACTACCCTCAATCGGTCATAACTCCAGCATCGCAATCTTTTCTTGCGGCCAGAACCATCGCGAGAGTTTAGCCTCAATGGGCGTAGCATACTGCTACTGTTCTATTGGCCAAGTTGGGTCATTTAAGGTTCTAAGGTCGGTTGGTGCTTAATGACTCCTCATAAGACCCATATTCTCCTCGTTGCGACACAAGGGATATCGGTACAGACCAAGGTGCCACACCAACGTAGCCACTGCTTCACCCATGTCGGTCTACGCCGGACAGGTCCCTCACAGCTTATGCTACCTAACAAGGTATCCCCAGATCCGGGTTAGGATCTATGAAACTCCGATGCAAGCCCACAATAATAAAGCAAACAAACACATCAATTGAAAACACAAGTGTGAGCTATCCTAAGGTACACCTCACTTTAAAAGTACTCCCCAGCAGAGTCGCCAGTTCTGTGATCGGTGGATCTGGAACTGACTGTTTAACGCTGGTTCGCGAAATGTCGCGGAAGCAAGAGTCGCCACCGTCTTTTATTTTCTCCAACATGGACAAGACAAAAGCACAGCAAAATTCCTTATGAGATAGTTTCTCGGTTCGGGAGGTAGATTTATAGAAAGGGAAGGTGTTAGCACCCTTTCTATCCATGGTTATCCATGGGCTCTTAAATACTTGCTCATTGTGTTTTCAAAATGTTTGTTTGCTTTTCAAGTTGTGAGTGGGTTTTGAAAAAGTTTCTTTTAAAGATTTCAGATCGACTCTTGTATCAGTCCTCAAGAGTGTTTGAAAAATTGTTTTGAAAGCTTTTTGAAAGTTTCGGTGTGAAAAGAGTTTTGATTTGTTTTTGAATAGAGCAAGTATCCATGAGTCATCTACCTACCCTAAGGAATTAGGCTGTGTAAATGTCCTTAAGGTAGTGCCATCCCACCATTGAGAGGTAGGTAGCACCACCGTTGGAGGTGTTCGGGTCAATTTGTTTGTAGGGACAGTGTGGTCACCAGAGTAACAGTAGGACACCTTAGAAGCTACCTTTATGCCATTGATCCTTTTTTAATCCGAGGTAACCGTTTCGAGGCATCTGGATCATGGACATAAGGACTTACTAAAACGTCCTATACTCGACGACCACGTTTCGAAGGGAAGGCAACAGTGAGGCGTACCCTAGAAGTGGTGTGTGAATCTGTGTGTTGTTTTCAGTTTAGCAATCATCTTTGAACATGTTATGGTGAGCTACGCTTTGTTTTTAATTAGCCATTCGTTCTTTCATGCAATTTATAATTTAAAGGTGCTGAAATTTAAATGCGGAAAGTAAAATCCTACGCTATTACAAGGCGCGGGTCTATACATCGCCAAATTAACAAAGACCCGTTTTTATTAAAAATGCGGAAAGTAAAATAAATTCCTAATTACTATTACAAGGCTTGAGCAATTACACAATATTCACAATAAAATAAAATAAATGCGCGAAAGAATAGAACGTTCGAGGGCGTTGGACCCTTTTGAGAAATTAAATGAAATTAAAAAGCTAATTAATTATTTAATTAAGAAAAGAAATGTTTTTATGTTTTTTTTGTATTTAATGAAAATAAAGAAAATTAAAATTAAAATTAAAAGAAACCCTAATTCTAAGTTGTTTTAATTATTATGAAAACATTAAAGTTTAACCTAATTTACTAATCAATTAATATACATGTTTATTTACAAAGATATTTAATAATTAATAGTAATAATAATGAGAAAATTATTTATTTATTTAAAGAAAGAAAAAAAAAAGATAAAAAAATTAGAAACCCTAACTTCTACATATTTTATTTATTTAAGAAAAAAGTGTTAAAATTGAAAAAAAAAACCTAATTTAGTAAACTAAATTTATTATTTAAAGTTTTATTTACAAAAATATTTACTAAATAAATTAATTGACATATTTTAATTTCTGATATTTTTATTATGAAAATTAATTTAATGGTGAAAAGAAATAATTAAAACATTAAAAAGAACTTAAAGAAAATAAAATAAATATAAAAAATAATGCAAACCATGGGGGGGGGGTATCAGACCCTTTTGGAGGTTTATTGAGAAATTTAGGCCCATTAGAAACCAAGGCCTTGTTGACTTTCCAGTTTGCATGTGGAGTAGTTGACTAGCGTGTATGGTAGTCTCCACGTTTTGGCCTTTGGATTGATCATGAAGCCATTTGTCAAGCCAGAGCATGAGGGTGTATGGTGAAGCCTTGAAGGAATGCTGCACATGAACGCATTAAGACAAAAATTATTGAGTATATGGGGGGACCTGGGAATCGAACCCAGGTCCCAGTACCTGCATGACAACTCAATTGCCAACTGAACCAACGCGCGTGTTTGTTAATATAGTGAATGGAAAATATAATATATGAAAACAATGGTTAGTGGTCTGAACAAAGAAAAGCGCGCCAGTATTTGAATCGTCCAACCATCAGATGACACATATGTGTCTTCCTCATTTTTGTGCATGTAACATAATCAAATAGCGGGGGTTTTAAACCTCCACTAACTGCAATTCAGAAAAATAGCGATTAGCATGTAAGCAAATATAAAAAAGGCGCGAGTAGTGAGTTAATCTCGTTTGGATGTCACGATTTCAATGGTACCAGTTTGGTGGTCCAATTTTACCACATGAGGGAAACCCTAATTTAAAGCTTCTGAAACCCTAAAACGCGTCCATGGCAGATCTGGCTACAGGCAGTATTAGTTCAATTAATTGTTACCAATGGCTTCAGAACATCATGGTTAGTGTTAATCAACAATCAAAATACATGAATAATGCATGAAAAGTAAAACACGATTATGAAAAATTTTGTGAAAAGTGTGACTTTTTCTACCAATTCTTGAGGTCTGGAGATTAGCTCTTGATTGTAGCACGTTCCTGGATGTCTTGGCAAGGTTTTGGAATGCTTTTCAAGCCTTGAATTGTACTCTAGGTATGAAAACAATTTTCAATTTTTAGGTGAAAGTTTGCAATTTGGTTATGCAATTCTGAGCAGCCTTTCGTGTGTCTTAGGATTAGGTTAACTTGTGCATAAGTAAGTGAATAGAATTAGGTCAAGAAAACCAGCCCAAAGTCCATCCATTTATGATTTTGATATTTGATTTCCAATCATATAAAATCCAATCTTTTTCAATCTTTTTGCCATGAAGCTCTTGCCAATTGTGAAAGATATTGCCTTTTTGAATGTGAAACGATATCCTTAGCACATAATGAGTGAATTCTCTGCACAAAAAGATTTGAAAGGTATTATTTGATATTTTTTCATATTTAAATTTAATTAAATGAATTAATAATAATAAAAATTCAAATAATTAATCAAAAATAAGAAAATAAATCTCTTTAAGGTCAATGGGTCGTGCATAGCCTTTGGGTTATGATTCATGAAAGAAATTGAGGCCCATTAGCATTTTTGAAGCCTTTTGTGCAAAGTTGACTTTTCAAAATTCCCAAAAATTTCCCAACTTCTACAAGGTATATCTTGCTCAATTTTGAAGATTTGATCATGTTCTTGGACATTTTGGAAAGGTCGTGAAGTCCTCTAACCAATGTATTTGGTCCCATGTCATTTGGATTTACCAATCTCAAATTATGGTCTTTGACTTAAAGTCCCTTTTTGTTGACTTTTGAAAATGACCTATAATGTTGAAATTGATAACTTTTTGTGAGAGCATTTCTTGTACTTGAAGTGTGAAGATGAGTTGTAGTAAATGTCATTCTCTTAAAAATGAGCTTTGGATGGGATTTTTCTGATAAACCATGAAGAAGTTATGCCCTGGTCAATTTGCAGTTGACTTTTTTAGCTGTCCAAAAATAGAAACTTTTGCATCTTGAGACTTTTTTAGCCTTGCCTTGAGAATCATGATCAAGAATTGATCAAATGATGTTTGTGGCTTCAAAATAAGATGTTGACCAAATATTTTGACTTTTGACTGTCAAATGACCATTTTGCCCCTGGAGTTGACTGTGAAGCATTTAGGGTTTTTGACTGTGCAATTTGATGCTGTGAGTCTTGAAACTTGGCCTATGGATGCTTGACAATGTATATGGGCATGTGGGACTTGATTGGACCCTTGAAAACTTCAATTTCTTTGCCAGAACCAAAACCCTAATTTTGACTGTGTTAGGAGGCAATTGGACTGTGCAACCCTTGAGAGATTTTGAAGCTTGATCTTGCCAAATCTTGGAGAATATGGGAGGGCAAATTTTGGGGTACAACAGTGATCCCTCCCCTAATTCCAAGTAAAGGAACATTGGGGTATTCTCCGCACCGATCAATAACAGCTACTTCTTCCATGTCTTTAGTGCTCCAGATGATGTCTGTGTGAGCCAGGGACATAATTCTGTAGGCCCATCCCATACCTTCCTTGTTCTTAAAAATAGATTTGGGGAGGTGAGAAATAAACCACCTAGCCAGCAATGGTGCACAACACATAAGGGTTCCCCGTTTCCGAGCAGTACGAGCATAAAGATCATGCAGAATGTCACCCAAGAGAGTGGGCACAGAATTACGGGACATGAAGATCTTCACTGTGTTCACGTCGACGAAAGAATCTGAATTAGGAAACAGAACCAAACCATAGATGAGAATTGCCAGGATATCTTCGAATGCTTGAAAATCCAAACTGTCCCAAAACTGATTAGCCTGACCAACCAAGAACTTAGCCAAGAAGCGTTTTGTCCCACTCTGAGTCTCCTAGTTAGACATTATGTCAGCCTTTGTCAGATGTAGGTTTGTAGCAACATCCTCTGGCCTAAGAGCTTTCTCACAACTTGTAAATGGCGTCTGCTCTAGAATAGAAATACCAAGTAAATCAGAGAACTCTTCCAAAGTAGGGACCAACTGATAGTCCAGGAAGGTGAAGCAGTGGTGTAATGGGTCAAAGAACTGGCACAAGACACTCAACATCTGCTCATCCATCTTAGAAATGACCAAACCAAGGAGGTGACCATGTCTTCTGACAAAAGAGAAAGTATCTGGAACTTTTGCAACCAAATCTCTAAGCTGAGTAGGAATCTATACAAAGCTGATCCGAATAGTGTTTCTACGCATAGAGGCCATGACCTACAAAAAAGAACAAAGATGAACCCCCTCTATCTTTGAAATGGGTTAGTATGATGCAAGATGCATGCAATATCATGATGCATGATGTTATGATAAAAACACCACACTAGTATTCACAGATAGCAAACATGGTAAGGGCAAACAAGTCACATAGTAGCCCTTAGATTTCAGGCTGGCATGGAGTTTAGGTATTACCCTCTTTCAGTTTAGTTGGTTCAAACCTGTCCTAGTAATAGTAACCGGGTTCTAGAGGATCTCAATATCACTGACCACCCTCGATCAGTCATAATTCCAGTTTAGCAACATTTTCTTGCAGCTGGAATCATCGCGAGAGTTTGGTCCCAATGAGTGTAGCATACTGCTACTTTTCTATGGCCAAGTTGGTCAATTATAGGTTCTAAGGTCAGTTGGTGCTTAATGACCCCTTAGCTGACCCATATTCTCCTTGTTCCACCACAAGGGATATCGGTACAAACTAAAGTGCCACACCAATGTAGCTACTGCTTCAACCGTATCGGTCTACGCCGTATAGTTCCCTCACAGTCTATTGCTACTTACCTAAATGGTATCCCCAGATCCGGGTTAGGATATATAGTAACTCTGATTTAAACCCACAAAGATAAAGCATACAAATCAAGCAATTGAAAACATTATGATGAACTATTCCTAAGGTACACCTCACTTATTAACTCCCTAGCAGAGTTGCCAGTTCTGTGATACGGTGGAAAGAATTGACCGTTTTTGGAATGTTGGTTCGCGTTTTGCGTTTGTGTTTGCAAAATGTCGCGGTAAGCAAGAGTCGCCGTCGACTTTTATTTTATCCAACAAGGAAAGGAAAAAAGCAAAAATAAATTCCTTTTTCGAGATATTTCTGAGTACGGGGGGGGGGGGGGGGGGGGGGGGGGGGGGTAGATTATAGAAATGGAAGGTATTAGCACCCTTTCTATCCGTAGTTATCTACGGGCTCTTAGGTACTTGCTCATCATTTTCAAAATTGTTTTCTTTGTGCTTGTGGGTTTTGAAAAGTTTTGTTTTAACTTCTATTTAACTCTTGCGTCTGTGTTCAAGAGTGTAATGAAGTGTTTATGAAAACTTTGTTTTGAAAAGGAGTGTAAGTGTGAAAAAGAGTTTTGTTTTCGATGAGCAAGTATCTAAGAACTAATCTACCTACTCGAAAAAGGAATCGTTCTATGCTAATTTCCTTTAGACAATGCTATCCCACTATTAGTGAGTAGGTAGCACGGTCGTTAGAGTTTGAGGGTCAATTCGAAAGAGGGACATACGGTCACTAAAGCAACGTTAGGACGTCTTAGCGATAACCTTAATGTCTTAGATCATTTATCCGAGGCAACGATATCCGAGGCAACTATGATCTTTTAGACAAGAGGGCGACCTCTAAAACAATCTATACTCAATGACCGTGTACAAAGGCAACCATGTGGGGTGTACCCTAGGAGTGCGCATGAGAGAGTGTATTGATTTGGGTTATTTTTATCTTTGCACATGTTTAAGGTGATCTAACTGTTTTAAGATTAAGCATTCATTCTTGTCATGCAAGCCCTATTATTAAACATCTAACATTTGAATATTTGCAGAAATTAAAGGTGCGGAAATTAAACTAAATTATTACAAGGCGTCGGGTATTTACATCGCCAAAAGCAACCCTTTGAAATTTAAAAGCGGAAAAATAAATATCCTAATTAATTATTACAAACCGGGAGCAGATACATTAATTGGATAAAGAAAAATAAAGCGCACGATGCAAAATTAAATTGAATGCGAAATTAGGGTTTTGACCCCTTAAAGAAAATGTTTTTTTTGTTGTTTTTATTTTTAAGAAAAGAAATTAAATCCTAAAATTAAAATGCTAAATTAATTAATAAATAAATTAATTAATGTAAAATATTAAATGACATCTTTTTGGAGTTTTTTGTTATTTTAGGAAAGAAAATAAAATAATTAAATTAATGTTAAAACCTATTAATTCTAATTGATTTTTTATTATTTGCGAAATAAATCAAAGTTACCTAATTAATCAACCTAATTAATTAATTAATATTTATTAATGAAAAAAATAATGTTCTGAAATTTAATTGGATAAAAATATTTTTTGTGATTTTTTTGATAAAAAAGAAATTAATTTATTGGTTAGTGATTAATTAAACAAAATAAAATAATTAAATAAAACAAACAAAATATAAAAAAAGGTAGATAATGGGCCTAATTTTGAGGTGTGAATAGTAGTTATTCTGGCCCAATGATGCTGGTCCAGATTGACTTTTGTTGATCTAGTGCATGTGCGTTGACTGGCCTTGTGGTGCACCTCCAATAGTGGCTATCAGATCTGGCCATCTGGCCATCTGGCGTGCTAGATGGTGAGTGTCCATGATGGAAGCTTGGCTTGAGTATGCACTAGATTACCTGAAAACAAATATCATGAAGAAAATAAGGGGACCTGGGATTCGAACCCAGGCCCCAAGGGGAAATTCCTGCCACGCCTACCACTGAAGCACTTGTTCCTTTTTGTTAATGTAATGAAAATCAATAATAATATATAAAACAAAAGCTAATGGACAGAAAATAAAAAATAAGCGCGCGCTGTTTGAATGGATGAATGGTGGGATGACAACTCATCTTCCCTTTCCTTGAACAGTGGCTAAAAATACAAAGGCATATACCCACGGACGTTGTATGTTGCTATAAGTCAGGCTTATTCCAAAATCTCCTACAGGCCATGTAAACAAATTCTAAGACAATGGTTAGACTCGTCTCATCCTCCTGATTGCAACCATAGCCATTATTAAGGCCAATTGTACCTGAAAACGAAAACCCTAAAAGCACACTCGAAACCCTAGCTATGGTGAATTTCGATTCAGTCCAGATAAATGAAATTGGCTATTGGCAAAAGCTTGCAAGCATCATAGTGATCAATAATATGCAATTATTTTTCATTATAGATGCAAGAATGAAGCTTTTCGAATTCAAGAAAATGGTGGTTCCGTGAACGACTTACAGTGCACTGGAGGGCTCGAAAACGCCTGCTCTTGGTTGCTTTCGCTTGTGGAGATTGCCAGGAGACGATTGGGACAATTGCCAAGCCTTGAGGATGTGTCTAAGTGGGATTTTGATCTCACACTTTTCTTTGATTTTTTTAGATTTTGTTTTCTCTCTATGCTTGATCTCCAACCCTATTTTTGGTATGCACGTAACCCTTATGTATTGTACAATGCATTAGGGTTGATTACCTTGCCCAAATTTTCCTCTTTCAATAAAATTGATATTTGATTTGATCCTCCTTTAAAGCTTTCCAAAATTGACTTATTTTGAATCTTTTTGTACACAATTGCCTTGATGCGAATTTGGAATGGTGCTAGCTATCCAATGAAGCCTGAAATCATCAAAAGATCTTTGGTTTTCAATAATTTTGATTTTATTTGATTTGTTTTGATTTAATTCAAATTAATTCAAATAAAAATCAAAACAATTAATCAAAATATGATATGGACAGATGGCCAAGGCTAGAGCACGTGGGCTGTAATGCCACCTCAAAACAAGTGAAAAACAATGGGCCCATTTGGCAAAATTTGAAGTTTTGGGGATAGTTGACTTTTGGCAATTTTGCAAAAAAAGGTCAACTTCAACAATGCATAACTTCCTCAATTTTGACTCTTTGGAGGTGTTCGTTGACTTTTTATATATCTTGAGATGTCCTCTAATCAACCCTTTTGGTCTCATCTCAATTTCATATTCCATGCTCATGTATGAAGCTTTGACAAAAAAAAAGGTGTTTTTGATGACTTTTCAAAATGACCTATAATGTGCAAATTGATAACTTCTTGTGACTGCATATTTTGATCTTGGGGGATGAAAATTGATTGTAGGGAATTTCATCCTCTTAAAAATGAGCTTTGGATGGGTCATTTCTCATAAAGTATGAGAAATTTATGCTTGGTCAAAGTTGGGTTGACTTTTCCTACAAAACCCTAACTTAGCAACTTTTGAATCTTGATGAATTATGAGCAATCCTTGATGAATAATGATCAACCATTGATAAAATGATGAAATATACTTCAAAATTAGGATGTTGACAAAAAATCATGAAGTTTGACTGTATGGGGGTCATAGTTGACTTTTGCCCTAGCATAGACGATTTTTGGACCTTTGAGCAATTGGCTAAGCAAACTTCCTCTGCAAGGCTTGAAACTTGACATGGATGATCTTGAGAACATATTAGGACATTGGTGAGAACTTGGGGTCACTTGGACTCAAGGTTCTTGATGCAATGTGAAACCCTAGTTTGGGGAAGACTGCCTTAGGAGAGAGCTTGTCTGACTAACTCTTGGGCTACTTTGGGCAACTTAGAGTTCTTTCTTGACATATTTTGAGAAATATGGGAGGGCAATTTTGGGGTACAATAACTATCCTCAGCAGAAATGAAGAATTCAACTTTTGTTTTCTCTAGCAGCAACTCGGGATTTATTTTCCCCAGCTAGAGATTATTATAAAAACATTGCATATCCATAAATCATGGCATACGCATAGGCATCATACAACACAATCTCATTTATTTTGAGAATATCATTGCTTGATACATATCATGTATTACATACAACTAACCTTTACCTTGCAGGAAAGATACAATCAAATTCTCATCAGGTTCAAGCTATGAAGCTCGGGTACGACCGGATAGTATCTTGATTTCTACAGCATATTGTGAAGCCCGAATTACGACCGGATAATAGTATCAGACTACCGCGAAGCCTGGATTATGAACAAATAGTGGTATCTCTTAAAAGCAAGCTATGAAGCCCGGATTCGACTGGATAATAGTTTAATCCCCTGCAATCCGTGAAGCCCAGATTACGACCGGATAACAGCTCAGCAAGTTATTGTGAAGCCTGGATTACGACCAGATAGTAATACAAGACCATGAAGCCTGGATTACGACCAGGTAATGGTAGAAGACGTTGTGAAGCCTGGATTACGACCAGATAGCAACCAAGAATACTACGAAGCCTGGATTACGACCAGATAGTGGTATATCTTTAATACAAGTTAGGAAGCCCGGATTACGACCGGATAGTATCTTGATCTCTCCGAACACCATAAAGCCTGGATTTCGACCAGATAGTGGTATGAGACGTCGCGAAGCCTGGATTACGACCAGATAGTGGTAAGTCACTGTAAAGCCTGGATTACGACCAGATAACAGTGAGGGACACTGTGAAGCTTGGATTACGACCAAATAGCAGTTTACTTGGCCAATTACTATGAAGCCTGGATTCGACCGTATATTAGTAAGCCCAACAGTCAAAGGGAAGCCCGGATGCGACCGGATAACCACTTGATTTCTTCTGAAGCTTGGATTTCGACCAGATAAGAAGTGAGGTATTGTGAAGACTGGATTCGACCAGATAATAGTACAATACACCATGAAGCCTAGATTTGACCAGATAATAGTATAACACATCGTGAAGCCTGGATTACGAGCAGATAACGGTATAAGACACTGTGAAGCTTGGTTTTCGACCAAATAGTAGTTTACATGGACAATTACTAAGAAGCCCAGAGTCGACCAGATATTGGTGTGCCCTAAATTCAAGTTGAAGCCCGGAGGCGACCGGATAAAAACTGAATTCATTCTGAAGCCTGGATTACGACCATATAAGAATTGAGAAATTACGATGCCTGGATTACGACTGGATAGAAAGTATAATCTCATCTCCCCAGTAAGTCATTGTAAAGCCTGGATTATGACCAAATAGCAGTCGTTCTTATCACTATGAAGCCTGGACCATAACCAGATAGTAGTTCATTTTCACCTCCTCGACTAAGAGACTGTTCCTCAGTAGAATAACGGATGACCGAAGTTCTTAAAATTCAACACATATGATTCCCCAGTAGAATAAAGGACGACCGAAGCTCCTAAAATTCTCTTTCTCTCAAGACAAAGAACAACATTCCCCAGCGGAATCCTCCTCAACAACAGGTATAAAAGCTCTCGCTAAGGAATCTCTTATGCGATCGAAACTCCTTTGGATGGCATCTTTAAGCCCATCTCCCGTCATCAATTTCCAAATGGCATCTGTAAGCCCATTTCCGACATCACAAGACAAGTACCGCATCATGTGAGTGCAAATTTATGGGCACTCTAGTGTTCAATCCTCTTCCACCTTCGGATCACGAAAGACACGTAAGCCAATCTACATCCTCAGGTTTAAGAAGATTGAACAGGGGAAGCTGTTGTACCCCAAAATTTTCCCTCCCATATTTCTCAAAACATTTCAAGAAAGATCCTCAAGTTGCTCAAGGTAAGTCCAAGGGTGGGCCAGACAAGCTCTCTCCTAAGGCAATCTACCTCAAATTAGGGTTTCATGTTGCATCAAGATACTTGAGTCCAAGGGATCCCAAATTCTCACCATTGTCCTAATATGTTCTCAAGATCATTCATGTCAAGTTTCAAGCCTTGCAGAGGAAGTTTGCTCAGTCAATTGCTCAAAGGCCTGAAAATCGACCATGATAGGGCAAAAGTCAATTGTGGCCCACATACAGTCAAACTTCAAGATTTTTGGTCAACATCCTCATTTTGAAGTATATTTCATCATTTCATCAAGGGTTGATCATGATTCATCAAGGATTGCTCATAATTCCTCAAGAACCAAAAGTTGCTAAATTAGGGTTTTGCAGGAAAAGTCAACTCAACTTTGATCAAGCATAACTTTCTCATACTTTATGAAAAATGACCCAAACAAAGCTCATTTTTAAGAGGATTCCATTCTCTACAATCCATCTTCAGCTCCCAAGTTCAAAATATGCACTCACAAGAAGTTATGAATTTGGACATTATAGGTCATTTTGAAAAGTCAACAAAAACACCTTTTTTGTCAAAGCTTCATACATGAGCATGGAATATCAATTTGAGATGAGACCAAAAGGGTTTCTTAGGGGACATCTCAAGATTTCTAAAAAGTCCAAGAACACCTTCAAAGAGTCAACTATGCCTAAAACTTCAATTTTTGCCAAATGGGCTCATTGTTTCTCACTTGTTTTAAGTTGGCAACATGGTCCAGGAGCCCTAGCCTCTGCCCCTTGTCATTATCTTGTTTTTATTATTTATTTTGATTTTTATTTGAATTAAATCATTTTAAATCAAAACAAATCATAGAAAATCCAAAATATTGAAAACACAAGATTTTGTACTTGATTCAGGCCTTATATTCCATCTAGCATGAGATCAAATTCGTGTAAAGGCATGAGGTGCACAAAAAGATTGGATTTGGACTATTTTTGGAATGGTTTTCAAGTGTATCAAATCAAAATCAAAAGCATTGATGGAAGAAGATTGTGATCATTCTTTCAACCCTAATTCAATCCTCAATACATATAGAACGTGTGCAGACCCAAAGGGAGGCTAGGGAGAGGCGTATGAACCAGAACAAAAACTTGAAAAAATACCAAAAAGTGCAAACACGAATTCCTACTTAGAGGCAATTTCAAGATCCTTGGACCATCTCAATCGCTTCCTAGGAGTGTAGGCAAGCAAAAACAATCAATGAAGATGTGAAAAACACAAGAAGGGGGGGTTGAATTGTAAAACTTAAAATCAAATGCAGACAACACTGTATTTTTATCCTAGTTCGTTTGATCTCAAACTACTCCAGTCCACCCGTCAAGGTGTTTTCGCTTCTCTCCAACGATGTCTTAATCCACTATATTCAACTGAATACAATAACTACTTTAACAACTGTTAAAGCCTTCTTGAGTCTAACCACAGACCGATTTATCTCAAGGTAATTCTCTTATAGATAAATGAACAAAAGTGTGTTTGATGTTTTCTAATAAAACTATATATCACACCTGTGATAGTACACAATATTAAGCTTAGAATGAAACTAGACTGCTAATGCTTTTGAGTAGGCGTGGTTGAAAGCTTTTGTAAATTGTATGAGTGAGTTCGTTTACGTAGGCGTGTATGCGTGAAGATTATTAGCCTTTTCTTTTCTCACACAGTCTTGTTTATAAAGCCAAGGCAAAGATACGTTGGTGTCCATAAATCACTTTCAATGACCATAACGTTCTTTCCTTTTTGAGAAGATCTTGTCTTGGATAAAGTCGTTGGAAATTAATCTGTCTTGAATGCTTAGTAACGCTTCAGAGTGTTCTGCTAATGATAATCAGAATGTTCTTTGCTTTAGCTTGTGCTGACGCTTCTGAGTGCTGATGACTTGGTAAAGATCTTGATCAGAGTCAGGGTATTTTATGCGCAGATTCTGTTCATCAGGCTTCAGCGTATAGCACCTGTTATTTGATCTTCTGATGCTGACATATCTTCTGATGCTGATGTTGATACTGATATTCTAATGCTGATTCCATCAGAGTTTCTGTAAATACACAACATAATTTTAAGTAGCATATATGTATTATATAAATCTTACAATTAATTTAATCTTGTATTTTGTTATCATCAAAACTCTAATTGAGGGTTGTAGAATCAAACTATGTTCTAACAATCTCCCCCTTTTTGATGATGACAAAAACCGGATTTTTTTCAATTAAAATTAAAGAATAAAAAGGTATCATAGATTAAGGATAAAGAATAAGAGGTATCAGAGATAAACAAATAACGAATAAAGGTATCATAGATAATAAGATAAGGAATAAAAGATATCAGAGCAACGAAGAGAAAAACTCCCCCTGAGTTGATTACTTCCCTTTAATTCCATGAGACCTTGAGCATCAGAACTTTACTTTATCAGAGTTCATCAGATTCATCAGATTCTTGTACCTGTAAGCTTTTCAGAAGAAAGAAATTCAAATATATCAGAATGTTAGAATGTTTGAGACTTATGTCTAAGTAATCCGTTATTGAAAAATATCATTCTTTCTCCCCCTTTTTGTCAGTTATCAAAAAGCACAAATAATCAGAGTTAAAATGATCAGAGCTAAAAAAAAGCATTTATATTAAGAACAGAAGCAATGATAAGTTCAGAACACGTAAAATATTACAGACAAACATGTAAAGAAAACAAGGAAAACACAAGAAAATTCTAAGAGGGAGGTGGAAGACGTGTGAATAGAGCTTCCAACATGCTCTTGATTTGATTGCTGGTTTCCTGTTGCTGAGATACCATGTTTGCTATAGCATCAATTTTGATGTCCTGCTTATCCATTCTTTCATTCATCAGCATATCAGATCTTTTCAAGTCCTCCATAGTCTGCCTGTCAAGAGAGGAAGCTTGAGGATCTTCAGAAACAGGGTGCTCAGAGCTTTCTTCAATGTCTTCTTCTTGACGCTGTTCTTCAGCTGGGATCATCTGTTCTTCTGAATCTGGTTGACGATATTCAGACCAAGGGGAAATGTCCAGCGGGAGTACTTCTTCCTTACGCAGCTTGCTCAGAACTGGACCTTCAATTTCCTTCAGCAGATTGGTGAAGTTCTGTTGAGCATGTCCATAGCTCTGGTCTTGCAACTTAAAGGTTTCAGCGCATACCCATCTTCTGAATTTTGTCTAGAGGAGGTCTGATACAGTAGGATCAACCAGTTCCAGACTTGCTTGTTTCAGAGAAGTGATCCACTTCTATATATCTGTTTCAAAGTTCAATATGCTGGAACCAACATCTGGATGTTTTGGTTTAAGGATAGCAGTTTTGTGGTTGATGGCAGCAAGGCGTTCAAAGACTGTTAAATCAATGACAGTCTTGCCGTGGTCTTCTGACTTTTTCTTAGGTGAGGGAGTGGGAGAGTCAGGAATTACGATTGGACTTGATGGGGAATTTGGTGGAGTTATTTCTGGTGAAGAGGGAAGTTGAGGAATATTCACAGTGGTACCACGGGGCAGTTGAATAGCCAGAGGTTGTGGTTCAGGGGATTCAGAGGGTTGAGCCTCAGAGGTTTGAGTCTCAGGTTGTAGAGATTGTTCATGCTGAGGAGAGGGTGGATTGATTTCTGGTTGGGGAGATAAAGGTTGTGGGATTTCTGGTATTGGAGAGAGTGGAGTTTCTGGTATTGGTGAGAGTGGAGTTTCTGGTATTGGTGAGAGGGGTATTTCTGGTTGTGGATCTGTGTTTGGATTTGGATTTTCTGTTTCGGGAGCAGAAGTGTGTTGGTCTATATCAGAAAGAACTTGTTCAAGTTCTTGTTCTGGTATGGTTTCAGTCTTTGGATTTTGTGGTTGGGAGCGAGATCTTCTGAGGGTTAATGATTCAGAAGGGTCAAAGTCAAGGTCAAAATCATCGAAAGTTTGAGGTGTTGGGTTTTCAGATAGAGTTGGAATTGGAATAGATGTTGATACAACAGATGAATCTAAAACAGTTACAGAAGAAGGATTACCTCTCTTCTTGGGAGTCTGTTGATATGATCCTTCTGCAACAGCTTTTCTTTTCTTCGTCTTCTTCAGAACAACCTATGGAGCCTTCTGCTGAAGATCTTGAATATTCAGATTTGATGTTGTACCATCAGCTTTACAAGCATCCAGATATCTCAGAATGATTTCTGGCTTAGAGTCAATTTCTGAGAACAGAGGGAAGTTGTCCAAAGGGACTCTTCTACTGGAGATTTCAGCAAAAGAAGTGACGTTGGGCTCCTTCTTAATGTTCTCTATCAACTTCATTTTCTTCAGATTTTTGGCATTCAGTTGCTTGCCAACAGTAGGTTCCAGAGTGATGATTTCTTGTGCCTCTTGCAGATGATCAATCAACCTATTCTCTGTAAGAATATCTGATATCAGTCTTCCCAAGGTTATCCAATCCCTTTTTGTTCGCTCTTCTTATCTTGTTTCTTTGACACTTGTTCTGAGATGGTTGAACAGAAGATGAGCTAGATTTATCTTGACCTTCTGAGAGATAAAATAGATCAGAAACTGCTGATCAATGTTAATGTAATCAGGAGAGCTGGTAGGCTTCCTGTGGTTGAAACAGCCCAGAATAATCTTGGCCCAAATTCTGTGCTTGTCCTTTAAATCCCTTATCTTGCTGGAGGGAAGCCCCAAAGTAAAGATTTCCCTTGCAATTAGGGTAACATCTGCACACCTTTCTGCCATATCAATGCAACGAATACCACCACCACTGTACCCTATGAGTCTCGCTATCAGGTCTTCATTAATAACAATCTTCTTCCCCATGATGTAAGACGTAACTTGATGATTTGAGGAAGAAGCGTGAATCTAAAATTCCTTTACCAGAATAGGAAATGTTGGACCCACCAGCCTATCAAAATACTTTTCCCAACCTTGAGTTTTAACCTCTTCAGATAAATCAAAACCATTCTCCTTAAGACTGTTGAAATCCACTATTAATTCTGACAGAACTTCAAGATTCTTGATTGGAGTGAGAAGCGTTCTGAATGGTACTTCATATTGTTCAGATGAAACAGTTTTCTGGGAACCTGAAGAAGGAATGCTGGAAGAAGCCATGATCACACGAGGTTTTTTGAGAAAAAGATTGAAAGGTTTTCTTGAGAAAGAAGAACACTGAAATCAGAAATATTGAGAGAAAACGAAAGTGAAGGTAAAAAGTGTAAATGATGTGAAGTGTGTTTAAATAGATTTATAAAAAGGTTTTGAGAACATAAACGTTTAAGAGATAGAAATTAATAATGATTATTAGCATTTAATGATAGCTGATTTTAGGGGATTCAGAAAGATATTTGGAACGGTTACCCATGACATGTGTCTCAATGCATCCAATCAGCACTTTGCCATTTCAGAAACGTGAACGCGTGTTCAGCCTCAGAAAATGGCTGAGGACTAGATGACACTTGTTTGCTTGAGTGAACAGCACATCTCTATCCTGGAAATGAAGCGCTTAGATCTTCATGGATAGATTATGATACAATCTGCACTTCTAAAATTCTGAAAGAAGATTGATCAGAAGTTCACAGAAAAATAAACAAAGTTCTGAAGGTTAATATATAGAATCAAAACAATTTTATTCTGGGTAGAG
The DNA here is from genome assembly GCA_948472305.1 of Vicia faba. NCBI lineage: Eukaryota > Viridiplantae > Streptophyta > Magnoliopsida > Fabales > Fabaceae > Vicia > Vicia faba. The sequence goes on from CATIWC010001634.1 coordinate 273,149, forward strand.
CTTCATGCTGAGATGTTTCAGAATGAAGTTGAACCTATCTTCAGAAAGTGGTTTTGTAAAAATATCAGCCCATTGATGGTCTGTGTTAATAAATTTAAAATTTAGAATCCCTTTCTGAATATAGTCCCTAATAAAATGATGTTTTATTTCTATATGCTTAGCCCTAGAATGTAAAATTGGATTTTTACTTAAGCAAATAGCAGAAGTATTGTCACAGAAGATAGGAATGTTACTCTCAAATATCTGGAAGTCCTCAAGTTGACTTTTCATCCAGAGCATTTGTGTGCTGCATCTAGCTGCTGCTATGTATTCAGATTCTGTTGTTGAAAGAGCAATTGTGGATTATCTTTTGCTGGACCATGAGATCAGATTTTCTCCCAGAAACTGGCAGCTTCCAGAAGTGCTTTTACGTTCAACTCTGTCGCCAACAAAATCAGCATCACAGTATCCTACTAAGCTGTAATCACTTGATTTTCTATAAAACAAACCCAGATTAGTAGTACCTTTCAGATACTTGAAAATTCGTTTAACTGCTGTTAAGTGAGATTCCCTAGGATCTGATTGGAATCTTGCACAAATGCATACACTGAATAAAATATCAGGCCTTGAAGCTGTCAGATAAAGAAGAGAACTAATCATACCTCTGTAGACCTTTTGTTCTACCTTTTTGCTTACCTCTTCTCTTTCCAGAATGCACGTGGGATGCATTGGAATCTTTGATGGCTTACATTCTGAGAGATCAAATTTCTTCAGAAGTTCTCTGACATATTTGCTCTGATGAATGTAAGTTCCTTCTGGGGTTTGATTGATCTGAATGCCCAGAAAGAATTTTAGTTCCCCCATTAGGCTCATCTCAAATTCTGCCTGCATACACTTAGCAAACTTTCTTCCCAGAGAAGGTTTAGTAGATCCAAATATGATGTCATCAACATAAATCTGACATACTAAGATGTCATTCTTAACTGTCTTACAGAATAGAGTTGTGTCCACTTTCCCTCTGGTGAATTCCTTTTCTAACAGGAAGTTACTTAGTCTTTCATACCAAGCTCTGGGAGCTTGTTTCAGACCATACAGTGACTTCTTTAGTTTGAAAACATATTCTGGATTTTTGGAACTTTCAAAACCAGGGGGTTGGTGCACATATACCTCTTCTTCTATATAGCCATTTAAGAATGCACTCTTAACATCCATCTGATACAGAGTGATGCCTTTATTTACAGCAAATGAAATTAAAAGTCTGATAGATTCTAACTTGGCGAATGGAGCAAAGGTTTCTTTATAGTCTATCCCCTCTTGCTGACTATAACCTTGTGCTACCAATCGTGCCTTGTTTCTGATGACTTCACCTTGTTCATTCAGTTTGTTTCTGAACACCCATTTTGTTCCAATGACGTTGAATCCTTTTGGTTTAGGAACTAGATCCCATACGTCATTTCTTGTGAATTGATTCAGCTCCTCTTGCATTGCTAGAATCCATTCATTGTCCAGAAGTGCTTCATCAATTGATGATGGTTTAATTAGAGAAACAAGTCCCATGAGGGATTCTTCAGAGTTTCTGAAGCTGGCTCTTGTTCTGATTAGATCTTCCTTTCTTCCTAAGATTGTTTCTTCTGGGTGATCCATGCTGCTTCTGGATGGTCTTTTCTGAAGTTGATCAACAGAAGGTGCTGGATTGCTTGCAGTGCCTCTTTCTGATGTTGAGGGAGTGTCTCTGTTAAGAGCTTCTGATGACTTGTCTTCAGTACCTGTGAATTCAACTTCCATACCTGCAAATACTTCATTTTTCTTTGACTTTTGAGAGTCAAACTTATCATCAAAATGAACACTGATTGATTCTTCCACAATCTGTGTTTCTGTATTGTATACTCGGTATCCTCTTGAGCGTTCAGAGTATCCTAACATAATACACTTTTGTGCTTTAGAGTCAAATTGTTTCAAATAATTTTTTGTATTTAAAATAAAGCAAGTACATCCAAATGGATGAAAATATGAAATGTTGGGTTTTCTGTTCTTCCACAATTCATTTGGAATCTTTTCCAGAATAGGTCTTATGGAGATTTTATTCTGAATGTAACACGCTGTGTTTATTGCCTCTGCCCAGAAGATCTTAGCAATGTTAGTCTCGTTGATCATGGTTCTGGCCATTTCTTGCAATGTTCTGTTCTTTCATTCTACAACTCCATTTTGCTGGGGAGTTCTAGGACAAGAGAAATCATGCAGAATGCCTTTGTCATTAAAGAATGACTCAAAATCTTTGTTTTCAAATTCTCCACCATGATCACTTCTGACTTTGACGATTCTAAGATCCTTTTCATTCTGAACTTGGTTGTAGAAGGTGATAAACACAGAGTGTGACTCGTCCTTGTGTCTTAAGAACTTTACCCATGTCCATCTGCTATAGTCATCTACGATTACTAACCCATACTTCTTACCACTGACTGAAGCAGTTTTAACTGGTCCAAATAAGTCAATGTGCAGAAGTTCTAATGGCTTAGAGGTGGAAAAAACGTTTTTAGATTTGAAAGCAGGTTTTGCAAACTTGCCTTTCTGACATGCTTCACACAGAGCATCTGAATTGAACTTCAGGTTAGGAAGTCCTCTGACCAGATTGAGTTTGTTAATCTGAGATATTCTTCTCATACTAACATGTCCCAATCTTCTGTGCCAGATCCATTGCTCGTTGTTAACAGACAGAAGACACTTTACATTCCGACTTTTCAGTTCAGAATGTTTTATTTTATAAATGTTGTTTCTCCTCTTTCCATTAAATGAGATAGTCCCATCTTTCTGACTAACAGCTTTGCATGAATTTTGATTAAAGATTATGTCATAACCGTTATCACTTAATTGACTTATGGATAACAGGTTATGAATTAATCCATCTACTAATAAAACATTACTTATAGAGGGAAGATTTCCATTACCTACTGTTCCAGAGCCAATGATATTTCCTCTCTGATTGCCTCCAAAGCCTATGTGGCCTCCAGGCTTAAGTTCCAGGCTTTGGAACATATGCCTTCTTCCCGTCATGTGTCGTGAGAAGCCAGAGTCCAGGTACCATGACTGGTGTTTCTGCTTTGTTGCTAAAGATATCTGCCACATGTATTATTTTATCCTTAGGTACCCATATTTTCTTGGGTCCTGATTTGTTAGTTTTACCAAAACTCTGGTTGAATTTTGGTTTGACAGAATAATTACTACTAGTATATTTGATGTCATGTGTGTGCCCATATGCAAAGTGTGAATCAAGTGAAGTGTGTTTTATAACTAAATCCATGGCATTTTTTGGTGTAGGTACCTTACCTTGGTATCCTTTTCCTTTTCTGCCATTTCTGCTAACTCCATAGATCATTGAAGCCATTTTGCTTCTATCTATGTTTTTAGCTATAAACTTCTGAAAGCTGTGATCATACTCCTTGATGATCTCATCAGCACTGCTGCGAGTTTCAGGGATTGTTTCCTTCTGAGAGTTTTGCAATAGATTTTCTAATTTTGAAACTTTATCTTTTAACTCAGAATTCTCCAATTTGAGACTCTCAGTTTTATCAGAGTCAGAAGCAAGATTCCTTTTCAGGTTTCTGAATTTGACTTTGATCTGCTGATATCTTTCCAGAATTTCATTAAGGCTTTCAGCTAGTTCAGCCTTAGTAAAGTTTATAGCAAAGTCAGGAAATACCTCTTATGTATCTGATTCAGAGTCTGACTCAGAAGCTTCACTGTCTTCTGGTATGTTTGCCATGAGAGCAATGTTTGCTCTTTCATCATCTGATTCTGAGTCAGCTTCAGATGTGTCAGAGTCATCCCATGTAGCCATGAGACTTTTCTTCTTTTCCTTGCCAAACTTCTTTTTGGGCTTTTCCTTCTGAAGCTTTGGGCAATCACTCTTGTAGTGTCCTTGCTCGTTACATTTATAGCAGATGATGTCTTTGTTGTTTGGCTTTCTGCTTCCTGAAGAGCCTTCAGATCTTCTGTGTCCAGAGGAGGATTCTGACCTTTTGTATCTGGAGAAAGATTCATTCTGATTCTCTGGTCTTCTGGGATTCCTGAACTTCCTTTGCCTCTGCTTCCATAATTGGTTCACCCTTCTGGAGAGGAGAGATATTTCATCTTCTTCTGATGAGGACCCATCAGAGGTTTCTTCAACAACCTGCAAAACTTTGGAATCAGATTTTCTGTTAGATTTTAAAGCTAATGGCTTACGTTGCTTTTGAGGTTCATCTGCTTCTAGCTCTATCTCGTGACTTCTGAGGGAGATGACAAGTTCCTCCAGAGATATTTTGTTGAGATCCTTAGCTAGCTTCAGTTTTGTGACCATTGGCCTCCACTTTTTTGGCAAGCTTCTGATGATCTTCTTAACATGATCAGCAGTAGAATACCCTTTGTCAAGAACTTTGAGACCAGTAACCAGAATTTGAAATCTTGAGAACATCGTTTCTATTGATTCACTTTCTTCCATCTTGAATGCCTCGTACTTCTGAATGAGCGTAAGAGCTTTGGTTTCTTTGACTTGAATGTTGCCTTCATGCGTCATTCTCAGAGAGTCAAACATATTCTTTGAAGTGTCTCTGTTTGATATCTTTTCATATTCAGAATAAGAGATGGCGCTGAGAAGAATTGTTTTGGCCTTGTGATGATTTCTGAAATCACGCTTTTGTTGATCAGACATTGCTTTCCTGTCAATCTTCTGACAACTTCCATCCACTGGGTGCGTGTATCCATCAGTCACCATATCCCACAAATCAGCATCATGGGCCAGAAAGAAACTTTCAATTATGTCTTTCCAGTAGTCAAAGTTCTCTCCATCAAAGACTGGAGGTTTTCCACTGAATCTGTCTCTTTCTTTATTGTTGTCATTGATGATGTTTTGATGTGGTCCTGCCATTGTGTTTTTCTGACGTTGGATCTTGTACTGACATGGTTAAGTGTTATAAGCTCAGAACCAGGCACTCTGATGCCAATTGAGGATGTGAAAAACACAAGAAGGGGGGGTTGAATTGTAAAACTTAAAATCAAATGCAGACAACACTGTATTTTTATCCTGGTTCGTTTGATCTCAAACTACTCCAGTCCACCCGCCAAGGTGTTTTCGCCTCTCTCCAACGAGGTCTTAATCCACTATATTCAACTGAATACAACTACTTTAACAACTGTTAAAGCCTTCTTGAGTCTAACCACAGACTGGCTTATCTCAAGGTAATTCTCTTATAGATAAATGAACAAAAGTGTGTTTGATGTTTTCTAATAAAACTATATATCACACCTGTGATAATACATAATATTAAGCTTAGAATGAAACTAGACTGCTAATGCTTTTGAGTAGGCGTGGTTGAAAGCTTTTGTAAATTGTATGAGTGAGTTCGTTTACGTAGGCGTGTATGCATGAAGATTATTAGCCTTTTCTTTTCTCACACAGTCTTGTTTATAAAGCCAAGGCAAAGATACGTTGGTGTCCATAAATCACTTTCAATGACCATAACGTTCTTTCCTTTTTGAGAAGATCTTGTCTTGGATAAAGCCGTTGGAAATTAATCTGTCTTGAATGCTTAGTAACGCTTCAGAGTGTTCTGCTAATGATAATCAGAATGTTCTTTGCTTTAGCTTGTGCTGACGCTTCTGAGTGTTGATGACTTGGTAAAGATCTTGATCAGAGTCAGGGTATTTTATGCGCAGATTCTGTTCATCAGGCTTCAGCGTATAGCACCTGTTATTTGATCTTCTGATGCTGACATATCTTCTGATGCTGATGTTGATACTGATATTCTGATGCTGATTCTATCAGAGTTTCTGTAAATACACAACATAATTTTAAGTAGCATATATGTCTTATATAAATCTTACAATTAATTTAATCTTGTATTTTGTTATCATCAAAACTCTAATTGAGGGTTGTAGAATCAAACTATGTTCTAACAATCAAGAACAAGCATTTCCAGGCCTTGAAACTCGCTGTAAGACATCCACGATACCTACCTTTTCTTGAATTCTGTTTGCATAATTCTGGCATGTATAGCATAATATAATCATAGATTCTTGTTCACCATTACAATTTCAAGCTTTCTATAATACTCAATTGCGTTTTCGTAGACTGAATCGATAATTGACATTGTTAGGTTTTTTGGTTCCGTTTTAGGGTTTTTATGTGCAGGAAAAATTAGCCTTCATGAAGGGTACCATCATGTTCAGGATGACAAGATGGTTCAATCCATGGCATTAGATGTCATTTATATTTCTCATGGAGGATTTTGGAACGAGCTCTGTTTGTAGTCACGGACAAACGTCCGTAGGTAAAAGTCTGGGACTCTTACCAACAGAACAAGGTTGAAGATGACTAGCTGGCAAGCAACCATTGGCCCATTCAAACTTCTGGCGCATGTTTTTTTTTATTTATCCATTAATTCCTTTTTTTGTATATTATTATTATTGCTTATTTTATGTACAACAAAAACAAATAGCTCAGCTGGTTGGCAAGCGTAGGAAAGTGCCTTGGGGCCTGGGTTCGTATCCCAGGTCCCCCAATTTCTTCATATATTTTTCTTTCAGGTAATCCAGCGCATACCCAAAGCCAAGGTCCACCATATGACCTCACCATCCAATCATCCAAGTGTCCTGGGTTCCAGATCCAAAGGCCATAAACGAAGGACCATGATACACCTAGTCAAACGCATGGCATGTGATTGCAAAGAGTCAACGTGGACCCTTTTGGGCTTGGGCTAGAAGCTTGCTATCTGCACCTCTCCAAATTACTTTCAGGCCCAATTTTCTTTAAACTTTTTCTTTTACATTTTATTTCATTTAATTTATTTATTTATTTTACTAACAAATTAATTTTCTTTTATCAAAAAAAATCACAAAAATATTTTTCATCCAATTAAATTTAGGATATTTGTTTTTTATACAAAAATTAAATTAATTAAATTAGGTTGTTAATTTTAGATAACTTTAATTCCTTTTGTAAATAATTAAAATTAATTAGAACAAATACGTTTTTATTTCTAATTTAATTATATTTTATTTTTCCTAAAATAACCAAAACATAAAAAAAAAATAGGCCACTTATTTATTTTCATTAATTAATTAACTAATTAATTTGTATGTTTAATTTTAAAACCTAAATTCATTTCTTAAAAATATTTAAAAACAACAAAAACATTTTTATTTTAATTAGGTTAACAAAGGTCAAAACCCTAATTTTTCTTATCGTTCTAATTTCATCGCGCGCGCTTTATTGTTTTATTATTTACCATATTGATGTAACTGCCTACAAGTTGTAATAGCTTAATTAGGACTTTTATTTATCGCTTTATTTCATAAGGGTTTGTTTTTTGCTATGTAAATACCCGAAGCCTTGTAATAGCGTAGTTTAATTTCTGCATCTTAAATTCCGCAAAATATTAATTGTTAGATGTGTGATATTAGGATGCATGACAAGAATGTATGTAAAACTTTAAAACATTTAGATATGCCTAAAATGTGCAAAGATAAATAATCTAAAATTGAATCACTCGCACATGCGCACTCCTAGGGTACACTCCCACTTGGTTGCCTTTGGTAAAGGGTCATTGAGTACAGGGTATTTTAGTGGTCGTCCTTTTATCTCAAAGATCAAAGTTGCCTCAGAAAGGTTGCCTCGGATATTGTTGCCTCGGATAATTGATCTAAGACATTAGGGTTACTACTAAGACGTCCTAACATTGCTTTAGTGACCGTACGTCCCTTTCGAATTGACCCTAAAAACTCCAACGATGATGCTACCTACTCACTAATAGTGGGATAGCACTGTCTAAAGGAAACAAACATAGAACAATTCTTTTTTCGAGTAGGTAGATTAGTTCTTAAGTACTTGCTCAAATCAAAACAAACTTTTCACACTTACACTCCTTTATAAACTAAGCTCTCAAAAACACTTCGTAACACTCTTGAAGACAAAAGCAAGAGTTAAATCTAAGTCAAAAACTTTTTTTCAAATCAAACACACAAACAATTTTGAAATGATGAGCAAGTACCTAAGAGCCCGTAGATAACTACGGATAGAAAGGGTGCTAATACCTTCCCTTTCTATAATCTACCCCCCGTACTCAGAAATATCTCGAAAAAAGGAATTTTTCTGTGCTTTTTTCCTTTCCTTGTTGGATAAAATAAAAGACGGTGGTGACTCTTGCTTACCGCGACATTTTGCAAACAAAAAACGCAAACCAGTATTAACAGTCGGTTTTGCCACCGTATCACAAACTGCATGCAGATTTCAGTGATCATGGTGTTGTTGATGTTAGTACCATTGTCCGTAATGATTCCCTCAGGGACGCCATACCCACAGATAAGGTTATGCTTTATGAACCAGGCCAGAACATTCTTGGTAGCAAATGTGACCGAGGTTGCTTCAACCCATTTTCTAAAGTAGTCAATGGCGACGAGAATGAAGTGATGTCCGTTAGAAGTAGTAGGCTTAATTTCTCAGATCATATCAATGCCCCACATTGCAAATGGCCAAGGAGAAGTTATGACGTTCAAAGGTCTTTGACTCACATGAACTTTATTAGCATAAATCTGGCACTTATGACAAGTTCTTGAGTGGTGGTAACAGTTGGTTTCCATAGTCGACCAATATTAACCTGCTCTCAAAATCTTTTAAGCCATAGTGTACCCACTAGAGTGAGTACCAAAGATGCCTTCATGCATATCCTCCATAATCTTCTCTGCCTCCTTCTTGTCTACATAGCGAAGCAGAATTGAATCATGATTACGCTTGTATAAAATTCCATTGCTCAAAAAGAACTTAGTCGATAACCTCTGTAGGAAATTCTTGTCATTGATTAATGCCCCTTAAGGGTATTCTTGAGCTTCAAGGTACCTTTTCACCTCATGAAACCAAGTTTTTTCTTCTACTCCATCAGTATCAATTTCATTATAGTGTGTCGGTTTACCGAATCATTCAATGGTAATTCTAGGAGCCTTGTTGTCCCATCTTAGCTTGAACATGGATGACATGGTAGCTAATGCGTCTTCCAAATGATTCTCTTCTCTTGGGATATGCTCAAAAGTAATCTCTTCGAAGTACAGAATCAAGGTTAGGTATCCCTAAGGAGAAATGTATCCATATCTCCTTAACCAAATTTTTATATTGATAGTTTGTCCAATCCCTTTGTATGTTTCATCTTTGATCCTAGATAAATTCAAGATCCTATAAAATTCTTCCAAGGTAGATTCTAGATGAAAGTTCTGGAAGGTGAAACATCTGAGCGGAGGGCCATAGAATTGAGCAAGGGCAGTGACTTCTTCTACTTGCACAATCATCTTGATCAACTCAAGTATATCCTAATAGCGTCGAACAAACATCTTCATAGATTTATTTGTTAGTTCCCCCCTAATTAGTTTAATCTTCTTCATATCCGGAACCACGACGCTAACTCATATGGTTTGTTTCTTATTGGTATTCATCTTTAGGATACTCACCAAAAACCTTTGATTATTTTATCTTAGGAATCTTGTGAATAAGACAACACAAATGTAAAAATAAGGAATATTTTTAAATGCAAGATGCATGTATGTATTGTGATGTAATATAGTGGTGGGATTATGAAAGATATCCTTAGTAGGTAGGTTCCTAGTTTCTTCCTACAGTTATTCTACTCTCCCAAAAAATTTGGATTCCTTAAAGGTATCATGGATAACACCAAAGGGAAAATGCACAAGGGCATCCCTTAGGCGGAGCCTATTTGTAGACCGAGACTTTCGTCTCTTAGGTCGCACAAGTCTCACCGTGAGATTTTATTTTAGGGTTATACAAAGAGTCATTGGCTAAATCCCGAGGTCCTACCTCCAAGAGAGTCTAGACCTCTAAAAGATATTCCTTGGAACTCAACCGATTCTAGGCAAAGTTGTCACAAAAACTTATAGGAATGTCAAACCCCCTTGGCCAATTGACATTCCTTCTTTCTAAGGTTTGATATTTTTGAAATTTAAGACCCCACCAACAATTGTATGATAACAAATGATAATAAAGAGATAAACAAATAAATAAACAATAAACCAAATAAATAAGCATGGGAAAAAAACATACCATAAATAGAAAGAACCCACAAAACCCTAGATCTAAAAAAGGAAAACTTTAAACCTTAGGGTTGTGTCTCCAGCAGTGTTGTCAACTGTCGTAACCGGCAAAAAATAAAGAGTCGCCGCCATTAATTTTTGTCCTAAGGATGGGAATGTTAAGGATAACTCTATTCATTTAGAGATTCTAAATTTGTGATTTGGTTAGATGAAGGTAAGGTTTTAAGCATCTTTCATCTTCCTTGTTCTCAAGGGGCTCCCTTTTTAGATCGTAGGGTAAATCAGGGATTTCTACTTAAAAGTTACTGTTATTTGCATATGTTTGAGAAAAGAATTTAAATTTTTAGTTATGAACTTGTATTGGTTTTAACCGCGTGCCTACGTATCTCCTTGTGAAGAATCAGAGTTCAAATTCATAGTTTGTATGTGTTTGGTTAGTTTTTTTATGGATTGTGCAAATGCTTTCGAACGATTCTTTGAAATTCGCCCGAGTTTGAAAATTGCATAGTCATGGTTATAGTTTGAAGTTTAATTTGAAAGCAAGTTCATAATGCTTTTTTTGAAAATAATGTTGAGTTTCAATTGAGTTAGTAGAAAATTGTCCGTTTTGATTGGTTATATGTCTTGAATGCATGATGAAGTTTGAAAATAATAAGTTTGAATGATGAAAAAAATGTTTGATGAATTGATAGAAAAAATGTTAGTATTTTAGGAAAATGGTTAATGAATAGTTTATCTTCTTATTATTAGAAATATATTAAATATTTTTAATAATACTCAAATATTTATTTACTAACATGGTTATTTCATGATAAATGAAAAAAATATTTTAATGCTAAATGACAAAATAATATGAGAGGAAAATTGGCAATTATATGATATATAAATAAAATAAAATAAAATAAATTAAATAAATAAATTATTTAAATAAAAATAGGGGTGTATTTTTTATTAACATAGTAAACCAGGGGGTGTGAATAACAAAGGCTTAAGCCCAAAAACTCATAGAAGCTCAATATCCCAGGGTGTGTGATTTTATGTTGGGGATAGTAAAAGGAGGATGTTAATAGATATGGACTTGGACTAGATAACATTTGAGATCCACTGGACAAAGTGTGAGTGAGCATAGGGAATTATGGTGTGCTGAGATCATGATAATCATATGATCAAGATCAGAAGGCTTCCATAAGTTTATCCTAGAGAACTGATCTTAAGTAATCCAAATAGACAATCAGGATCTGAGGTTGACTGAGGGAGTATGTTAGTGCATATACATGGAGAGACAGGAGGATTATATAAACGTTCCTCTTCCATTTTTCTCATTTTTCCTCTTTTCTCTGTCTCTCTCTATACAACCACTCTTCTCACTAAAAAAAATGTAGAGAGAGAGGCTATGACCTCTCTCTAGATTTCCACTAACTGAGAATCGCCTCAGTCAGCTGAGGCACAATGAACCACCACCCCTCTGCTGTGAATACCCAGATCTCCGATTGAAGTTCAATCGGGATATTTAACCAAAACCCAAAAACATTCATACACCCTAGAAATCTAACCCTTGCACATGAACCCTTAAAACCCTAGATTCATTACACCGTGAGTGTCCGTGAAGGCCACCGTCCTAGGTGTGAGTCTGCCTCGGACTCCAAATGTTTCTAGAAAAACCACCAAGAACCCTATGCGTTTTAAACCTAACCCTAGGGTTCTCGTATGAACCCTAACAACAATCCCAAGCCAGAAACAACAACTTGGAGAACCCTAACCCTAAGTCCTTATAACCCTAATCTTAACAACGAGGAACCCTAAACCTTTAGAACCCTAACCCTAAGAACATGAACCCTAAACCTTAAATTTTCCCAGAAGACCCCAAATCAATTCCAGATCGCACATCAAACAACAACAATAACATCAAATTCGAGTCCCTATGCTAAGTGGATTAGAATTACCATTCGTATTAGAATGCTAATTAACATGTAGCACAGTCCTACTAGAATTCTAATTAACATGTCAAAACATTTTTAACAACATTATGACACATAGAAAATACTAACACTTTACTCCCCCCCTTTTAATCAAAACTTGACAAAAAGTGGAGTAAATGTAAACAAAATTTGAAGAACACATATTGCACACAGACAATAAACACACATGGAAGCACAAATTGGAAAAACACACTAGCTGATGGAACCAAAAAACTTGACCAAATTTAGGTGGTCATCCACCTCTTGCCCCTGTCCAAGATCCTCCTGCACACCTTGGTGCTATCACCAGCCTTATATAGAGAGCCTTTGTATCATTCAATAGCAACATGCTTAGGATTCCTAAGCATTAGAACATAGAGGAAAGATGCAGTACCAGTTGCACTCCTCCACAATTGTAATTGTTATAACTCTCCAATAGTACAAGTTCCAATCCCATTGCTTACAACCGTAAGTTATTCCTTGTTGTTTATATGCTCCAGAGTGATAACCTTTTCTTCAAAAATAATCTTGATCAGTTTCTTAAGATCATCAGGATTCATGTTCCAGCCATGTTGAATAAGATCTTTGATAATGTTCTAATATTCACCATACAATGTTATGACATCATGTCTGACATTTTGATCCATCATCATCTGGTTTACCAATACCTGCTGAGAACAAACTCTCACTATTCTCTTGTCTTCAGTAGTATTCCCAGAAGCACATGTTTTCTTCTTATTGAAATAGGAAATTAGACGGTTTCCTAGAACTAGATAATCATCAATACTACTAACCAACTCAGCCTTGTAGAGATCTTTAGTACTGAAGGAATAAGGCATACCACACAAACTAATTCCAATGATGTGTTTCAAATTATTCCTTTGTTGAATAGTGGGACACATTTTTGGTTCAAACTTAGAACCAAGACATGAATTTAATATTTTCTTACTGGATTCAATAAAGTCTTCTTCGTTATGGCAGCTTGTTATAAATTATTTGGATTGTTCTATCTGATACCCAGTAAAAATACCTTGATTGTCTTGAAACCTCACCGATTTAGGACTTGTGAATTCACATAATACTTCCCTTACTGCTTTATTAGTCTGTAGAAGGAATGTTCTAACATTGTCCTCAACATCTATCCTTTGTTCAGTAATTGAATCATCCACTACCATATTGATATATTCCAACCTCATCCCAATTCTGGAGTTAAGAACTCTATAAGTTTTGCTCCTTGAAGAGTAACCCAGAAATATATCTTCATCCCTTATAGGATTCTTCCCGCCCTTTAGATCTTGGTCAGTCAAGTAGTAGCATTTACTTTCAAAGATATGAAAGTAATTGACTCTAGGCTTCATTCCTTTCCATAGCTCATAAAGAGTGGCTGAAGTTCCTCTTCTCAAAGTAACTCTATTATAAGTATAACAAGCAATATTCATGTCTTCTAACCAAAAGTAAAACGGAAAACCCTTAGCATGAAGTATGACTCTAGCTAATTCTAGAATCTCCTTGGTAACTTATTCTACCATTCCCCCTTGATGAGAACACTCATAACTAATCTTGTTGGAAGTAAAAAATTCAAAGAATTTTATATTCTCAAACTCTTTGTCATGTTCACTTCTAATTTTGACAATATCATCATTCTTCTCTTCTTGAATACTTTGACACAAGTCTTTGAAGACTTCAAAAGCATATGATTTATCTCTAAGAAATTTTATCCAAGTATATCAAGAAAAATCATCTATAAGCACATAGACATATCTCTTACCACCCATGCTTTCACACTAAATTGGTCCCATTAAGTACATGTGAAGAAGTTCTAACATTCTATAAGTAGTCTGATGTTTCAATATTTGGTATGACATTATGGCTTGAAACTTAAATTCACACTCACCACAGACTATCCCTTCTTCAATCTTTAGCTCTGGAATTCATCTAATGGCTCCTTCAGATAGTAATTCCTTCATTCTTTTAAGATGAAGGTTTCCATGCTTCTGGTGCCATAGCTTTACTTCATCCTTACTAGTTATTGAACATGAGGAATAATAAGCAATTATATGAGATTCCCAAATATAATAGTTGTCTTTAGTCTAATTCCCTTCATTAGGATAACATCCCTTTTATCTTTGACCAGACATTTTGACTTTGAGAAGTAGACTAGAAGACCTTGGTCACACAATTGACTAATGCTAATGAGATTAGTAGTTAATCCTTTCGCATAAAGAACATCTTATAAACTAGGAGAACCATCACACATCAACTTACCAACTATTTTGATTTAACCATTAAACCTATCACCAAATCTTACAGATCTTGTAGGATGAGGCCTAATATTCACCAATAACTTCGTAACTTCGGTCATGTGCCTAGAGCACCCATTGTCAAATTACCAGTCTTCTCCATTTGAGTCTCTTAAGGAAGTATGAGCAATAAAGTTCATATCCTTATTTTCAACACTTCTCTTTTTGCTCACCTGATCAGCCTTAGAATGAACTAAAGATGTATGATCTCCATATAATTTATAAAAGAAAGGCTTATATGACCATGCTTACCACAATAATAACATATCCAAGTGGATGATTGAAAACTGGATAAAGTTTCATCATGTCTGCCAGGATGTTTTAACATGTTATTGTACATGTTGATCATTCATTTCATATCATAAGGGAAGGACTTCTTCTCACACATTCTTATAAGTTTATTATCAGACTGATAATTGATTTCTATATATCTATCCTCTTTTACCATATCAGCTTTACTATTCATCTTTGTGATACGGTGGGAGAACTGACTTGAGGTTTTGCGTTTGTTTTCGCAAATGTTTCGGTTTAGCAAGAGTCGCCATCGACTTTTTATTTTATCCTAAGGAAAGGTTAAAAAGCACAGCAAAAACCTTTTAGATGTTTTCTTGGGTTCGGGGAGTAGATTATAGAAAGGGAAGGTATTAGCACCCTTTCTATCCATGGTTATCCATGGGCTCTTAGTTACCTGTTTTAGATCACTTTGCCTTGATTTTCAATTGCTTGAAATGGTGCTTTTGTGTGTGTGGTTTTGAAAATGTTTTGAAAAAGATGCCTTGTCTAGGAAACCATTGAAATGACTCTTGTTTGAGTATATGCAAAGGTGTTTGTCTTTTTGAAAAGATATTTCAATGTTTTTTGAAAGTTGGTTTTGAAAGTTGTGTTGTGGAGTGGGTTTTGAAAAGTAGGCAAGTGTGTTTTGCAAGTTGATCAAGTAACTAAGAGTTGTCTACCCCTAAATTTACTCAAAGATTTTTCCTATGTTTTAACCCTTTTAACAGTATTGTTCCACCATTGTATTTGGTGGACAACCTTGCGTTAGGATGTTAACGGGACGGGCGCGGGTCATCGTATGGACCATGAATGCAATGGTGCCAAGTGTCTTTGGCAATTTTGCTTAAAGGGACTATGATCATTTGATTTATTTTTGTTTTTCCAAAGAAACTCAACATGCAAGCATGGCCTATTTTTGAAGGCAACAAGCGGGATTACCTTAGGGGTGCAAGTGTGAATTATGTATTGATTGTCATGCATTTGTCTTGTATTTAGGTTATCTAGCGTTTGATTTTAAATCTTCACATACAAACCCTAATTACTATACAGTATATAGAAAGCGATAAATTGCGGGAATTTAAAGTCCTAAACTATTACAAATAAGTATCCGGGAATGGGGGTACAAATATTTACAAATAGGGATGAGACTTATTAGGAGAGTAGTGTCCAAATATATTTACAACCAAATCGAATCGCATTCTCAAATGTAATATATATCAATGTTCAAGAATAAAAGATAAGCAAATGTATTGGTGAAAGTGCATGTGATTATTTACAAGTGATGAAAAATAATGTTAACCTAATAAAATATTAAGTATTTATTTATTCTTATGTTTTTGTTAATCATGTATAAACAAAAGCTTTTATAAAATAAAGAGGAAAATGCTTAAGAAATTCTATTTTTATGTATTAATGCTTTTATGAATGAAAAAGGATTTATTAAAGAGAGTTTTTAAGATGAAAATCTATTAACCTAATTAAATCTAATATTTATGTATTTTTCAAATGTAATAAAATAAAAGACAACTTTTTTGGTGTAAAAATAATGTATTGTTTTATTCAACAAAAAAAAAGGTTAAGTTATAAAAAGAAAATAAGGGGATAAAATATAAAAAAAAAGATTGATTTTAAGAGTATAAAAAATAAAAAAGGTTGAATGGGCCTTAGGGTTGGTTCTTGGCCCACAACAAAAATTTTAAGAGAAACAAAAAAAGGGGGGTGCGCCTGTTTCTGATGGGCTTAGGCACGTTGATGGGGCGAACCGGCCCAGACAATTTTGACAACATTTGTTTTAGGGTTTCCATGAGTTTGTTTCATTTGGAATTAGGGTTTGGCCTAGAACGGCGCAACTCATCTTCTTCTCCGTCCTCTTCACCTTCATCTTTCTCAACACATGGCCACTGAACGCTCGCCTCCTTGTCTCAAGCTGCTAGGCGCCACTTCCGACTCCTTCCTCTCCATGGTTGAGCACAACAACGACCAGAAAAGGTAAAGATTTCCCATTTTTATGTCTTAGGGTTTTCAGTCTTCCTCTTTGCATGTTTTAATTTTATGTGTTCTGATTTTTCATGTGGTGTTTGGTGTTCGTGCGAGGTGTGGAAAAGAGAAGGAAAACAGATTTATACCTTTAGGGTTTTGGAGAAGGAGGAGTGGACGGTGGCGTCTCCAGTGGCTGAAGGCGAGGGTGTATGATGCTGGCTTGCTCTGGAAATCTGGTATTCGTAAATTTGCTTTTTTATGGTTTAATGATGAAGGTCTGAAAACCTAGCTCACTTGCTTCTGTCTTCTCTTTGTCCTTCTCTTTGTCTTTGAGTGAGCTTCTGATTGCTAATGATATTGATTGTTGAGTTGCCTTGTTGGTTATTGCTTAATGATGAACATGATTCTGAGTATGGATTTGTGTAGCTTTTCCTCTCTGTGGCATTTGATTATGATATTTGAGTTTCTTTTCCTCTTCTTCTGTTTGCCTCTGAGATTGATGGTATTGCTTCTGAGATGCTTGATGTACTACCCTATGATGAAGTCATTCTGAGGGTGTTCTTGAATGATTGCTAGATGAAGGCTTCAAGGTTTGTGGTTCTGCAAGTGAAGGCTTCAAGGTTTATCAGTTGGCTTGTTTGTGTTCTTGGTTGTTTGACAGGCTTCAGGATGAGTCTTGAAAGGCTTGAGACTTTTGGTTCTGCAGGTGAAGGCTTCAGGGTTTGTGGCTTGCTGTTTTTTTTTTGCTTGACCCAGGTTTAAGGCTTAGGCTTGATATGCTTAACACAGTTTTGAAAGGGCTTCTGTTGAAGCAGGTTAGAGTCTTAGGATTAACAGGTTTGTCTGGTTTAGAACAGTTTTGCAAGTTACAGGCTTGGTGTGGATACAGTTTTGGAGGCCAGCCTTAAGCAGGCTTGAAGTTGTTGTTTTATAACAGTTTGTGTTATTTCTGCCTTTTTTGTTTTAGATTGCAGATTGGGAGTTTGTGTATATCCTTTGTGATATTCTGCCCCTTTTTGTACTGGTATATCTTTTGTTTTATATATCTTCTTAAGCCTAAGCCTGTAAGCCTCTCCACTTCTACTCTCTCTCTCTCTCTCTCTACAGATTAAAAAGCATTTTTATATTGCTTAAAACTGTCTTTACTCTGAAAAAGTGACTGGCTGAAAAATGATGAGAATTTGAATATGGCTTGCATAGTTTCTTTCCTCTATGTACTTTCTTCTTTTTCAAGATTTTCTGCATATCTTTGTGTACTTTGTTGACAGCTTTTTGACAGCCCTTGGACAGTTTTATTTGACATTGGACTTGGTTTGCTATGTGCAGTTCAGTTTGGACTTTGGTTTGGATTTGTTTCTTTGACAGTTTGTTTGCAAATGCAGCTTGTTTGCCCATTTTCAATTGATTTGCCTCTTTGGTTGAAAATTTGAAATTAGGCAGCCTGTTTGCTAATTTTGAATTTGTGCAATATTGTAGCTTTGTGCATTTCATATTTTGTTGCAAGCATATTTCTATCCCTCTTTGTGAACCAAGAATTTCTTGTGATTTGCAGAGAGGGTGAATAAACTGATTCCGGCCAGTCACTTTTAATGATGATTTTTAAATTAACTATCTGCCTTTGATTATTTCATCTGCATTTGACTTCTTTCTTTTCTTTTTGCAGGTAAAAATCAGTTGAGCACAGGGGAGCATCAGAAGACTTAGGATAATTAGGATACAGTTTTATTTCATTTTAATTATTTATAATATTATTATTGTAAACAAAATGTAAATAAATTTACAGTGTTTCAATAATAATTTGTAACAAACAATTAAAGATGAATAAAAATCCTTCTTTGTCAGTTAATTCTTTTATCTCAGCTGTCTATTTAATTATTTAAGCTTTCTTGAATTAAAATAACTGGAAGTAAATCCAATTATTCTAACTTAGATAAAATAAATAATTAACAAACACTGTAGCCTTGCAATCAATAATAACCTGGCGTCCCAATTAAACATAAGCAATGCACAGTCAAATCCAACAAACATCGTTATTCCTTTGCCTTTCCTGATTAAACCAAACACTGCAAATTCTCAATCAACAGCCTCAGCTCACATCCCAAAGTAAATTGAAAAGAAATGTAGAATTAATTTTTTTTGAGAATGCGCGTACAAAACCCTGATTCTTGATTTAATGTCGAAGAAGCGCCTGCCTGATCAAACCCTGAGCCAAACTCAACCAAACCCTAATAATCTGCTTGAACTGTTCCAGAGCCATGAAAACCCTAATTTGGATAGACTGATAAGAAAAAGTCTGTTTGACTGATTCCTACGCCAATCTGAAAAAGTCAGGGAAAACCCGAAGCTGTGATTTCTTGTGAAAAAATAGGAGGGCAAATTTTGGGGTACAACAGTTGCCCCTGTTCAATCTTCTTGAACTTGAAGAGTTAGATTGGCAAGCTTGCCTTTCGCGACTCGAGGGTAAGAGGAGATTGGACACTAGAGTGCCCAAAAATTTGCACTCGGTGATGTGATGGTAGAGGGAATGGGCTTAAAGATGCCATTTGGTGATGGGCTTAGAGAGGCCATCTAGGGATGTGACAGAATCTTGTCGAGGGATGGGCTTAGAGATGCCATCTGGAAATTGCTGGTAGGAGGATGGGCTTAAAGATGCCATCTGGAAATGTATGTTGAACTGTATGTCATTGGTGAGTGGGTGAGTATCAGAAAGGTATCCATGTTTTGGAACATCTCTGAACTGGGGGTCTGAATAAGCAATAGATTGACATCCGTATCTGGAAGCATCCGTAAACTGTTTTCAAAAGTTGCATCTGAACAAGCGATAGATTAACATCCGTGTTTGGAGAATCCGTAAACTGTTTTCAAAAGTCTTGAAATTGAATAAGCAATAGAGCAACATCCGTTGTTGGGAAGCATCCGTAAACTGTTTTCAAAAGTTGAGAAGAATCTGAACAAGCGATAGGTTAACATCCGTTACTGGAGAACCCGTGAACTGTTTTCAGAAGTCTTGAAGTTGAATAAGCAATAGAGAAACATCCGTTGTTGGGAAGCGTCCGTAAACTGTTTTCAAAAGTTGAGAAGAATCTGAACAAGCGATAGGTTAACATCTGTTACTGGAGAACCCGTGAACTGTTTTCAGAAGTCTTGAAGTTGAATAAGCAATAGAGCAGCATCCGTTGTTGGGAAGCGTCCGTAAACTGTTTTCAAAAGTTGAGAAGAATCTGAACAAGCGATAGGTTAACATCCGTTACTGGAGAACCCGTGAACTGTTTTCAGAAGTCTTGAAGTTGAATAAGCAATAGAGCAGCATCCGTTGTTGGGAAGCGTCCGTAAACTGTTTTCAAAAGTTGAGAAGAATCTGAACAAGCGATAGGTTAACATCTGTTACTGGAGAACCCGTGAACTGTTTTCAGAAGTCTTGAAGTTGAATAAGCAATAGAGCAACATCCGTTGTTGGGAAGCGTCTGTAAACTGTTTTCAAAAGTTGAGAAGAATCTGAACAAGCGATAGGTTAAAATCCGTTACTGGAGAACCCGTGAACTGTTTTCAGAAGTCTTGAAGTTGAATAAGCAATAGAGCAGCATCCGTTGTTGGGAAGCGTCCGTAAACTGTTTTCAAAAGTTGAGAAGTGGAGAAGGAACCGGTGTAGGGTTTCCTGATGATGAGTCCGTGTAAAACTGCATCTGAATGAATCTGGAATAAGTATCAGAATGTCGCCATGTCTGGGTCACATCTAAACTATTTCTATAAAGAATCTCGGAAGATGATGATCTTTGTCTGTTGACTGATCTTTCCTGCAAAGGTAAAGAGTTAGTTGTATGCGATGTCATGATGCATGATGTAATGTATGTTATATCAATGTTTATGATATGAATGTGATGAATGTGCATGTAAGCTGATGAGCTGTCTTGCTGAGGATAGATGAATCCTGGATGGTTGGAGATAAAAGAATCTTGACTGCTGCCGGGGAAAGTAATTCCTTGACTGCTACAGGGGATTGAAAATCCTTTGATCGTTGAAAAAGAGAAGTCATGGGACCGCTGTTGGGGAATCAGGAGCTTGGGTTGTATGCCACTCTTCTGGGGATTCCTGTCTTATGGGGATCTTCACTGGAGAATATTCGAATATCCTGTAAGGAACTGAGAATGAGAGTCTTCATTCTGCTTGGGGATTGATAGTTGGAAGTTTTAGCTCCGCTGGGGATTGCAAGAATCTTTTGATTGCTGCAGGTATTTGAAAAGGTTGGTCAAGGAGATACTGTCCTGGCTGGTTTCAGGTATTGATCTCTGACCTGAGAAAGAAAGATAGTTTTCCTGGCTTGTTACAGGTGTTGATCTTCAATCTCTTCATGTAGATAGTTTTCCTGGCTGGTTTCAGGTATTAATCCATAATCAGTTGTCCACAGATATTTTCCTGGCTTGCTACAGGTATTAATCTGGAACTTGGGTTATATACCACTTTGAGAATGAGAATCTTCATTCTGTTGGGGGTCAGAAATTGGGAGTGTACCAATCTTCTGAGGTGATGAGAATCTTCATGCTGTTAACGGTCAGAAATTGGGAGTATACCAATCTTCTGAGGTTTTAAGGATGAGAGTCTTCACTCTTGAGTGTCAGAAATTGGGAGTATACCAATCTTCTAAGATAATGAGAATCTTCATGCTGTTAACGGTCAGAAACTGGGAGTATACCAATCTTCTGAGGTTTTAAGGATGATAGTCTTCACTCTGTTAACCGTTAACTGCTATCTGGTCGATCTCCAGGCTTCGCAATAACTTGTTGGGGATAAGACTATTATCCGGTCGACTCCGGGCTTCATAGGTTTCTCTTAGGAGATACCACTATCTGGTCGTAATCCAGGCTTCGCGGTAGTCTGATACTGTGAATGAGTGACAGAATGGCTACCGTGTTTGGAGCGTATCTGAAACTGTATCTTTGAGTTGAGATCTGTATGAGTAGCAGAATGACTTTCGTGTCTGGAGTGTATCTGAAACTGTAACTGGATCGGAATGAGTGACAGAATGGCTACCGTGTTTAGAGCGTATCTAAAACTGTATCTTGGAGTTGAGATCTGTATGAGTAGCAGAATGACTTTCGTGTCTGGAGTGTATCTGGAACTGTAACTGAGATCTGAATGAGTGACAGAATGGCTACCGTGTCTGGAGCGTATCTGAAACTGTATCTTGGAGTTGAGATCTGTATGAGTAGCAGAATGACTTCCGTGTCTAGAGTGTATCTGAAACTATAACTGAGATCTGAATGAGTGACAGAATGGCTACCGTGTCTGGAGCGTATCTGAAACTGTATCTTGGAGTTGAGATCTGTATGAGTAGCAGAATGACTTTCGTGTCTGGAGTGTATCTGAAACTGTAACTGAGATCTGAATGAGTGACATAATGGCTACCGTGTCTGGAGCGTATCTGAAACTGTATCTTGGAGTTGAGATCTGTATGAGTAGCAGAATGACTTCCGTGTCTGGAGTGTATCTGAAACTGTAACTGAGATCTGAATGAGTGACAGAATGGCTACCGTGTCTGGAGAGTATCTGAAACTGTATCTTCGGACAGGTGATGAAGGAATTGTTGAACACTTTTGACATTCGAATTCCCCAAGTGATGGTGAGGGAGACTTGCCCCAAGTTAATCTGTATTTGACAGATTTGTTGAAATCTTGACTGGACTGCCCCAGGTTAACTGAACTTTGAAAGATCTATTGAAACCTTGACTGGACTGCCCCAGGTTAACTGAACCTTGAAAGATCTGTTGAAACCTTGACTGGACTGCCCCAGGTTAATTGGATAGTGACATGTCATGCCCCCTTGTTGATAGGAGATTTGTCAATGGAAGTGTCATCCTTTTGAAGTGATTTTGTTCACCGAGAGAGTTTTCGTTCCTCCGAACATTCGCTGCATGAATTTCTTTGCTGTCAAACAAATAGCCAAATGCAAACAGTGATATTCAAGTAATGCAAAGTTTATGTCTGTCTCGAAGTTTTGAAAAATGCGTTTTTTAGCAGAAAACTTTTCATAAGACAGATTCAGCACAAGATTTAGAGTAAAGCCTTACAGGAGTCAGGATACCTTTTGAAACAGTATGCTTTCGAACTAACCCATGCTTCAATTAGGACTTTTGAAGGGTTGTAACGTGGCTTGGTTCACGGTTTAAGAAACAAAGGATAAAGGCTCAAAGTATATTTGTACCCACCCGCTCTTCGTGATGTTTCTTCAATCCTAAACTCAGTTAATTGTGCGTCAAACTCTGTTCGAATTTGGAACGACTTTTTTGGTGATGGTTCACACAAGTTAAATTTTATGGAAGGCAGTCATCCTCTTTTTTTGCAACATTTTTCATGTTGTTGAGGATTTGTAATGACCTCTTTCTTGATTTGTTGACCCTAACTTTTGCCTGACTGTTCCTGTTTTCGAGATTACAGTCAGCGGGATTCCCCAGCTTTCTTAAGCCTCCTTTATAGGTTTTGGCTAAGTGGGCTTTTCTATTTTGAGAGGTAATGACTTCCTATGAGATAAGGAACTATCACTGTCTTTTGATTCCAAAGGAATGCTTTTCTCTTTTTGATGTCGTTCGTTGCATTGCGAACTGAGAGTTTGCGACCTTAATGCGCACCTTATTTGAATTAACTGAGCTACTACCCTGCCCCAGGTTTATATCAAAGGTTTTAATTTGTTTAGAACAGAAAACTCCTACTTCTTTGGCTCGAAGGGGTTGACTAGGGATTATCTTCCTTATAACTCCAGTGTTTGGGAATTGAAATAAATGCCTGTACATCATCAGCAAGGTCTGTTCAAAAGCATATTGTATGAGATTACGATATTGTTTCGTCATCCTCCCTCTAAAGGCTTGCAGCTTTTTATCAAGAGTTAAATATCATAAAGAAAGCATAAGAGTAGTGAAAACTAATGGATGAATTCAAGACAAACATATGCAATGCATTAATGAAACAAAGTTTGACATCAAAGAGATAATTGTTTGAATAACAAAGAGATTACAACTTGGAAATTCAAATGAAACAAAAGCCTCTCAGTTTGAGCTTTGTCAATTCAGGTGGAGAAACCCTTAACGAAAGATTTTCATCTCGCCATCTGGCATGAACCTCAGCACTCCAATGTCAATCAGATCTTGAATCTTGTTCTTCAAGGCCCAACAGTCGTCGGTGTCATGTCCTGGGCTATAGGAGTGGTACACACAAAATGCGTCGGGATGATAGTTAGGAGCGGAAGTATTGGGCTTCCGAATAGGATCCCTCAAAGCAGTCAGATTGACCTCCAACAAGCGCTCCAGTATTAGAGATGACGGTATGTCAGTCTCAGTGAACTGTCTTCCTGACGTATTTTGCTTACGCCGATTACCCCGTTGATGCTGGCAAGGTTGTTGATGGGCTTGTGACCCTGAAGCAAGTAGAGGAGCCTTCCCCTTGTCTTCTTGAGTGGTGACTTGCTCTTCAACCTCAGATGTTTTCCCCACTCGGTTGTCCCGAAGCAGTTGGTTGACGAGAACTCTGAGTTCCTCTTGTCTTTGAGCCAAGTCCTGGATGAGAGCCATCTGGCCCACCGGCTGTCCCATCACTTGGATCCTCAATGTTGCTAAATTAAACTGCTGTTCCCCCAACTGATCACTCCTGGCATTGTTTGAATTCTCCTGGACCAAGCCCCTTGTGAGGAGAGCTTTCACTTCTTCTTTCCCCTGGGACAGGTTCAAGAACATTTCTTGAAGCTGAGCATTTTGGTCCTGGATATCCTTGACAGTCCTCTCTAGAGCCATCTCTTATTGAAATAAACAGTAGGAGAGTAAGGAAACCTGAAAAGGAAAAAATAGTTATGATGCAATGCATGATATGCGGATGCATGTTTTCAAGGATCTCTTAGGGTAAACACAAGAGAATGTTAGAGGTTGAACTTCGATCTTCGATTGGAGAACTTTGCATTGGTGGATGTCTTTCCACGAGAATCAAGCTCACCATGTCAAGTGGGTCATAGCCCCTGATTCAAGTTGTTGCACTTGATCTTTGATGGCATTTGTTCAGAGGAGAAATCTCTTGCCCCTTGGTAGATGTCTGGTTCAACGCGATCATGCATCAAAAGACCCTCAAAATCCTTGAAATGGTTATTGAAAAAATGCTATGGTATGATGTCATGATGTTATGTACATGCATGCAAGTAAGTGAGTGTATATACAGGTAATCATATTCACACAAAGCAAACAAGTCCTTAGGTTTAGGCTTGCATGGGGTTGTAGGTAAGTACCCTCTTGAAGTTTAGTTGGCTCATCCTGTCCTAAAATAGAAAACGGGTTCTAAGGAGCTCAATATCAGTGGATTATTTTCTGTGTTCATCGTTTTGATTTAGCCATTTAACTGGAGACCAAAATATTCCAAGAAAACAACCCTCAATGAGTGTAGTATCGATTATCTACCAACTTCGGACTGCACCAAAGTCGGTCATCTCACTACCCCTAAAAAGGCTAAGATGGTCAATTAAGGTTCTAAGAGTTCGTTAGTGCTTCATGACATCACTCAGCGACCCCGTACTCTCCTTGATTGAACTCAAGGGTTACCGGTACTCACAAATATGTCATACTAACATAGCTTACTTCTTCAACCATGTCGGTATACCCCGCACAGTTCCCTCACAGTTTTATTGCTATTTACCTAAAAAGGTGCCCCCAAATTCGGGTGTAGGATTTACAACAAACCCAAACAAGGACCCAAAAAGTAAAGCAATCAAAGCAAGTATGTAAAGGTGATATAAACCCTAAGGTAACCCCACTTTTAAATGAATCCCCAGCAGAGTCGCCAGTTCTGTGATACGGTGGGAGAACTGACTTGAGGTTTTGCGTTTGTTTTCGCAAATGTTTCAGTTTAGCAAGAGTCGCCACCGACTTTTTATTTTATCCTGAGGAAAGGTTAAAAAGCACAGCAAAAACCTTTGAGATGTTTTCTTGGGTTCAGGGAGTAGATTATAGAAATGGAAGGTATTAGCACCCTTTCTATCCATGGTTATCCATGGGCTCTTAGTTACTTGTTTTAGATCCCTTTGCCTTGATTTTCAATTGCTTGAAATGGTGCTTTTGTGTGTGTGGTTTTGAAAATGTTTTGAAAAAGATTCCTTGTCTAGGCAACCATTGAAATGACTCTTGTTTGAGTATATGCAAAGGTGTTTGTCTTTTTGAAAAGATATTTCAATGTTTTTTGAAAGTTGGTTTTGAAAGTTTTATTGTGGAGTGGGTTTTGAAAAGTAGGCAAGTGTGTTTTGCAAGTTGATCAAGTAACTAAGAGTTGTCTACCCCTAAATTTACTCAAAGATTTTTCCTATGTTTTAACCCTTTTAACAGTATTGTTCCACCATTGTATTTGGTGGACAACCTTGCGTTAGGATGTTAACGGGACGGGCGCGGGTCATCGTATGGACCATGAATGCAATGGTGCCAAGTGTCTTTGGCAATTTTGCTTGAAGGGACTATGATCATTTTGTAGGCAACTTCGAAAGCGTCATCGAGGGACTATGATCATTTGATTTGTTTTTGTTTTGCCAAAGAAACTCAACATGCAAGCATGGCCTATTTTTGAAGGCAACAAGCGGGATTACCCTAGGGGTGCAAGTGTGAATTATGTATTTATTGTCATGCATTTGTCTTGTATTTAGGTTATCTAGCGGTTGATTTTAAATCTTCGCATACAAACCCTAATTACTATACAGTATATAGAAAGCGATAAATTGCAGGAATTTAAAGTCCTAAACTATTACAAATAAGTATCCGGGAATGGGGGTACAAATATTTACAAATGGGGATGAGACTTATTAGGAGAGTAGTGTCCAAATATATTTACAACCAAATCGAATCGCATTCTCAAATGTAATATATATCAATGTTCAAGAATAAAAGATAAGCAAATGTATTGGTGAAAGTGCATGTGATTATTTACAAGTGATGAAAAATAATGTTAACCTAATACAATATTAAGTATTTATTTATTTTTATGTTTTTGTTAATCATGTATAAACAAAAGCTTTAATAAAATAAAGAGGAAAATGCTTAAGAAATTCTATTTTTATGTATTAATGCTTTTATGTATGAAAAAGGATTTATTAAAGAGAGTTTTTAAGATAAAAATCTATTAACCTAATTAAATCTAATATTTATGTATTTTTCAAATGTAATAAAATAAAAGACAACTTTTTTGGTGTAAAAATAATGTATTGTTTTATTTAACAAAAAAAAAAAGGTTAAGTTATAAAAAGAAAATAAGGGGATAAAATATAAAAAAAAGATTGATTTTAAGAGTATAAAAAATAAAAAAGGTTGAATGGGCCTTAGGGTTGGTTCTTGGCGAACCGGCCCATACGATTTTGACAACATTTGTTTTAGGGTTTCCATGAGTTTGTTTCATTTGGAATTAGGGTTTGGCCTAGAACGACGCAGCTCATCTTCTTCTCTGTCCTCTTCACCTTCATCTTTCTCAACACATGGCCACTGAACGCTCGCCTCCTTGTCTCAAGCTGCTAGGCGCCACTTCTGACTCCTTCCTCTCCATGGTTGAGCACAAAAACGACCAGAAAAGGTAAAGATTTCCAATTTTTATGTCTTAGGGTTTTCAGTCTTCCTCTTTGCATGTTTTAATTTTATGTGTTCTGATTTTTCATGTGGTGTTTGGTGTTCGTGCGAGGTGTGGTAAAGAGAAGGAAAAGGGATTTATACATTTAGGGTTTTGGAGAAGGAGGAGTGGACGGCAACGTCTCCGGTAGCTGAAGGCGAGGGAGTATGATGCTGGCTTGCTCTGGAAATCTGGTATTCGTAACTTTGCTTTTTTATGGTTTAATGATGAAGGTCTGAAAACCTAGCTCACTTGCTTTTGTCTTCTCTTTTGCTTGCTTGCTCTGATTGATTATTTGATGAAATGTTGATGTTGTGTGAATCTGAGCTTGCCTGCTTTGTCCTTCTCTTTGTCTTTGAGTGAGCTTCTGATTGCTAATGATATTGATTGCTGAGTTGCCTTGTTGGTTATTGCTTAATGATGAACATGATTCTGAGTATTGATTTGTGTAGCTTTTCCTCTCTGTGGCATTTGATTATGATATCTGAGTTTCTTTTCCTCTTCTTCTGTTTGCCTCTGAGATTGATGGTATTGCTTCTGAGATGCTTGATGTACTACCCTATGATGAAGTCATTCTGAGGGTGTTCTTGAATGATTGCTAGATGAAGGCTTCAAGGTTTGTGGTTCTGCAGGTGAAGGCTTCAAGGTTTATCAGTTGGCTTGTTTGTGTTCTTGGTTGTTTGACAGGCTTCAGGATGAGTCTTGAAAGGCTTGAGACTTGTGGTTCTGCAGGTGAAGGCTTCAGGGTTTGTGGCTTGCTGTTTATTTTTTGCTTGACCCAGGTTTAAGGCTTAGGCTTGATATGCTTAACACAGTTTTGAAAGGGCTTCTGTTGAAGCAGGTTAGAGTCTTAGGCTTAACAGGTTTGTCTGGTTTAGAACAGGTTTGCAAGTTATAGGCTTGGTGTGGATACAGTTTTGGAGGCCAGCCTTAAGCAGGCTTGAAGTTGTTGTTTTATAACAGTTTGTGTTATTTCTGCCTTTTTTGTTTTAGATTGCAGATTGGGAGTTTGTGTCTATCCTTTGTGATATTCTGCCCCTTTTTATACTGGTATATCTTTTGTTTTATATATCTTCTTAAGCCTAAGCCTGTAAGCCTCTCCACTTCTACTCTCTCTCTCTCTCTACAGATTAAAAAGCATTTTTACATTGCTTAAAACTGTCTTTACTCTGAAAAAGTGACTGGCTGAAAAATGATGAGAATTTGAATATGGCTTGCATAGTTTCTTTCCTCTGTGTACTTTCTTCTTTTTCAAGATTTTCTGCATATCTTTGTGTACTTTGTTGACAGCCCTTGGACAGTTTTAGTTGACATTGGACTTTGTTTGCTATGTGCAGTTCAGTTTGGACTTTGGTTTGGATTTGTTTCTTTGACAGTTTGTTTGCCAATGCATCTTGTTTGCCCATTTTCAATTGATTTGCCTCTTTGGTTGAAAATTTGAAATTAGGCAGCCTGTTTGCTAATTTTGAATTTGTGCAATACTGTAGCTTTGTGCATTTCATATTTTGTTGCAAGCATATTTCTATCCCTCTTTGTGAACCAAGAATTTCTTGTGATTTGCAGAGAGGGTGAATAAACTGATTCCGGCCAGTCACTTTTAATGATGATTTTTAAATTAACTGTCTGCCTTTGATTATTTCATCTGCATTTGACTTCTTTCTTTTCTTTTTGCAGGTAAAAATCAGTTGAGCACAGGGGAGCATCAGAAGACTTAGGATAATTAGGATACAGTTTTATTTCATTTTAATTATTTATAATATTATTATTTTAAACAAAATGTAAATAAATTTACAGTGTTTCAATAATAATTTGTAACAAACAATTAAAGATGAATAAAAATCCTTCTTTGTCAGTTAATTCTTTTATCTCAGTTGTCTATTTAATTATTTAAGCTTTCTTTAATTAAAATAACTGGAAGTAAATCCAATTATTCTAACTTAGATGAAATAAATAATTAACAAACATTGTAGCCTTGCAATAAATAATAACCTGGCGTCCCAATTAAACATAAGCAATGCACAGTCAAATCCAACAAACATCCCTATTCCTTTGCCTTTACTGATTAAACCAAACACTGCAAATTCTCAATCAACAGCCTCAGCTCACATCTCAAAGTAAATTGAAAAGAAATGTAGAATTAATTCTTTCTGAGAATGCGCGTACAAAACCCTGATTCTTGATTTAATGTCGAAGAAGCGCCTGCCTGATCAAACCCTGAGCCAAACTCAACCAAACCCTAATAATCTGCTTGAACTATTCCAGAGCCATGAAAACCCTAATTTGGATAGACTGATAAGAAAAAGTTTGTTTGACTGATTCCTACGCCAATCTGAAAAAGTCAGGGAAAACCCGAAGCTGTGATTTCTTGTGAAAAAATAGGAGGGCAAATTTTGGGGTACAACAATCTTCTTCAAAGAATCTGACATATTATTAAGCTTGGAATTTAAGAGATATACCTCATCTTGAAGATGTGAAACAGTATATAGAAGCTTCTTCTTTTCATTCTCCAGTTTAGCTATGATCTTTCTTTGTTCTTCTACTGTCTTAAGGCTATTTTCACACTTACCACATGTGTCCTTATAGGATACATCAAGGTCTTCATAGAGAACACTTTCATCACAGGCTTCTACTTCATCTGCCCATTTTTCAGAAAGAGCCACCACCAGTTTTGTAGATTCATTATTAGCCTCATCTTCTCACTCATCATGATCAGACCAAGACCTTAGTAAAGCCTTTTTTCTTCCTCTTGAGAAACGTGGGACATTCTAGTTTGATGTGATCAAAACCTTCGCACTCATAGCATTGAATGCCTTGGCTTTGATTGGTCTTTTCTTCATGTCTGGTATTCTATTGAAGATCATCATCAATCCTGATGTCAGATGAGATGTTCCTGAAATTTGGACTTCCTCTTTTGTCCATCCATTTCAGAACTCTATTGAATTGCTTTCCAAGTAACACAATAGTATTGGACAGACCTTCATCAATATCTAAATCAACTTGTCTTCTTCATCTTTAACATTAGAAACAAAACTTATGCTCTTGTTCTTTTTCTCATACTTGTCACTAATGGCTAACTCAAGGGTTTAAAGTGAACCAACAAGTTCATTAACCCTCATGTTGCTGATTTCATGAGCCTCTTAAATGGTTGTTACCTTCATATCAAATTTCCTAGGCAAAGACCTAAGAATCTTTCTAACAAGCTTTTATTCTTACATTTTCCCCCCAAGGCCCTAGATGCATTAGCTATTTCAAGAATCTTTATATGATATTCCTGAATGGTCTCATCATCATTCATCTTTAGATTCTCAAATTTAGAAGTTAGAAGTTGAAGTCTTTACATATTTATTTTATATGTACCTTCATGAGTTATCTTGATAATTTCCCAAGAATCCTTTGTAATAGTACAAGTATTAATCAGCCTGAAAACATTCTTGTCTACTCCATTGAATAAAGCATTTAAAGCCTTTGAATTTCCAAGAGCTAATTTATCATCCTCATCATTCCAATATTCTTCTGGCTTTAATAAAACATTCTCATCTTTGTCTATACTAATAGGATGTTCCCATCCCTTCAAAACAAACTTCCAAGCTTTATTATCCATTCACTTCAAAAAAGACACCATTCTCATCTTCCACCAATCATAACCGGAACTATCTAATAGAGGTGGTATGTTGTTGTATCCTTCTTCTTTATCCATAGTACTAGAAAATAGTCTCCCTGGAGCTCACCCAATAGACAGAACATGGTGCCTGCTCTGATGCCAATTGTAATTCTGGAACTTGCAATACACCAATCAAGACTGATGTATTAACACAGAAACACGATGTCAGGACATGTGTTATGACATTTGTTGACAAAAACCTACTGTTGATTATGCTGAAAGATGAATTGCAAAAATTTAAATAACACAATCAATTGTTAACCCGGTTCAGTACAATGTCACCTACTCTAGGGGATACTAAGCCAGGAAGGAAATCCACTATATAGTATTAATTAAAAGCCTAAACAATCCCAGTTTACAACTTTCCTCCTAATCACTACCCCCATACAACTTCTACAAAAGGAACCTCCTAGATATGAGAACCTCTCACTTCCAATCACCGTAGTGATAAATAAACCAGTTACAATCCCACTAACTAGTATAAAAACCAAAAGATTACACTTCCAGTCCATAATGCTTAGTTAAGATCTTAACTAAGAACACTCAACCCTTTTCTTAAAAGCTCATGGGTGAGAACAATATCTTGATAAACAAGTAACAATCAGTCAACTCAATGCATCAAAGATACATCAATGACACTGATAAATGCTTAATTCATGTTAAATTATCCTATTAAAACATAGAATTTATCGTAATTAAATTACAAGTTTCTTACATAAAAACCCCCAATTATTGAAAATATATGGTTTGTACATGTTTACTTTGGATTTGGTATGCTTTTGTACAGGTTTTGGCCCTTAAAGCAAAAACCAGCAACCAGACACTTTGCTAACCGAGCATTAGCGAACTCCAGCAAGGTAAAGACAAAAATATACAAAATCCAGAAGACTCACTTAGCGATTCATAGTCGTCTAGAGAAACCAAGACAGAAGTAAATGAACTTGTTTTCTCTAGTAGCGAGAAGCAGCAAAGCAAGTTTGCTTAGCGAATCGGGCCATCGCTTAGCACAATAGGGCGATCAAAGAAAGATATTTTGAAAAGACTTCTGGGTGAAAAATTAAAATTCTCTAAGCGAGCTTCACCTCGTTTAGAAAACTTTGGCAGTTTAGGAAGACAAGTTGATTTGAAAACTTAGCAAAGAAGCAAAGACTTCACTTAGCGAAATATAGTTCGCTAAGAAAACTCAGGCTGCCAAAACTGCTATAAATAGGACAAAAACATAGCTCAAAGAATTCATTAAGTTTTTATCAGTTATAATACATTTTGTGATATCAATAGAATAGGAATAGAGGAGGTTTTAGGTAGAAGGGTTGGATACACATCAAGAGTCAGGAAATCATCATTGATGTCGTTTCAACTCAAATATTCCATTATGTTTCAAACTACCATGAGTAGCTAAGTCCCTCTATTGTTGGGATTGGTCGTATTTTGTCAATGTTTTTTGTATTTTCTTTAATCATGGTGTTCTATGCAATTTATGTTCGAATCATTATCGTTGTTATCTTTGCTTTAGCGTTTATTTCATGGATTGAATTACTATTGACAAATATGGTTCTAATATCGATCCAAGATAACAACTATTAAACTCTAAATTATAGACATATATTTAGGTTTAATATTCATTAAAAGTATAGAATCTTAATGCTACCATATCGTTTAATAGGCTGATAAATCATCGATTAAACCATAAGGTAAGAAATCTCATCAAAGTTTAGACATGAACTTTGTTCGTGTGCGATACGTAATGATAATGAAACATGCTTAAATTGTGTATAATTGATTTTTGAAGTACGTATTGAATTGGAGAATGAAAACCAATTCTCAACAAGTCCATTCCTCTGAATCTTACTTTTCGTTATTTTACGCGTTTTACTTTTCATAACTTATCAATCCAAATTCTTGAAAACTTATGCTTAGAACAGTAGAAATTATTGAACGATTTTGATATTGCTCCAATCCCTACGGATACGATAAAACAATACTTTCATTTGATTATACTCAACATCAAATTGGTGTCATTGTCAGGGATTGGCATTTAAGGTATTAAAACATCACAATCGTTTCTATACTTCTAAGTTTTGTGAATTTGTTATATATTGTATATATTTGTTTTTTGCAATCGTTTGTTCAAGTGTTTGGATAAGTGAAAATTCTGTTTATGCTACTAGGAAAAAGTTCGGAAGAAAAACTTCTTTTTGATCCTGAGATCGAAAGAACAATGTGAAAGAACAAGAGACAAACTAAGAAATAGAAACAACTATCAAAAAAGAAAAATCACAAAGGAGTTTCTACATCAACTTCCTCAACAAATCATCCTATCATAGAAACAATGGCTGAAGTTATCAATGGCCCGTGCGCAAGCAGTCCAAGGTGTCTGGATCGTCTCAACAACAATCTAGTTGTAAGACGAGTTGAAATGAAAATAGGGTTACTACATATTATTTACATTAACCCTTTTGTAGGTTTAGACCATGAAGATCCATACATCTATCTCACAAAATTCTATGAGCTGGCTAGTACGTTAGGTGCACCTGAAGTTAAAGAAGAGGTTGTCTTCATGATATTGTTTCCACATTCCTTGATCCACAAAGCAAAGGATTGGTACCTTAACCAACCTATTAAAATCATGACAAATTGGAATGTATTAGAGGAAAACTTTCTTGACAAGTTCTTTTTGCACAATCGATTCATGGATGAAAAAACAACAATAACCCCATTCACTCAAAGTGCAACAGAAGCTCTTAGCTTGGGAATGCTACAAATACATGTTACTCAAATGTCTAAATCATGGTGTGATACGGTGGGAGAACTGACTTGAGGTTTTGCGCTTGTGTTCGCAAAGTTGCGGTTTAGCAAGAGTCGCCACCGACTTTTATTTTATCCAAAAGGAAAGGTGAAAAAGCACAGGAAAGACCTTTGAGATTGTTTTTGGGTTCGGGGGGTAGATTATGAAAAGGGAAGGTGATAACACCCTTTTCATCCATTGTTTTCCATGGGCTCTTAGTTACTTGTTTTAGATCACTTGCTTTGCTTTTCCAATTGTTTGAAATGGTGCTTTGTGTGGTTTTGAAAGTACTTTGAAAAGAGGCCATTGTTTTGGCAATATTTGTAATTATTCTTGTTTGTAAGAATGTATACAAAGATGTTTGTCTTTTGAAAAATGTTTCAATGTTTTGAAAGTTGTTTAAAAATGTTTTGAAATTGTGTATGTGTTTTTGAAAATAGCAAGGATTGTTTGCAAATTGATCAAGTAACTAGAAGCTTATCTACCTACTCAAAAGTCTTTCCTACACATTTTTATTCCTTTGACATTGTTGTTTTACCATTGCATTTGGTAAACAACCCTATCTTTGGATGTTAAACGGGACGGGCGTGGGTCATCGTATGATCATGATAGCAATGGTGCCAAGTATCTTAGCAAGTTTAAGGGACTAAGATCATCTTTGTATAGGTAACCTTTTTGATAGTGTCATCGAGGGACTATGATCTTTTGTTTTGTTTGATTTTGCCAAGATACCTAGCATGCATACCGTTGTCATTTTTAAGGCAACAAAGTGGGTGAAACCCTAGAGGTGCTTGTGTGCAAGGTGTTGTCATTCTTCATGCATTTTTGTCTTGTATTAAGTCATGCTATTTGTTTTGATTTTTGGTCTTTGCATACAAAACCCTAGTTTACTATCATGGTATATGAAAGCAATAAATGCGTAAAGTAAATCTAAACTATTACAACAATATTATGGGAAGGGGGATACATGTTTTGAATAGGGGGCTATTGCTCAGAATAAAACCCTAAAACTATTACAACCAAATTGAATTTATTGTACAAATAAATGAATAAACAAGTATTTAAATATGCAATTAAATGTATGTATGCAAAAATGTTTTTTTTGTATTAATTTTATGTATGAGAAAATAAATTTATTTATGTCTTAAAAATAAGAAAATAAAATGATTATTTTTTGAAAGGGTGAAAACCCTAACTTTTGTTTAATAGAAAATATATTCTAATATTATTCCTTTTATTCATTTTTTTGTTCAAGAAAAAATAATAATAATATATACACAATGTTAAAAAATTGAATATTTTATGAAAATATTATTTTAAGTGTGAAAAATAATAAAATTAAAAATATATGATATTTTTATATTATTTACAAGTTTATTTAAGAAAATAAATTATATTATTACTAATAAACCATTTTTATGCCAAAAAATAATAATAAAAATAATAAAATAAAATGCAAAAAATAAGAAAATATTTTTATGATTTTTTAATGTTCAGAAAAAATAATAAAAGTCAAAAATATAAAAATATCAAGAAAATATGAAAAATATAAAAATAAACAAAAGGGCGGTGCAGAAGTAAAAATGGGGGTGCAAGCGCCAGGCCCAAGCCAGCTTCATTCCTGTCCTCTGGCCAAACGACCAAACGCGCACATTCTGCCTCTTCAACCTGTTCTTGTTATTCTTTGCATAAAATCAAAAACTTATAACATGAAAAATGTAGCTCATGAACTCACGATTCCAATGATATAAAGAACATGACCTAACTCTAAAAGACCAAGGAGAATTTTAATGGCCCTGATTTCTGACCTAAAATTTTCAGCATGTTCAACATCCAAATACTCTTAGATCAGTTAATATAAATGGAAACTAAGCATATGTACAACTCAAGCATGTTACAGACTACATTTTTGCTTCACAAGCCTAAGCTTAAGGATGCCTAAATAGAGAGATAGAAACTTGACAAATACCTTGTTCAATTGAGTTTGGATATGGCAACGTGGGATCTTTGAGTGAGGCTTGAAGGTCGTGTGAGCTTGCTTGAAGTTCCCTCAACCTTTTCCAATGCTCAGCTTGCCTTGAAGTTGCCTGAAACTTCTTGTAGAAGTCAACGAGCAAAATATATTTTGGCTAATGATTTGCAGAGGTTGCCATGTTTTAGGCAGGAATGGTGTTTTTTGTGTTTGAGGGAGTTTGAGAAGTTATGATATCGTGTCTTAGGCTTGCAACAATGTTCTGAAGTCATTTGAAATGATACCAAGTCTTGGTTTTATCAGATACACAAGCTTGCTTGACTTTTGCAAGTTTGCTTGCTTTTGAAGAAAAGGTGAAGTGACAAAGCCAAAGGCCTGTACAGGCTAGCTTAAGGTCTGATGAGAGTTGGTGTACTTTGCCTGAAGTTTGTGGATATTGTTTGCAGCAAAGGATTAGGTCCATGTCTCAAGATAAACAAAATTGCAAAAAGCAAGCTTTATGAAAATGGTATTGTACACTTTATGCCATTTTTGGATTAATTCAATGTGCAATGCTTCAAAGATCATAATAAGACCATTATCCATTGAGTTTGCATTAAATTTATGAGTGTAGAAAGGATTAGGACCTTTAATACCAAGTACAAGCAAGTTTGAAACTGATTTGCAACTTGTACCATTGTGAAAAATGCCTTGAACAAAAGTGATAAATTGCCATATTCATTTCTTCGATTCTCCCTAACCATAAATGATCTTGGAGAGTTCTTGGACATTTTTGAAAGCTTGTAACATTCTATACAATCCATATTTGAAATGCATTTTGAGATTCCTCTTGGAACTATGTGAAAAGTTTCCATGAAGTTAGGTCCAAAATCTGCCTAAACTAGGGCAAAATTTAAATAAGTTAAAAAGTTTATGGACCCCTATTCACAAAATCATAACTTGAGATCCAAGCATCTTTTGGGAAAACTTTATGAATACAAGTTGTAGATTTTTTGGAGGACTACAACTTTCATGTTGGAAGTTTTCTTTTAATCCAATTGTATCATGGTGAAAAAGTTGGGAAAAGTTGGGGAAAAATAAGAAATTTTCATAAATTAGAAAAATTCTAAGTTATGAAATTTTTCAAACTTAAACCCTAATTTCCAAATTTAAGTTTCTTGGTGAACAAGTTTCATGTTTTGACACATATTGATGAAATATGACCCTTGGCACTTGATTTTGACCAAAAAGTCAAAGTTTGACTTTTCATTGTACAGTTGATTTTTGATCAGTTGACTGGGAAATTCATCTGTCAATCCAATGCATTTGAGATCTTTTGAAACTTGTGATTAGGTAAAGATGGTTCCATTGAGTCCTTGAAACCATGCTTGAACCCAATTTGCCATTGGCTAGGTAAAAAATCAGAAATTGCCCTTCTCTAGTCAAAAACCCTAATTTTGACCATTTTGCCCTTTTGATGATCCGACCAAATTTCTTGAGGAGTTGTGGTCCAAACTTTATAAAATGGTTCATATGAGTCTATAATGTTGATGTGGATCAAAAATTATGAGGTTTGGCTGTAAATTGGCCATGGTTGACTTTTTCCCTAATACAGTTGATTTTTAGGTCAATTGTCCAATTGACTGGTCCAAAATGTGATTCAAGGCTTGAAACTTGGTATGAGCAATCTTATAGGTCCAACATGAAGTATGAAAGTCATATAAAGCATTTATGGTCCAAAAATCCTTGTGCAAACTCAAACCCTAATTTCAGGTCATCGGTACAAGATGAGGTCTTGAGCTGAGCAAACCCTAATCTGGTCTTGAGTCCAAGAAGTCTTGTGAGGAGAATCTTGATAAAATGAGAGGGAAAATTTTGGGGTACAACACATGGTTTCAATAATCTCACACAAATTCATGTTTTTCGTAATAGATTACAACCCCAACCAAATCTCCTACTTGACGCAATAGTCGGTGGTCCGTTACTATCAAAAAGTGCAGAGGAAGCAGTGACTATCATCAACTGTATGGCTCTAAGTGATCACCAGGTCCAATACAACTTAGGTGTAGTGCGAAAGAAATATGGTATTCTTGAGTTGGATACGAATGGCGCGATCTTGATGCAAAACAAGCTTCTCACACAAATTGTGGAAGAATTGACCAAACAGATCTAAAAACTTCCACAACAACTCAAACAGATGCACGGAACACCTAAATCGCAACAAGTGGCTCCCTGTGAACTATGTATAGGTGATCATCCAACTGGATTTTTTCCACCGATCAAGGAGGAATTCAATTATATGGGAAATCAATAGTAAAGGCAGGTTTCGTATCAACACAATCAAGGTTATCCATACAACAACAAAGTAAGCTATGGCCAAGTTCAAAATAGGCAGAATCCGTACCAAAGTTACAATCAACTAGAAAAGCTTTAAAAATTAGAGGATACCTTGAATAAATTTATGCAGCTTTCCATGGAAAATCAGAAGAATACAAATGTGTCAATCAGAAATTTATAAATGCAAGTTAGGAAAATTGCAAAGCAATTGAGTGAGCAACAAATAAGAAATTTCATCGCCACCACTCAAGCCAATCCAAAAGAAACTTGTAATGTTGTTACAATACAAATTGAAGAAGTGATTGAAACCAAAGTTGGGGAGAATGGCAAAGGAAAGAGATTTGAAATGAGAAAAAGGAAGAAAACATGAAAGATGATCCTGGGAGCGTTATATTACCAGTCATCATTGAAAACATCAAGTTTGACAAAGATTTGGTGGATCTTGGATCAAGCACCAACCTTCTTCCATTGACCATTCTCAGAAAGATCAGTAAGCTTAATTTGCAACTAACAACATTGAAATTACAACTTGCCGACAAATCAATTGTACAACCAGATGGTATAGTGAATAACGTAATGGTCAAACTTGAAAGTTTTATATTCCC
Source organism: Vicia faba (assembly GCA_948472305.1). Taxonomy (NCBI): domain Eukaryota; kingdom Viridiplantae; phylum Streptophyta; class Magnoliopsida; order Fabales; family Fabaceae; genus Vicia; species Vicia faba. The sequence continues at coordinate 311,653 of CATIWC010001634.1, forward strand.
ACCTAATTTAGTAGTGATGAATATGGATAAAGATGACATCTTACCTCTGATTTTAGGTCATCCATTCATAAAAGCAGCTAGAATAATGATTGATGTTGATGAAGGAATAATGAAAGTAAGGTGTAAAAATGAAGAAGTAAACTTCAAATTGTTTCAAGCCTTTCAACAAAATGAGGAAGACTATTCCAAAGTTGAAGCTCCTAATGAAATAGGTCTGGTGTTGAAAACAATGACAAAGAAAGGCAAAGAATGGTGGCAAGGACACTTTGAAGAATTCATATAAACCACCTTGATTTTTCACGAAAATATGCGTCGAGCTAATGAAGTTAAACAAGCACTTGTTGGGAGGTAACCCAACCCTTTACATATTTATTTCCTATAATAATTAGTTTTTAATAGGAAGAAAAATAGCATTGATGAGCCAAAAAGAAAATTCTGCATAAAACTGAATTTTGCAGAATTTGCTAAGCGAGCCCTGTTTCGCTAAGCGAAAATAGCATAATCAAGAAAAATTACATTCATGCTACTTTCTTCACTTTAGTATTTGTGTATATTTAAATAGTTTTTAAGATGTAGGTGTCTTATGATCAATCCATGATATCTTGCTTGAACATTATTCCTCTACAAATTGAAAAGGAAAAGGCAAGGAGTGGAAGACCAAGTTCACATGAATCAACAAAGGTGAAATGGTATGGATCTAATTTTGAAATAATTGAACAAACCAAGGTATGTGTTTATTGCTTTCTTAGGGTTTAACATGAATATGACATGAGTAATCTGCATAAAATCAGCTCATTCATCCTAAGCAATAACATGTTTTCATTATGAATCACTTATTTCCAAAACCAGAAAAAGTGAGGCAGCCTTCCATGGTTCACCATATGCTTAGGAGACTGATAAATTCTTATTTTAACTCGTTTAATTCATGCTTAATCTTGCACTTATGTTGATAATTGTGAAGACATATAAAGGATCAAGGCATTTCATTGAAATTGAGCATAACTAGTAAACCAAAATGTAGCCTCATTATTCCTTGTAAGTGAGTGATCATTTGCAACCATTTTTGAGCCATATGAAATGAATCCATCAGTTATGAACTGAAGAATGTATTAAGTAAACCGCTTAGTGAATATTATTCCATATCTTTGAAAAATCATAAAAATTCATAATTGATAAATTCTATTTTTCTTGCATTGAACCATGAAACCATTGATATCTTGTGCAAAATTTTGAAGAGAATTCAAAGAGAAGTAAAGTTTTGTTCAAGTTGGGGAGTGGTTTAGTTCAAAAGAAAAAATGTAACATGGTAAGAATCAAAAGAAAATGAAAGAAAAATAAAATTGAAAAGAAAAGTGAAAAGAAAAAGAACAAGGAATATCAAAGATGAATGTGTTCAAAAATAAATGAAACAAGAAATGGTTTGGATAAGTAATTTGATACAAAAGAATCAAACTTTATGAATGCCTTCAAATAAAAATCAAACAAACACTTTGTTTCTATTATCCATAGGAAATAAAACTTCTTTGGTACCTTGTCCACATTATAACCATGAAAAGACCTAGTGATCTTTGTCTTTACATGTCAATATACTTTGCTTAGATGAATGCATGAATTAATCAAGATGTTAGCAAATTTATAATGTGAGAGATCAAAATACCTCATCATTCTTCAATTATGCACAAAATTGTGATAGGTGTGATTCATCAAAATACATTTTTATTTTTTTGGATTTCTTGACTTGCTTTATGTGTAAGACTCTTGTCATAAACTTGTCTAAATGCTAGGAAGGTACTAGGCATAGCATTCTTGGTTATGCAACTCAACATGAAAACATTGCACTTGGTTACTTCTTTGAAAAACTTTGGTTGATCATGTGAATAATGGTATAGAAACTCTTGCTTTTGTTTTACTTTGATTGAGGGAAAACAAAGATTCAAGTTGGGGAGAATTTGATAAATGCTTAATTCATGTTAAATTGTACTATTAAAAAATAGCATTTATCTTTCTTAAATGACAAGTTTATTACATAAAAACCCTAATTATTTAAAAGATATGGTTTATACATGTTTACTTTGGATTTGGTCTGCTTTTGTACAGGTTTTGGCCCTTAAAGAAAAAACCAACAACCAGACACTTCGCTAAGCGAGCAGTAGCGAACTCCAACAAAGTCAAGACAAAAAGATATAAAATCCAGAAGACCTATTCACTTAGAGAATCATAGTTCACCTAGCAAAACCAAGACAAAAGTAAATGAACCTATTTTTGCCAGCAGCGAGAAGCACTGAAGCAAGTTCGCTTAGCGAAACAGGGCGGTCAAAGAAAAATATTTTGAAAAGACTTCAGGATGAAGAAATAAACTTCGCTAAGAGAGCCTCATCTCGCTTAGAAAACTTTGTCTATTTTGGAAGACAAGTTGATTTGAAAACTTAGCAAAGAAGCTAAGACTTCGCTTAGAGAAATATAGTTTGCTTAGCGAACTCAAACGGTCATAACTGCTATAAATAGGACATAAACTCGACTCAAAGAACTCATTCATTTTTATCAATTGTAATACATTTTGTAATAACAATAGAATAGGAATAGAGGATGTTTTAGGTAGGAGGACTGGATACACATCAAGAGTCGGGAAATCATCATTGATGTTTTATCAACTCAAATCTCCATTGTGCTTCAAACTACCATGAGTAGCTAAATCCCTCTCTTGTTGGGATTGGTCGTAGTTCATCGAAACAGTATGTATTTTCTTTAATCATGGTGTTATATGCAATTTATGTTTGAACCATTATCGTTGTTATCTATTCTTTACCGTTTATTTTATTGATTGAATTGCTATTGACAAATATGGTTCTAATCTTTATCCAAGATAACAACTATTAAACTCTAAATTCTACACATAGATTTAGGTTTAATATTCATTAAACGTATCGAATGGTAATTCTATCGTATCGTTTAATAGGCTGAGAAATTATCGATTATAACATAAGGTAAGAAGTCTCATCAAAGTTTATATATGAACTTTGTTTGTGTGCGATACATGATGATAATGAAACATGTTTAAATTGTGTATAACTAATTTTTGAAGTACATATTGAATCGGTGAATGAAAACCAATTCCCAACAAGTCCATTCCTCTGAATCTTACTTTCATTATTTTACGCATTTTACTTTTTGTAACTTATCAATCAAACTTCTTGAAAACTTATGCTTAAAATAATAGAAATTATTGAACGGTTTTGATATCGCTATAATCCCTGTGGATACGATAAAACAATACTTTCATTTGATTATACTCAACATCAGACACACAGAGAACGCAAACACTAAAAACCTAAAAGACTCCCAAAACCCAAAACCTTATTTTGCACACATGGTTTCTTCTATGTGAATGCTTGCTATTTTAGGTCTAGCAAGTATTTATGTATAGACTCTTGCAGTATAGGCTTGGAGCCTTCAAAAGATCGAATCTTCACATTTAAAAATAGTTGCAAGATCTTCTCATAAAAATATGAACAAATCATTTTAAGTATTCCTAAAAATTCTCCAAGCTCCTCTTTAAGAAATCCAATAAAATATTCATTTTGTTCCTAAATAATCTCCTTAACAGTAGCACAGTCCTATTAGAATGCTAATTAACATGTCAAAACATTTTTAACAACATTAGGGCACACAGAAAATACTAACACTTTACTCCCCCCTTTTAATCAAAACTTGACAAAAACTGGAGTAAATTTAAACAAAATTGTAACCACACATATTGCACACAGACAATAAACACATACCAAAACACAAATTGGAAAAACACACTAGCTGATGGAACCAAACAACTTCACCAAAATTAAGTGGTCATCCACCTCTTTCCCCTGTCAAAGATCCTCCTACACTCCTTGGTGTTATCACCAGCCTTTTGTAGAGAGCCTTTGTCTCATTCAATAGCAACATACTTAGACTTCCTAAGCATTAGAACATAGATGAAAGATGCAGTACCAGTTGCACTCCTCCGTAATTGTAATTGCTATAACTCTCAGATAGTACAAGTTCCAATCCCATTGCTTACAACAGTTAGTTGTTCCTTGTTGTTTATATGCTCCAGAGTGATAACCTTTTCTTCAAAAAGAATCTTGATAAGTTGCTTAAGATCATCTGGATTGATGTTCCAACCATGTTGAATAAGATCTCTAATAATGTTCTGATCTTCACCATATAATGTCATGACATCCTGTCTGACATTTTGATCCATCATTGTTGTACCCAAAAATTTTCCCTCTCATTTTACTCAATACATGTCCATTGAGATCTTCAATTTGCTCAAGGTTGCCCAAGAGTTGACTAGACAAACTCTCTCCTAAGGCAGTGTGTCTCAAATTAGGGTTTCCATTTTCATCAAGATTGGTGAACCAAAAAGGCCTCATATGCTCTCCATGGTATTAATATGTTCTCAATATCATCCATGTCAAGTTTCATGGCTTGTACAAAGAAGTTTGCTCAGTCAACTGCTCAAATGCTTGAGAATCGACTGTATTAGGTCAAAAGTCAATTGTGGCCCACATACAGTCAATCCTCAAGATTCTGGGTCAACATCAACATTTTGAAGTAACTTCCATCATTTTATCAAGGGTTGATCATGATTCCTAAAGGGATGCTCCAAATTCATCAAAACCCAAAAGTTGCTAAATTAGGGTTTCTTAGTAAAAGTCAACCCAACTTTGACCAAGCATAACTTCTTCATACTTTATCAGAAAGTTTCCATCCAAAGCTCATTTTGAAGAGGATACAATTCCCTACAACTCATCTTCATCCCACAAGTTCAAAATATACACCCACAAAAAGATATGAATTTCTACATTATGGGTCATTTTAAAAAGTCAACAAAAACACCTTTTGGGTCAAGGCTTGATACATGAACACGGAAGATCCAATTGAGATGAAACCAAAAGGATTGTTTAGGGGACATACTAATATTTCTAAAAAGTCCAATAACACCCTCCTAGGGTCAAAATTGAGAGAGTTGTGCATTGTCAAAATTGGCAATTTTTAGAAAATTGTCAAAAGTCAACATTGATCAAATTGGCATTTTTTTCAAAGGGGCCCATGTTTTCTTGCTTGAAACATGTTTCTAATAGGACTCACGACCCCTGAGCTCATTCACCTATTATTTTATTACTTTTATCATTTATTTTGATTTTTTTATTCATTTAAATCAAAATAAATTAAATTAAATGGTAAAATAATGAAAACAAATCAAATCTTGAGATTTTTGTGCACATTTGGAGTCCATATACAGCTAGCATGATGATCAATTCGTGCAAGGCTCATTAGGGTTGAAAAATATTGGATTGAAGCTTGTTTTAGAAATATATCATACATGAAGCAAATCAAATCCAATTTTCATAATTCTCAAAGATATGATACAATTTTGTTGACCTAATTCAGTCTACTATAAGTGCATAAGAATTGCAGAACAAGAACACAGGGGTTGGAGGCATGAAACAGCAAGAAGAAAACTCAAATTTGGACAAAAGTGTGAGATCAAAATCCATCTTAGAGCCATCCTCAGGGAGTTTCAAGGCTAGAAATATGTTCCTGGACATCCCAAGAAGCTAACAACATCATTTGCAAGCCTCAAAGCATCCATAAATCGTCCCCAAAAGCATCATGGTATACCCTAAAACATAAACTCGATTTCAATGTTTTACGCATCCTAAACGCATGCTAATCATATATTTGTGTTTATCATCTTGTTTGCAAGCTACCTGCACCCTTTAATTGCATTTATCGCGCAGGAATCCATAGTTGCCATTGTTATGGTTTCTGAGATGTTTTTAGGGCTTTGTTATACAGGCAAAATTGGCCATAGAAAAGATTACTAGAATGCTTGTGGCATCAAGGCAGTTTGATCCATGTAACTGGAATCCATTTATCACGCGTTGTGTTGATTTTTGAGAATTGTAGGTTTTTAGCTATGGCTGATTGTCCATAGGTAAAAGTTCTTTACCTAATACGACAGAATCCATGAAGAAGACAATGACTTGGCTTCATGTGACTGGCTCGTTTGAACCTTCACGCAATTTTTTGGGCTTAGTGCATTTTTTGTATTATATTATTTTTCGTTTATATGTATTAACAAAGAATCAGCAGCACAGATGGTTGAGAGGCACGCCTTTGATGTACACGTCTTGGGTTCGATCCCAGGCGTGTGCATTTTGTTATTTTCCAATTTTCTAAACGCAGATTGCATGCACTCCTTACCAAAGGGTCTACCATAATCCATCAACATCCAACCATTGGATCCAACATGCCATCAGATCCAACGTTCCAGCAATGAGGGACTATAATGCGCCCCTAGGTCAACGATGCAAGGCACCCAAGGTTGACTGGGCTTGGAGTGTTTTTGGGCCAAGAAATTCAGATCTTCACCCCCCATTTGCTAGCACATACAGGCCTAATTCTCAACCTTTCTTTTTATTTATTTTATTTTCTTTATTACTTTCAATTAATTTATTTATTTTATTTTTTTAAAAAAATCAGTTTTTTTTATAAAATCATAAAATCAAGAATTCACAAATTTAGAATTAGTTTTTTTATTATTATCAAATTTATTTTTTTAATTAATTATCTTAATTTAATTTAGGGTAACTTTAACTCATTTTTTACAATTAAAATTAACTAGAAAAATTAGGTTTAATTCTGGATTTAATTATTTTCTTTTTTTGCAAAAAAATATAAAAATACAAAAATAGGGTATTTAGAATTAATTGCTTTTCATTAATTTATTTATTTTCCTAAATTAACATTAATTAGAACTTAGAATTTTCTTTGCAATTTAATTATTCTTTATTTTCTCAAATAAAAAACCAAAAAAAAACATACCAAATCTTTTTGTACAAAATATTTTCTATTTCTTTAATTAATTAATTTAATTAGGAAATTAGGTTAATTTAATTTCTTTCATAATTTAAAAACAATTAGAAATTAGGTTTAATTAATATGCAATTAAATGTTTTCTCAAATAAAAATCCACAAGAACTAAAATCTTTTTCTCTCAATTAGAGTTTTAGGTTATCTTTTCAACCGTCCTCATATTTAATTCGTTGTGCGCTTGTTAATTATTTTTGCCATTATTTTGTAACTGTTCGGGGTTTGTAATAGTTAACCTAGGGTTTTTATTTACTCTTTAAATCCCCGATTTTTGGTTATGTAATTAATCCCCCTCCCCGAAGCCTTGTAATAGCTAGGTTTTATTTCCTCGCACTTTTAATTTCTGCAATCTTTAACTGTCTAGATGTATGGCTAATAGGATTGTATGGCAAGAATGTCTGAAATTTAAAACGGTAGATCCCCTAATGTGCAAAGACTAAATAATTGAAAAAATTCACATGGACATGTTCACTCCTAGGGTTTGCCTCGCTACGGTTGCCTTCGGTAAACAGTCATTAAGCATAGGAGGTTTTAGTGGTTGCCCTCCAGTCTAAAGAGATCAAATTGTCCCATTCGAATGTTGCCTCAGAAATGTTGCCTCGGAAATGTTGTCGTAGAAAGATCTTAAGACTCTAGGGTTACTACTAAAGTTTTCTAACTATTGCTTTGGTGATTGTACTCGTCCCTTTGGAATGTCCCTTACAACTCCAACGATGGTGCTAGCTACTCCTTAATAGTGGGATAGCATTGTCTAAAGGAAATAGAATGAATAATCTTTTTCGAGTAAGTAGAATCTTAAGTACTTGCTCAATAAAAATTTTCACACAAATACCCTTTCAAACAAATTTTCAAAACAAACTTCGTCACATCCTTGAGGACTGATACAAGGGTTATCGTGAAGTAAAACATTTTCAAGAAAAACACACACAAGAAATTTGAAAAATGAGCAAGTACCTAAGATCTCATGGAAAACCATGGATATAAAGGGTGCTGACATCTTCCCTTTCTATAATATACCCCCCGTACTCAGAATATTTTGAAAAAAGGTTTTACTGTACTTTTTCCTTTTCCATGGTTGGATGAAATAAAAGTCGGTGGCGACTCTTGCTTACCGCGACATTTTGTGAATACAAAATGCAAACCAGTATTAAACAGTCGGTTCTGCCACCATATCATAGAATTGGTTACTTTGTTGGGGAAATTGTACTTAAAAGTGGGGTTACTTTAGGACCTAGGTCATTTAAATTACTTCTCTTGATTGTCTTGATTGCTTTACTTTTGAGGGTGTGTTAGGGGTTACTATAGATCCTACACCCGGATCTGGGGAACTCATTAGGTAAACAACAATATATCGTGGAGACTGTACGGTGTAGACCGATATGGTTTAAGCGATGGTTGTGTTGGTGTGGAACTTTGGTTAGTACCGGTATCCTTCGTGGGGAAACTAGGAGAATACGAGGCCGCCACGTGGTGTCGTGAAGCACCAAAGGACCTTATAACCTTAGTTAAACAACTTGGCCATTAGAAAGTAGTGAGATAGCCGGCCTCGGTTTAGAGCTGAGAACTGGTTGATACTCGATGCTACACTTATTGAGACCAGACTTTCGGGATATTTTGGCTGCAAGAAAAGATTGAGAGCTGAAACAATGTCCGATAAAGGATGGTCAGTAATATTGAGAATCTCTAGGACCCGGTTACTTTTTAGGATAGGTTTGACCCAACTAAACTTCAAGAGGGTACTACCTTTAACCTCATGCAAACCCTTAAACCTAAGGACTTGGTGTGACTTGACTGTGTTTGTTATACCTATGTTTGTTATACATGTGGTTTATCATGACATCATGCATCATAACATGGCATCCATGCTTATTGCACTAACCATTTCAAAGACCAAGGGAATTTATATTTGTTCTGTTTTGCAGATTATGGCTTTCGTTCGTAGAAGTACCATCTGAATCAGCTTTGTGAAGATACCTTCTCAACTCAAAGAGCTAGCATCAAGGGTTTCTAAAACTTCTACATTCACTAAGATACATGGTCAACTTCTCAACTTGGTTACTTCAAACTTTGATGAAAAGGTGATGAGTGTACTCTTTCAGTTCTTTAATCCCAAGCACCACTGCTTCACCTTTACAGACTATCAGTTGGTGCCTACCTTGGAGGAATTCTCTCAGTTATTGGATATACCTATTCTTAAACTGGTACCCTTCACAGGTCTAGAAGAAGTTCCTAAGCCATAAGTCATTGCCTCAGCTTTGCACCTGAAACGGGTTGACGTGGTATCCAATTGGGAAACTAGAAGCGGAGTTAAGGGTTTTCTCGCTAAGTTTCTGATAGACAAAGCCCAACTGTTTTGGGATAATATGGATTTTCAGGCTTTTGAGGAGGTCTTGGCTCTTCTTATCTATGGTTTAGTTCTCTTTCCTAATCCTGGCTCATTCATAGATGTGAATGCTATTAAGATCTTTCTCTCTCGCAACCCGATGCCTACTTTGCTCGAAGATATTTTACACACTTTCCATACTCGTACCATGAGGAGAAGAGGGATTCTTGTGTGCTACATGTCATTGTTGTCGATGTGGTTTATTTCTCACCTCCCTGAGTCCATACTGAAGAATGAAGAAGGTTTGGTTTGGTCGCAAAGGATAATTTCACTCGCTCATACGGATATTCTTTGGTGTTCTCGATCTATGGAAAACATTGCTATCATTGACCACTGCGGGGAGTACCCTAATGTCCCACTGCTTGGTATCATAGGGGGTATAACTTACAATCCTTGTTTAGCTCTGCGATAATTTGGTCACGCTCGAAGGGATGGTCCCCATGAGTTACTAATCAAAGGAATTGTGTTCAACTATGAGGAGGATATTCAAGAGTATCGCCGAAGGTTCATACGAGCTTGGGGCATGGTAAACAGATCGAGTGTCAGGGATTTGGGGCCAAAGACTTCCATTCCAATGGAACCTTATCTACAATGGGTACGAGCTCGTGCTCAACAACTTATGATGCCCTATGTGGCTGTTTTTCCAATGATTGTGGAACCCACTACTAAAGAAGGCATTCCTTACACGGTTCTCTATCCTTACATGCCCACTGATCTTGGGGAATTACAGAGGTCTTGGATTCAAATGATGAAGGAGCGAGATACTTATAGGGATCTGTTCCATGCTCAGGAGAGAAAGGTCTTAGAGCTTACAAAGCAATTGCATGAAGAAAAAGGACTGAATGGTTATCTCGGCGCAAAGAGGAAGCATCCATGGGACTTTTGATTTTTTCTTTCTAGTTTTAGATTTATTTTTAATTGTAACGCCTAAAAGGCATTTGAACTTTAAATTCAGCTAATAAAGTTTTGTTTATTTTGGTTTGAAAATTTAAACTTCCCGAAGTCTTTGAAATCATTGCATACGTATCCCATTATCATACACATCATTACAGGTACCATTACAGGTTTCTCATCTTCTTCGCTGTTTATTTCAGTAGAAATGTCTTCCGAGCAAAGCATTAAGGACCTGCAGGCACAGAACGCCCAATTCCAATAAATGTTTATCAGTCTAGCAAGGGGGCAGGAGGATCTGAAAGCCCTCATTCTGAAAGAGAGGAAGAAAAAGAATAAGGTTGTTGGTATTCTGAACATGGGCCGAAGGTTTAGAGAGCGGTTGAAGAGACAAGTCGACCTGACCTCTTTATCTAAGGAAGGGGAGAATCAAGAAGAAGAGAAAGACCCCAGCCCTGCAGTCTCTGACAATGATACTGATTATAACGATGAGCAATATCCTCCTGCTGAGGATAGATACAAGCAGTTGGAAGATCGTCTGAGTGCCATGGAAGTTCAGAGGATACCTGGACTGGATTTTGAAGAATTGGGTTTGGTGTCGGGAGTGGTCATCCCGCAGAAGTTCAAAGCTCAAGTTTTTGCCAAGTATGATGGGGTGTCCTTCCCAAAGCTCCATCTCCTCTCTTATTTCAGGAAGATTCAGCCCCACACTGCTGACAGAAATTTGTGGGTGCATTTCTTTCAAGATAGTCTGTCAGGGACTCAGCTTGAATGGTTCTACCAATTGGAGGGAGTCAATGTCCGCAACTGGGAAGATCTAGTTGTTGCTTCCTACAATCAGTATCAGTATAATGCCGACCTTGCTCCCACTCCTACTCAACTCTAGAGTATGTCCATCGGTGCAGGTGGAGGTTTTAAATATTATGCACAAAAATGGAGAGACTTGGCTGGGAGAGTTCAACCCCCGTTGTCTGACAGGGAGTTGGTTGATATGTTTCTAGGGACGTTATCTGGTCCATTTTTCAATCATTTGATTGGCAGCTCGTTAGCTGGTTTCACCGAGCTGATTCTAACTGGAGAAAGAGTAGAAGCTTGGATTTGAAGTGGAAAAATATAGAAGGATGCCTCGTCAAGTTCAGTAAAGAAGCCTTTTGCTGGTAAGAAGGAAGCCAGTGTCGTCTATAGCCCGAGGGGTCAAAACAGGGTTGAACAACGTCAGACAGTAAGTGACGTGATGATATCTAGACTTGCAGCTACTCCACAACGCAACAATAAACAAAGGGTGGAAATACCACAACGGCAGTTTACCCGCATCAACATGACATTGGCTGAAGTTCTGCCTCACCAGCTGAGATCCAACTTGGCAACCTTGAGAGAGGCTCCCAAAAATCCAAATACTATATCTCCCCGATATAATCCAACTGCTCGGTGTGCCTATCATTCTAAGAGTCCTGGCCATGATACAAATGACTGCTGGGCTCTAAGAAACAAAATACAAGACTTGATTGAAACTAAGGAGATAGATTTTGATGCTCCGGAAAAGCCAAATGTCATAACTACTCCCATGCCTAAACATGGTCGTGGAGTTAATGCTATTGATACTGATTGTTTGTTACTTATGTTGATGAAGTGTCTACTCCTCTCATAACTGTCAAGAAGAATTTGTTGTTGGTCGGTTTATTTCCAGGTTGTGGTGAAGGTTGCCACATGTGTTCGCTTCTACCTTTTGGTTGTCGTTTGCTGAAATTAGGTGCCCAACGCCTGATAGATAGCAAAGAAATTATGTTTGAGAAAACTATGGTTCACGTTGTTCCAGTTGAAGACATTGCAATTATAACCATTTCCGCCAATCCCTCCAAGGTTTCCTCGAGAAGACCTGTTAGGATTACATCTGCTCCAAGAATTGCTCTGCTGATAATCACTATTCTTGGTCCTGTCCCATATGTCTCCGATAAAGTTGTCCCCTGGCATTATGGTGCCGATGTGTACTATCATGACATCAAACAAGATCTGAAAGATGAAGAAGCTGATCCTGATATTGATAACATTTTCGGAACCAGCAAAATCACCCGAAGTGGAAGGGTCTTATCTCCCGAGATTTCCCCTAAGACTGTTAACAAGCCTATTGTCATTGCATATGTTGTTCTTGCTAGTACATCAACTACTGTTCTTGTTCTTACTTCAATCGGCGAATCATGTGATACCCGCGGCAAAGAAGTTGTAGGTGAGCCTGCCCGGATAGAGGCGCCTAAGAAAATCGTTATGGAAGCCTCTAAGCAAGAAATAGAGGAAATAATGAAAATCATTAAGAAGAGCAACTACAATGTGGTCGAGAAGCTAGGGCATACCCCGTCGAAGATATCCATGTTGTCTTTGTTGTTGTGTTCTGAGGCCCATGCAAAGGATTTGATTGCATTTCTCAAGACCGCGCATGTGCCGCAGGAGACTTCAGCTGATCAGTTCAAAGATTTTGTGGCCAGCCTGACTGTTGATAATGGGCTGGGCTTTTCAGATGCAGATTTGACACCAAAGTGAAGGAAGCATAATGATGCTCTGCATGTCTCGATTGAATGCAGGGGCACCACTATGGCTCATGTGCTGGTAGATACCAGGTCTTCACTGAATGTTTTGCCGAAGAAGGAGTTGGACCGTTTAGATTACAAGGGTTTAACTCTAAAGCCTAGTAACATTGTGGTAAGGGCTTTTGACAGATCGAAGATAATGGTGCATGGGGAGGTGGACATCCCTGTCAAAGTGGGTTCTCATATTTTTGGGTCCACCTTCTATGTGATGGATATCAGGCCGTCGTATTCTTGTTTGCTGGGTCGTCCTTGGATCCACGAGGCTGGGGTAGTCACCTCCATACTACACCAAATACTGAAGTACCCAGTGAAAGGAAAAATCATCACAGTGTGGGGTGAAGAAGAATATATGGTGAGTCACCTCAACTCCTTCCGCTACGTAGAGATGGACGGGGAATTCATCGAAACTCCTTGTTAGAATTTTGAAGAGGTCCCTCAGATCTTGGCTTTGACTGAAACTACTAGCAATAAACCTCCTTTGAAGATGGCTTCTCTCAAGGATGCCAGGGTCGTGGTTGAAGAAGGTGGGTGTGCCAATTGGGGTCAGCTCCCTGATTTCACTCATAAAACTGACAAATTTGGTTTGGGCTTTACTACAGGGGCTCAAAGGGCTGTTAGACGCGCTCGGGCTGGAGGACCTCCCCTATGCATCAGCAATCGTGGGATAAACACCATTGAAGATAGTGAAGAGGACTCATACATTGACAGTTGGATCTACCCAACTACCAACGGTGGACCGAGTAACTGGACGGCTAGGGACTTTATACTTGTTTCTTTTATTCCGCAATAATTGTCTTACCTGTTTTAGATTTGTAACAAACAATTTGAAACTTTACGGCCCGGTGCCTTGCCTGAGGCACCTTGGCTTTTCTTGTGAGGGCTATTATTTATCATTTCATAATCATTAATAAAGCATTGGACATTTCTTGCATACAAATTTTGCGCTCTCTGTTTTTCTTTTCTGTTTTCACTTTATCAAAACAGCTATTCCCTTACACACACTCACGTATCATAATGCAGATCCATATCCACTCTGGATCCCATTGATAACAGATCTGCTATTTCCAGTTATGACTACAAAAATCCGATCAACCAAGCCGAGGACGAAGGTGAGGATGATTGCGAGGTGCCTGGAGAACTTGCTAGACTATTATAGCAGGAAGAGAGGGCCATACAGCCTCATGAAGAGTCAGTTGAGATAGTAAACTTGGGTACTGAGGAAGACAGAAAAGAGGTTAAAATAGGTGCAAATCTGGTGCTTAGCGTCAAACAGAGGTTGATACAAATGTTGCACGACTATGTTGAGATCTTCGCCTGGTCCTATAAAGACATGCCTGGTTTAGACACTGATATTGTGGTACATCGCCTGCCGACTAAAGAAGACTGTCCTATGGTTAAACAGAAGGTTCTTCGTATCCCTAAAATGTCATAGAAAATCAAGGCAGAGGTCATGAAACAATTCGATGCAGGATTCTTAGTTGTCACTTCGTATCCACAGTGGGTTACTAATGTTGTTCCGGTACCTAAGAAGGACGGTAAGGTACGAATGTGTGTGGATTACAGAGATTTGAATAGGGCAATCCCCAAAGATGACTTCCCACTTCCTCACATTGATGTTCTGGTCGACAACACCGTGCAACATAAAATATTCTCCTTCATGGATGGTTTCTCTGGCTACAACCAGATCAAGATGGCTCCTGAAGACATGGAGAAGACAACCTGCGTTACCCTGTGGGGCACCCTCTGTTACAAAGTGATGCCTTTCGGGTTAAAGAATGCTGGGGTAACTTATCAGCGCGCCATGGTCGCTTTGTTCCACAATATGATTCACCATGAGATCGAAGTCTATGTTGATGACATGATAGCCAGGTCTCAGACTGAGGAAGAGCACCCTGATCATATCCAAAAGTTGTTCAATAGGTTGAAGACATACAAGCTGAGGTTGAATCCGAACAAGTGTACCTTCGGGGTAAGGTCTGGTAAGCTTCTGGGTTTCATTGTCAGTGACAAGGGTATTCAGGTAGACCCTGCGAAGGTGAAGGCCATATAAGAGATGTCGATTCCCTGCACAGAGAAGGAAGTTAGAGGTTTTTTGGGACGTCTGAATTATATCGTCGGGTTCATTTCACATCTGACTGCCACTTGTGAGCCAATCTTTAAGCTTCTGAAGAAAGATCAAGTGGTAAAGTGGAATAATGAATGCCAGACCGCTTTCGAAAGAATCAAGGAATACCTTTAATAACTGCCAATTTTGATGCCTCCAGTTGAAGGAAGACCTTTGATATTATACTTGACAGTGTTAGACAATTCAATGGGGTGTGTGCTGGGGAAGCATGACGAGTCTGGCCGTAAAGAGCACACCATTTACTACCTTAGAAAAAAGTTTACCGACTGTGAGACCCGATACTCATTGCTCGAGGAAACTTGTTGCATTTTGGCATGGGCTACTCGCCGGCTGAGACAGTATATGCTGACTCACAATACCTTGTTTATATCAAAGATGGATCCGATCAAGTATATTTTCGAGAAGCCCGCTCTCTCCAGAAGGATAGCAAGGTGGAAAATGATCTTAGTTGAGTACGACATATAATATACAACCCAAAAAGCTATAAAGGGGAGTGTATTGGCTGATCATTTGGCTCATCAGGCCGTGGATAACTACAAGTCCATGAATTTTGAGTTCCCGGATGAGAATATCATGTTGGTGACTGACTACGAAGATCATGGACCGGATGAAGGACCTGAAGAGGGATCCCGATGGTCTATGTATTTTGATGGAGCCTTTAACACACTGGGTAACGACATTGGCGCTGTAATCATATCTCCCGAGGGCTGTCATACTTCGTTCACTGCCCGCTTATGTTTCAACTGCACCAACAACATGGCGGAGTATGAAGCATGTATCATGGGTCTTCGAGCTGCTATTGACCATAGGATTAAGTTCTTAAGTGTATTCGGAGATTCCGCTCTAGTAATAAGTCAGATCAAAGGCGAGTGGGATACGAAGCACCCAAATCTCATTCCTTACAGAGAGTATGCACTGACATTGCTCCCACACTTTGAGGAGATAACCTTTGAACATTTCCCACGAGAAGAGAACCAGTTAGCGGACGCACTAGCTACCATGTCTTCTATGTTCAAGGTTAGGTGGGACAATGAAGCTCCCCAAATTACCATTGAGAGGTTGGATGAACCAGCACACTGCTATGAAATCGATATCGAAGAAGTGGCAGACAAACCCTGGTTTCACGAAGTTAAAAGGTATCTCGAGGCTCAGGAGTATCCTGAAGGGGCATCTCTCAATGACAAGAAGTTTCTGAGAAGGTTCGTTGTAAAGTTCTTCCTTAGTAATGGGATCCTTTATAAACGCAACCATGACTCCACACTGCTACGGTGTATAGACAAGAGCGAAGCAGATAGGATCATGACAGATCTGCATGAAGGCACTTTCAGAACCCATTCTAGTGGACATACCATGGCTAAAAAGATCCTACGCGAAGGATATTATTGGTCCACCATGGAAGCCGATTGTTATCAGAACTCTCGAACTTGTCATAAGTACCAAATATACGCTGATTAGGTGCATGTGCCTCCAGTTCCTTTGAATGTCTTGACAGCTCCTTGGCCCTTTGCGATGTGGGGCATCGACATGATCGGCGAGATCAGACCTACTGCGTCCAACGGACATTGTTTCATTCTGGTGGCTATTGATTACTTAACGAAGTGGGTTGAGGAAGCTTCCTTTGCTACAGTAACCAAGAATGTCGTGGTGTGGTTTATCCGACACAATCTGATCTGTCGATGTGGTGTACCAGAGAGAATCATCACCGACAATGGTCTAAATCTCAACAACATAATGATCACCGAGCTTTGTAAACAGTTCAAGATACAGCATCATAACTCTTCTCCCTACCAGCCAAAGATGAATGGGGTTGTTGAAGCAACTAACAAGAACATCAAGAAGATTGTACAGAAGATGACAGTGACATATAAAGACTGGCATGAGATGTTACCATTTTCTCTTCATGGGTATCGTGCCTCAGCACGGACACCAACAGGGGAAACACCCTACTCTCTAGTATATGGCATGGAGGCAGTCCTACCCATAGAAGTCCAGATACCTTCTCTCAGGATTATGAAGGATGCGGGTTTGAAAGAAGACGACTGGATCCAAACCCGACTTGATCAGTTAAATCTAATCGATGAAAAGAGGCTTACTGTTATCTGCCATGGTCAGACGTGTCAAAAGCGAATGATCGAGGCTTTTAACAAGAAAGTCAGGCGTCAAGAATATCAAGTCAGGGATCTGGTGATCAAACTCATCATACTTCCGCAAGGTGATCCCAGGGGCAAATGGACTCCCGCGTAGAAGGGCCATTTATGGTTAAGAACATTTTCTCGGGAGGAGCTATGATTCTAACCACCATGGATGGTGACGACCTTCCTCATCCTGTCAATGTAGACATAGTGAAAAGATACTACGCGTGATCAAAGACCCTCTAGGTTGACTGGCCTAGGCAAAAATAAGGGCTTCCCGGCGAACCAAAAAGGTTCGGGCAAAAGTTAGGGATGAAAATGAAAAAAATATGTACACCCGGCAAGTCGAAAACCCAAAAGGGAGGCTTGGGCAAAAAAGGG
Organism: Vicia faba; assembly: GCA_948472305.1. Taxonomy (NCBI): domain Eukaryota; kingdom Viridiplantae; phylum Streptophyta; class Magnoliopsida; order Fabales; family Fabaceae; genus Vicia; species Vicia faba. The sequence continues at coordinate 329,062 of CATIWC010001634.1, forward strand.
TATCCCGGTGGATTGAAAACCCGAAAGGGAAATCCAGGAAAAAGTTAGGGATTAAAGCGTATCACTATGTCTCATTGGATCATCTTGCGACCAGACTTCGGTATTAGCTATCAAGCTCAGACGGTGCCAATCAATTTGATCAACCTTCGGCCAAGTGGAAAAGTGATGAGACGCTTGAAGACATAAAGACAATAGCAGAGTTGGAACCCAATGGGGTTGTTTCATATAGTTGTTTTTCTTTTTTTTTGCACAAATTGTAATTTATTTCGGCAACATTCTCTTACTAGAACGTCGGCCTCTTTGTACAAAACGCCTATTACATGCCAATTTCCAAATCAATACAAGTCATTTTTACAAAACTTCAATTTGTTTCTTTTTCTATTTCTGTTTTGTTTTACAAGAACATCCAATGATTTATTTTTGATATATGCATTTGAAAATGATTGTTGCTCATAAATATTTACATAAGAAACAAAAGGCAATTACTCGTAATTCCAGAAACAGGGAAAAATAAGAAGCGCCAAACCCGACGGTTCCTCTGCCCATCAGGTATCAGGTTAGAGCCAGATTTGGAACATGACTATTGGAACATACACTCCCCACAGAGTAAAAGTACCCAAAACAAATTGATGTCAGCTTTCCCAAAAACAGGACATAATTATCCCCAGCTGAGGTTCATAATCACGGGCGAGCCAATAAATTTCATTCCCCGTAGAGTTGTTCCCCAGCATCTCTTCCCAGCAGAATATTCGTCAATTTCCAGCAAACATCATGGATTTATTTTCCCGAACACGAGCATGCCCCGATAGCATTTCATGAACATACATCATGACATACGCATACATATCATATACGGAATAATCTCATTTATTTTGAGAACATCATCTCATACCGCATTTCATGCATCACATACAACTAACCCTGATATATTTTCAGGAAGAGACGATTAGCTTCAACAATCCAGCAGTTATACAGATCACATCTACAGATAACTAATGGAAACTTAGTTCCCGAAATCAAACGGGTCAACTAATCTACGTCATCAGATCAAAGTAACCTTACCCTGGTTCATCCTGAAGTTTTACACGAACTTATAACCCTACCCCGGTTCATTCTTAAGTTTTACACGAACTTATAACCCTACCATAGTTCATTCTGAAGTTTTACACGAACTTATGACCCTACCCCGGTTCATTCTGAAGTTTTGCACAAACTTATAACCTTACCCCGGTTCATCCTGAAGTTCTACACAAACTTATAACCCTGCCCCGGTTCATTCTGAAGTTTTACACAAACTTATAACCTTACCCCGGTTCATTCTGAAGTTTTACACAAACTTATCTCAAAGTAACCCTACCCAGGTTCCTTCTCAGTTCAGCTGCATTTTTACCCAAACTCCTCACGAAACAACCTTACCCAGGCTGTCATATCAAATTAACCTTACCCAGGTTCCTTTTGAAGTTTTACACGAACTTATCACAAAGTAACCTTACCCAGGTTCCTTTTAAAGTTTTACACGAAGTAATCTTACCCAGGTTCTTTTTTAAGTCTTACACGAACTTATCAAGGAGTAACCCTACTACCCAGGTTCCTTCTCACAACCCTACTATCCAGGCTTTCATATCAAAGTAACCCTACTATCCAGGTTCCTTCTCACAGCCCTATTATCCAGGATTTCATATCAAAGTAACCCTACTATCTAGGTTACTCCTCATAACCTTACTATCCAGGTTCCGCCTCTCTTATCTTCAGACAACAATCCACAACACTGTAAGATCGGGACATAATCAAACACAATTGGTTTCGCATTTCTCCAGTAGAGTAACGGACAACTGAAGCTCCTAAAACTCTATTTATCAAGACAAATACCAACATTCCTCAACAGACTCCTCCTCAACAACGATAACAGGGACTCTCGTCAAAGGAACATCTCAGGAAATCCACATTCTCTAGATGGCATCTTTAAGCCCATCTCCGACAATTCTCTATCGCATCCAGGATGGCATCTTTAATCCCATATTCGGAAATCTTCTATCATCAACTTCCAAATGGAATCTATAAGCCCATTCCCGATGTCACAGGTCGAGTGCTACTACATGCGAGTGCAAATTTCTAGGCAGTCTAGTGTTCAATCATCTTCCACCTTCAGATCACGAAAGGCAGATGAGCCAATCTACATCCTCAGGTTTAAGAAGATTGAACAGGGGCAGCTATTGTACCCCAAAATTTTCCCTCTCATTTAACTCAATACATGTCCATTGATATCTTCAATTTGCTCAAGGTTGCCCAAGAGTTGACCAGACAAAGTCTCTCCTAAGGTAGTGTGTCTCAAATTAGGGTTTCCATTTTCATCAAGAGGGGTGAACCACAAAGGCATCATATGCTCTCCATGGTCTTAATATGTTCTCAAGTTCATCCATGTCAAGTTCCATGCCTTGTACAAAGAAGCTTGCTCAGTCAACTGCTCAAATGCTTGAGAATCGACTATATTAGGTCAAAAGTCAACGGTGGCCCACATACAGTCAATCCTCAAGATTCTGGATCAACATCAATATTTTGAAGTAACTTCCATCATTTGATCAAGTTTTTATCATGATTCCTCAAGGGATGCTCCAAATTCATCAAAATCCAAAAGTTGCTAAATTAGGGTTTCTTAGTAAAAGTCAACCCAACTTTGACCAAGCATAACTTCTTCATACTTTATCAGAAAGTTTCCATCCAAAGCTCATTTTGAAGAGGATACAGTTCCCTACAACTCAACTTCATCTCCCAAGTTCAAAATATGCACCCACAAAAAGATATGAATTTCTACATTATGGGTCATTTTGAAAAGTCAACAAAAACACCTTTTGGGTCAAAGCTTGATACATGAACATGGAAGATCCAATTGAGATGAAACCAAAAGGGTTGTTTAGGGGATATCCTCAGATTTCTAAAAAGTCCAAGAACACCCTCTTAGGATCAAAATAGAGAGAGTTGTGCATTTTCAAAAGTCAACATTAATCAAATTGGCATTTTTTCCAAAGGGGCCCATGTTTTCTTGCTTGAAACATGTTTCTAATAGGACACACGACCCCTGAGCTCATTCACCTATTATTTTATTACTTTTATCATTTATTTTGATTTTGTATTCATTTAAATCAAAATAAATCAAGTTAAATGGTAAAATAATGAAAACAAATCAAATCTTGAGTTTTTTATGCACATTTGGAGTCCATATACAGCTAGCATGATGATCAATTCGTGCAAGGCTCATTAGGGTTGAAAAAGATTGGATTGAAGCTTGTTTTAGAAATATATCATACATGAAGCAAATCAAATCCAATTTTCATAATTCTCAAAGATATGATACAATTTTGTTGACTTAATTCAGTCTACTATAAGTGCATAACAATTGCAGATCAAGAACACAGGGGTTGGAGGCGTGAAATAGCAAGAAGAAAACTCAAACATTTGGACAAAAGTGTGAGATCAAAATCCATCTTAGAGCCATCCTCAAGGAGTTTCAAGGCTAGCAATACATTCCTGGACATCCTAAGAAGCTAACAGCATCATTTGCAAGCCTCAAAGCATCCGGAAATCGTCCCCAAAAGCATCACGGTTTGCCCTAAAACTCAAACTCGATTTCAATGTTTTACCCCTCCTAAATGCATGCTAATCGTATATTTTTGTTTATCATCTTGTTTGCAAGCTACCTGTACCCTTTAATTGAATTTATCACGCAGGAATCCATAGTTGCCATTGTTAGGGTTTCTGAGATGTTTTTAAGGCTTCGTTATACAGGAAAAATTGGCCATATAAAAGAGTACTAGAATGCTAGTGGCATCAAGGCGGTTTGATCCATATAACTGGAATCTATTTATCATGCGTTGTGTTGATTTTTGAGAATTGCAGGTTTTTAGCTATGGCTTATTGTCCGTAGGTAAAAGTTGTTTACCTAATACGACATAATCCATAAAGAAGATGATGACTTGGCTTCATGTGACTGGCTCGTTGGAACCTTCGCGCGTTTTTTCTGGGCTTAGTGAGTTTTTTGTATTTTATTATTTTTCGTTTATATGTATTAACAAAGAATCAGCAGCGCAGATGGTTGAGAGGCACGCCTTTGATGTACACGTCCTGGGTTCGATCCCAGGCGTGTGCATTTTGTTATTTTCCAATTTTCTAAACGCAGATTGCATGCACTCCTTACCAAAGGGTCTACCATTATCCATCAACATCCAACCATTGGATCCAACATGCCATCAGATCCAACGTTCCAGCAATGAGGGACTATGATGCGCCCCTAGGTCAACGATGCAAGGCACCCAAGGTTGACTGGGCTCGGAGTGTTTTTGGGCCAAGAAATTCAGATCTTCACCCCCCCCCCCCATTTGCTAGCACATACAGGCCCAATTCTCAACCTTTCTTTTTATTTATTTTATTTTCTTTATTCCTTTCATTTTATTTATTTATTTTATTTTTAAAAAAATCAGTTTTTTTTTATAAAATCATAAAATCAAGAATTCACAAATTTAGAATTAGTTTTTTTATTATTATCAAATTTATTTATTTTTAATTAATTAGCTTAATTTAATTTAGGGTAACTTTAACTCATTTTTTACAATTAAAATTAACTAGAAAAATTAGGTTTAATTCTTGATTTAATTATTTTCTTTTTTTGTAAAATACAAAAATAGGGTATTTAGAATTAATTGTTTTTCATTAATTTATTTATTTTCCTAAATTAACATTAATTAGAACTTAGAATTTTCTTTGCAATTTAATTATTCTTTATTTTCTCAAATAAAAAACCAAAAATAACATACCAAATCTTTTTGTACAAAATATTTTCTATTTCTTTAATTAATTAATTTAATTAGGAAATTAGGTTAATTTAATTTCTTTCATAATTTAAAAACAATTAGAAATTAGGTTTAATTAATTTGCAATTAGATATTTACTCAAATAAAAATCCACAAGAACTAAAATCTTTTTCTCTCAATTAGAGTTTTAGGTTATCTTTTCAACGTCCTCGTATTTAATTCACTGCACGCTTGTTAGTTATTTTTGCCATTATTTTGTAATTGTTTGGGGTTTGTAATAGTTAACCTAGGGTTTTTATTTACTCTTTAAATCCCCGATTTTTGTTTATGTAATTAATCCCCCTCCCCGAAGCCTTGTAATAGCTAGGTTTTATTTCCTTTCACTTTTAAGTTCCGCAATCTTTAATTGTCTAGATGTATGGCTAATAGGATTGTATGACAAGAATGTCTGAAATTTAAAACGGTAGATCACCTAATGTGCAAAGACTAAATAACTGAAAAAATTTACATGCACATGTTCACTCCTAGGGTTTGCGTTGCTACGGTTGCCTTCGGTAAACAGTCATTAAGCATAGGAAGTTTTAGTGGTTGCCCTCCAGTCTAAAGAGATCAAATTTTTCCATTTGAATGTTGCCTCGGAAAGATCTTAAGACTCTAAGGTTACTACTAAAGTTTTCTAACTATTGCTTTGGTGATTGTACTCGTCCCTTTTGAATGTCCCTTACAACTCCAACGACGGTGCTAGCTACTCCTTAATAGTGGGATAGCGCTGTCTAAAGGAAATAGAATGAATAATCTTTTTCGAGTAGGTAGAATCTTAAGTACTTGCTGAATAAAACTTTTCACACAAATACCCTTTCAAACAAATTTTCAAAACAAACTTCGTCACATCCTTGAGGACTGATACAAGGGTTATCACGAAGTAAAACATTTTCAAGACAAACACACACAAGAAATTTGAAAAATGAGCAAGTACATAAGAGCCCATGGATAACCATTGATAGAAAGGGTGCTAACACCTTCCCTTTCTATAATCTACCCCCCTACTCAGAATATCTCGAAAAAAGGTTTTTTCTGTCCTTTTTCCTTTTCCATGATTTGATGAAATAAAAGTCGGTGGCGACTCTTGCTTACCGCGACATTTTGCGAATATAAAACACAAACCAATATTAAACAGTCGGTTCTACCACCGTATCACAATCATCATCTGGTTTACCAATACTTGCTGAGAACAAACTCACATTTTTCTCTTATCTTCAGTGTGTTCCCAGAAGCACATTTTTTCTTCTCATTAAAACAGGAAATCATATGGTTTCCTAGAAATAAATAATTATCAATACTAGTAACCAACTTTTCCTTGCAGAGATCTTCCATGTTGAAGGAATAAGGCATACCACACAAGCTGATTCCAATGGTGTGTTTCAAGATGTTCCTTTCTTAGATAATGGTACACATCTTTGGTTCACACTTAAAACCAAGACATGAATTTGATATTTTCTTACTAGATTCAATAATGTCTTCTTCATTATGGAAGCTTTACATAAGTTCTTTAGATTATTCTATCTAATCCCCAGTAAAAAGACCTTGATTGTCTTGAAACCTCACAAATTAAGAACTTGTGAATTCACATAATACTTCCCTTGCTGCTTTATTAGTTTGCACAAGTAATGTTCCAACATTTTCCTCAACATCTATCATTTGTTCAATAATTTAATCATCAACTACCATATCGATAGATTCCAAAGTCATCCCAGTTCTGGAGTAAATAACTCAATAAGTTATGCTCCTTGAAGAGTAACCCATAAATATCCATTCATCCCTTATGGGATTCTTCTTGCCCTTTTGATCTTGGTCAGTCAAGTAGTAGCATTTACTTCCAAAGATATGAAATTAATTAACTCTTGGCTTCATTCCTTTCCATAGCTCATAAAGAGTGCTTGGAGTTCCTCTTCTAAAAGTAACCCTATTGTGAGTTTAACAAGCAGTATTCATGGCTTCTGCAAAAAAGTACAATGACAAACCCTTAGCATGCAGAATGACTCTAGATGATTCTAGAATCTCCTTGGTCACTTGTTCTACAATTCCCCCTTGTTGAGAACACTCATAACTAATCTTGTTAGAAGAACAAATTCATAGAATTTTATATTCTCAAACTCTTTGTCATGTTCACTTCTAATCTTGACAATATAATCATTCTTCTCTTCTTAAATACTTTGACACAAGTCTTTGAAGACTTCAAAAGCTTATGATTTATCTCTAAGAAATTTTATCCAAGTGTATCAAGAAAAATCATCTATAAGCACATAGACATATCTCTTACCACCCATGCTTTATGTAATGCCCCATTTGAATATTTAATCGTTATTTGTTGATTTTAATTTATTTTTGCATATTTAAGGGTAGGTAGGTAGGGCTAAGGGTATGTGAGAACTTAGTTTTAATTAGAAAACTAGAATAAAACTTAGTATATGGTGTAATAGTATTAATATTGGTAAATGATGAAATATACTATAACTATTAATAAAAATATTATTAGATATATGGTATATTACCACTAGTAATATTATTATTAGTAATAATATAGTTATTATTATTATAATTATTCCACTATTATTATAATTTGTTAAGTAGAATAAAAAAACTATTAGAAGAATAGTAGGAACATTTGGGAGAAAAACCATTGTCACGTAGAAACAGAGAAAGTGAATGGAAAAGCTAGGGCAAGAGAGATTTCACCATTGTTGATGGATTAAAGCTCTAAACTAAGGTAAGGGGAGAGAATAAGTTCTCTAAATGGGGATTATAACATGAGAGGGTAGTGGGGGTTCCTTTCCCTATTTAGGTTTTGTGTAAAATTGATGTATGATTCCTCTTTTGTTTGATTGATGTTATTTCTATGTGATTCTATGTGGAATTGTGGATTGAATGATGCCAGTGTTGTGATTGTTGTTGTTAATTATTATTGTTGTGATGTTGTTCCATAAAAATCTCAGATCTAGAAAATATAAGTTTAGGAAGATGATGAATAATGAGATTTTGATGTATAAAACTGTATAGGATGATAGATCAATGAAACTAGATGAATCCTACAAGTTATTATGTGTAAAAACACTATTTTAGGTCCAATTTGGGAGGCTGAAAATGTGAAAAACAAGCAGAAGTCATTCTGGTGCGATAGCAGAATTCTGAACATGTTGGTTGGTCGTATGTGTATGATACATGTATGAGGGGACGTATCATGGATTGTACGCGTATGGAACTTTCCCTGTCCCGAAAACCAAGAAGACCATCTGCTGGTACACATATTGGGAAGGGCCATACGCGTATACATGGAGCCATACACGTACGGGAGTTGTTTGAGTGAGTTAAGAGGGAAGTTTCCTCTAGTGGTACGTGTATGAGGCTGGCAGGAGGACCCAAAGCGTATGGTACGCGTATGAGATGGGCGAGGGGAGAAGTCGTACGCATATGGTACGCATATGGGCAGACGGATGTGCATAAATTTATGTTTTCTTGATTTCTTTCCTGTTTTTGCGTGTGATGTATTTTTCCCTTGATCCATAATGAATAGTGTAACTTAAGTAGAGGTAGGAAGGCTAGTAATAATAGATATTAGATTAGAAACATAGAACCATATATGGATTTATATGTTGCATGATGATGATAATGTTGGTGGCTTTATTGACAAATGTTGTGGGCTTATGCCTTGTGGTTGTATAGTTGTGGTGTTGCATGTCGATGATGCATTCATTCATTTTTTAGGGCTTATGCCCTTTTTTCCTATAATGGAGTTATGTTGAGGGCTTATTCCCTGTTGCTACCCTAATTAGCATTATGGTAAGGGATCATTTTTGTACCCTAATTTCCCCCCTAAGATTCCTCTATCATCTCATATCAACTCAATCACAACAAAGTCACACTAGGGTTTGGTTCTCCTCCCTATCTTTAGGTTTGCTCATGAGGAATCACCAAGCACCTTTATTTATATATTATGATTATGTATGTTTTGTATTGATTAGTTTTTAACTAATAAATACAATTAATGTTTGCTCTAATTGATGATATTATAGGTAAGGGCACAACACGTTTCATCAGTTTGATTTACAGGTTCATCAGTTTATTTTCATGCCTTCTTCAACAAAGTTTCATTGAGATTCAAGCTTCAGCATTCAATATACTTTTACATACTATCATGACAATGTCTACTATGATTTATCATGCCTCAATTTGTCAAAGAAAATCAAAAGATGCAAGAGTTGATTGAAGAAGTTTGACCTAATCGGAAAAATTCTTGATTTCTTGATCACAAGTGCATAACTCTCTTAATTCTTAATATTTGGAGTTAGTTTTTGTTTTTATGGGTTCTTATTATCATCCACAACAACTTCTATTCACATGGCGAGAGTTATTGTGCAAGGAAGATTTTCAAAATTGAAAGGGTTTTCCAAGTCATTTTAGTGCTCTAGGAGCTAGGGTTTTGAACTTCTAAGGGCTATATCTTGCTCATCTTTTGGTATTTTTGAGTTATTACAAAGAAATGCTTCTCTTTAAGTATTTATAAACTAATCACTTAGAAAGTTTCAAGATAATTTCATGTGGAAGATGCCTAATGATGGAGAAAGATCACATGTCCTATAGATATGCCATCAAATTCTCTTATGTGACTTCAAAAGATCATAACTTGGTCATTTTTTATCTCCTTGAGCCTATTCTTTTTCCATAACGATCTTAAGTATGTGAGCTTCAACTCTTCTTTTATGTTCAAAGCTTGAAAATGGATGGAAGATGCCCTAATAATGTAAGAGATTATAGGCCATCTCATGAATTTTCACCAATTTTGCAAGAGCATAACTTTTTCAATAATTAATATTTTTGAGTGATTCAAGTTTCACAATGCTCTTTGGGAAGTCTACTTAAAGATAGTATCATTTATCAAGGCTCAATTTTAGAGGAAGGCCTTGTTTGGAGTCAAAACATTATAGGACATTTTTTGAGAAAAACTTAGAATATTTCTAAGTACAAAAAGTCATCATCTTTTTCTCAACTTTGGCTCATCCCAACTCCTAGCTCAAGTATCTATTTGATCTCATTCTTTGCACATTGTAAAATTTGTGACCTTATCTTTCAATTTCTTCAAGAATCATGCCTTAATACTCCTTGAGTTGTAAATACCATTGATTCAAAGCTGGTACCTTGAAATTGACTTTTTTCCTCCAAGTCAGAAGTTGAAATGCACAATTCAGTTTCTAATCACTAAATTTTTGTGCGTTTTTACTTCTAATCATGTTTAGCAATCTTCCAGAAGTGATTAGAACCTTGAAACGCAAGTTTTGGTTGAGTTTCAAGAATAATATGAGTCACACTTTTCATGCTTGCAACTTCACACGAATTCCCTCCAAACTTCATCATTCCACACGCTTTAGCATCCAATTTGCTTCCCTATAAATATAGGGTTATATCTCACTCATTTTCTCAAGACTTTGATAGCCAATTGACCTCTGTTCAGATCCCACATGAACTCTAAATTTGAATTTCGGATTTCTTGCTTTCTCACTCCAAAACACCAAAAGCTCCATTCAGTTAGCTTCATTAATCTTCTCTGAAGCTAACCATACTCTTACCTTCAAGAATTGTAATCTATACTGATCTACAGAAGTCTAGTTTCTGAGCCACTTTGTGCTACTTCGTTCAGGTAGACTCCTTGGTCAAATCAATCTGAATAAAAGACTAATCTACTCTCTGCATCCTTCTGATTCTCGTGCTTTTTATAATTTGCAATTTCATTGAGATTTGAGTGAGATATTCCAGAATTTCGTGCTCGCTATTATTTCGGAATTTTTCCAATTTAAGCCTTGCTCAGTTTATATAAATTTGGCATGATGGTACCATTAGAATCGTCTTGAAGAGACGAATCTAATGGTATCGGTCTGGATTATTAATTTTACAGTTTGTGGAAACCAATTTGAGGTTGGTTGGAGGTTGAAGACGATGACATGTCCGTCTTCAACCAATGACGTTTAGCCATGTAATTTTTTTGAAACAGATTTGGTGTTTCACTTTACCATGTGTGCGTGTTGTGAGCCCTAGGATCTGATTACTTTAGTGAGTCAGACTCCATCCAACGTGCCACATTTTAAGTTATTTTTATTTTATAAAAAATGATTAGGTGTGATATTCAATAAAATCCATGACATGCACAGCGCGCCAGATCCATTGGATTTGTTTACCAACATGTTTTGAGAATAGTCTGATGGCCCATACTTTTTTGGTTTGTTATTTTATTTTCTGATTTTTTTATATTAATTGATTTAAACTTCAAAAAATAATAGAAAATTCATTTTGACTCAAAAGTTATGAAAAAATTCACAATAATATTTCCAAATATTCTCTTCCTGATTTTTATTTTTTCATGATTTTATCTTCATAATTGATATTTTTTATAATTTATCCTTTATTTTGACTTGTTTTTAATCATTTAAAAATACTTCTTGATGTTTTTAAATTCTAATAAATTTTATAAAAATCATTTTGCTCATTTTTGACTTTCTGAAATTTTTCTAGAATTTTATCTTGACTTCTACCATTTTTGACATTTTTCTTCACTTATTTGAGTAATTTTAATTAGTTTAAAAATACTTTCCTGTTTTAAAAAATCACCAAAAAAAATTATAAAAATATTTGACGTCAGCTCTGATTTTTCCATGGTCTTTTTAAATTTTTATTTGATACTTTTAACATAGTTTACTATTTTACCTTTTTATTTTCATTTCAAAAAAAATTTAAAAATCATTTTTCGTTTTACTTTATTCATTAAATGCAATTTATTTTTTAATATATTTTGGCTATATGATTGTTGATCATAAACTTCATTAACATCATTGGATCTTGAGTGTTGAGTATAACTCCACTAAAATGAATGGATGATTTTAATGATAGTTTGATTAAATTTTTTATTCAAATGTATCCACTCCCTCTTCATCTCATCCTCTTCTACTTTGTGCTACATGTTGTTAGAGGATGATCTACATATCATCACTCCAAACATATGGCACATAGATTGCTATTGACCAGCCTCAAAATATGTGTGACTTCTATATAAGTCCACTTATGATTGCTTAACATAGCGCTAAATTTTGTCCCGATTCAAGATATGATCATTCATGGTCCGAACCTATGTTTGCAAGCCCAAGTATGTTTAATTTGAAACCTATGATCCAATAACCTTGAGGTCCATTGTTAGAAGGCTTTGGTCTTATCAATCCTCTAATGAATCGGCATAAATTTTGGAACTAAGTGAATCATTTAAACATCGTTGATCATTTATTGTTGCCTTGAGATTTTGAAATGAATGATATACTTGACAAAAATAAAATGAAACTTGTTGTTCAGAGGCTATGATTTTATCAATCTTCTAATGATTTTTCAAATGCAAGTTTCAAGATGGTCATTCAACTAACCTCTAATTTCTAACAATTGACTTTATTTTATGCTTTTACTTTACGTCTTTACTTTAAGCACCATTTATTTTAGCATTTACATTTCATGGTATTATCATCTTTGTTCACTTGAGCATTTATCTTTATGTCATTTTTATCTTTCTCACTTGAGCTTTTCATTTTCTATTTAGTTACTATCCTTGGCAATTTGGAGTTGTGGACTTCTTGGACCTAGGAGTAGAGACCTTGACCTACCTTGAGACCTGGTGACTTCTATTGTTATTTTGTCTAAAGTTCTTGGGGTTTACCCCAAGACATTCGGTTGTTTATTTTCTTTGTGTGCAGGTTATTCTGATTATATGCTTTATCTCAATTGGGGATTTATCTGTATACAACCGTTACTCTGCCCTATTTTTATGAAGACTTGATGCCTTTGAAGCTTGGTTCTCTTAAGAGCTTTATCATCCTTGATAGGTATTCTACATTGACTCATTATGTCAAATGTTGGCTTCTTGTTGGTTAGATGTTTCTTTTCCCTAGATTTTACCTTATGCTTTAGGGTATCCTCTTCATCTCCTCCCATCTTCTTTAATTTCAAAAATCTTCCCCTCCTTTCAAAACTATTCTTGTTTTTAAACTTGAACCGCTTTCATAATAATCTTGGACTTATGTCCATGCATTTTCAAAAATATTTTCTTAATCAAACTTTAACCAACTTAATAATACTTTGACATTTTTGTGAGAAGACTAAAAATTAATCAATCTCATTCAAACTATCTTTTCCACTTTGGATTTTTTTCTTTAAAACTTTTCTCAAAAAATTAGACTCTTGTCAATCCTTGTAGTGATGCGAGCTACTATACTTATATGATATATAGTTAAGTGAGAGATTTTTCACTTGGGTTTTGAGTGAGGCTTTGTTGATTTTAAAGTCCAAGCTATATCCTCCACTTTGAGATGATGCAAATTCTCCTTTCTCATAATCGTGGGTAGTAAGAATGTTCTTCTACTCTGATAAGACGATGATGCCTCATCTCTTAAAATTAAACAACACACTTGTGTTTTAAAAATTTTAAATGTGAACTACGAGTACCCTGATCCCCTATTACACAGAAGGTGGTACGTAGGCACTAAAGGTTCACAATCGCGGCGAGTGCAAAAATTATAAAAAATATTTCTTTTCCTATCTCCACAATCTATTTTTTTATACAACACTTATAGTCAAAATACACAAATTTTCAAAGAGAATATTATGGAGTACCGTAGATGTTTAGGGTGCTAATACCTTCCCTTTGCATAACCAACCCCCGAACTTAGATTCTATCCCCCTCTTTTTTGGGTTATTCGCTCTTTTCCCATTCCTCTAGAAACAATAAAGCGCGGTGTCGATTTTTATTTGGTCGTGTGAGTCAAGTCAATCCAATGGCTTAGTCTTAACATTTCTACTGCCATAGAAAAAATGGCGACTTCACTGGGGAAAGATCGACAAATTGTCGGTCCATCCCTAAGTGGGTTGAGCCTATCTTTGTTTATCTATACGTGCTATTATTTGTTGTATATTATGTGTTGTATATATGTTTGTCTGGATTTTCCTGGTTTTTAGGATGCTTGGTGATTTCTCATAAGTCCTCTACTCGGACTTCCGGACTTAGGAAAACTTATGATTGGAAGGGAGGTATAGTCATGTTAACTTTGAGGGAGTAATCCTAAAAAAGGAGGCATGAGATCTGCCACTCAGTGGAGGCCCCTTTTATTGTAGTTTCATTTACCGAGTAATTGGGAAGGTGTGCTACTTTTGACCTGGGAGCCTACTGAAATTGAGGACCGTAGAATATTTAGCCCATTTTGGCCTTTTAGGTGTAGTGCAAAAACTATGACGGAGTAATCCCAAAATGGTTGTCACGCAATACTACACTCAGACAAGTTTTTCTTGAGAATATTAATAATTACCGAGTGAATCAGGATGTTGGTAATATCCGAAGGAAGGATGTAGACTCTGGGAACCTCTTAGAACCTTGTTCGGCAGGTGATAAACTATTAGACCATACTTTGTGGGTAGTACCTTTGACTTCATGCTCGTGAAGTCAAACCTATGAATCCCTCATGTTTGTGATCTTGTGTGTGATTGTTGCATCATGCATGATGCATTCATGCACTCGTGAGCATATTTTAAAACATTTTGGTTCAAGGGACTTCAAGTTGACTTTTTTCAAATATCTCAGGTACTTTTTGACCATGAATTCTGGAAAAAGAAAGACTCAGAAGTATAGTTTCAAGAATCCTAAGATAGATGATTTGATGAGTCTGATTCCCGATATTGAGAGTTCTACAGATTTTCCGAAGAAGTGTAGATCCATTGTGTCTCTCATGAAGCTGAGGATGAAGGAGGGTATTCTCTCTACTTTGGTCCAATTCTATGATCTGGTGTATCGATGTTTCACTTTCCCTAATTATCAGTTGATTCCTACATTGGAGGAGTATTCTTATCTATTGGGTTTACCTATTATTGATCGTGTTCCTTTCACCAGTTTGGAGGGGGAGCCAAAGTCTCATGATATTGCTGCTATGGTTCATTTAGGGAAGTCTGACATTAAGGCCCACATGACTACCAAAGGAGGAATTAGAGGCTTACCCGCTCAGTTTTTATTAGAGAAAGCTTGCTATTTTTCTAGGATGAAGAGTACAGTTGCTTTTGAGGCCATCTTTGCTCTGCTTGCTTATGGGTTGTTCTTATTTCCGAACATCGACAACTTTGTGGATATCAATGCCATCAAGATCTTTTTGATAGGGAATCCAGTCCCTACATTATTAGGAGATGCTTATTACTCCATTCATCTTCGAGATTCTTGTCATGGAGGGGTGATCATTTGTTGCACACCTTTGTTGTATCAGTGGTTTATTTCTCACTTACCTCGGTCTGATGCTTTCTGGGATGTCAAGAAGGAACCTCATTGGGATCCAAAGAGTATGGACCTCACTCCATATATTGTTTGGTATCATCAAGCTTACCATGATGTATAAATTGTCGATAGTTGCGGTAGTTTCCCTAATGTACCTCTTCTTGGTACAAAGGGAGGAATTAACTACAGTCCCGTTCTTGCACGACGTCAGCTTGGATATCCGATGAGAGATAAACCAAATGGTATTCATATGAGTGGTTTCTTTCTCAAAGATGGAGAGGATCATAAGAGAGCTAAGGAGGAGATTGCAAAGGCTTGGCGCTATATTTACAAGAAGAGTAGAAAGGACTTGGGACCTAGAGGAGTTGTTTCTTTGGAGCCTTATCTCCAGTATGTGCAAGCAATGGCAATTCAGTTGAATATGTCGTATTCCCGTGAAGCACCTATGTCTGATGTGGTTGTGAAGATCACTCATCCCCTTTTAGATGATGTGGAAGAGCTGCAGCTTTCCCTAGTCAGGATGCAGCGGGAGAAGGAGGCTTGGAAGAATAAGTGTCAGACGTTAGAGATGCCCTACCGAGAAAACTTAAAGGAGAATGATGACCTGATCGAGATTACTGAGAGTCGTGCTGTAGAGATGATAGAGAGGAAAGATGATTTATTTTCCTCTAGAGCTTAGTCAGGACTTAGTCATTCACTTCCCGACTCTGGTGATTGGAAAGTAGTTACCGACAGGTATGCAGAAGAGAACAAGCAGTTGAAGGCTCAGATTACAAGACTTGTAGGAAAGCGTCAGTGTGTGGAGTGATCTTCATAAGCTTTGCTTTTTTAGGATTTTAGATTTTATCTCTTCTTGTACTTGGGATTGTTGAAACTTGTACTAAAAAGTTGTAATCCATTTTGAAATTATTATAATGAGATTTTCAGTATTTCAAAATGTGTTGGTACTTTAATATTTGCAAAATTTTCTATAATTCTTTGAGTCCCATGAAATATTAATAATAAAAAAATAATAAATCATGTGCATCGCATATCATGTATCATCTGGTACATATTTCTTGCATTTTTGTTCATACCCAGGTGTCTTTCTGAATTCTCTAATTCGTTCAGCAAGATGTCTCACCGGTACAATACTCGAGCTAATTCCAGGAAGAAAATGGAGAATCTTGAACAAGAGAATCATGAGCTGCGCGAAGAAGTTACTGCTTTGAAGGCCGGTATGACCAATATGACTGCTTTGATGGAATCGTTGGTGGCTGCTCAGAATCAGCCACCACTTACTCAACCAGAACAAATAACAAATGCTTCTGAAGGTCCATCAATTCCCATTTCTGTTACCCTAGTAACTACTGCTCAAAACCCTATACCTCAGGGTTACCCATGGGGAATTCCTGAAAACTTCATGCCAGAAGGTTTTAATCTTGACACTCAAGTTGCTCCAGTTGTGCAAGTTGCTGCTACTCTCGCACCTCCTGTGGTGCATATTACTCCTACTTCTAGAAATGAGATCCACTATATTTCACCTCCTTCGGTGAATTCTATGCCATTTGTTAACTATGAAGTTTGTCGTCTTATTCCTCCATTGAGTAAAAGTGTGGGTTTCTATGACCAGTTGGATGATTTTCAAGACCAGTTCAATGAGATGCAGAAGGATATGAAGGCCCTTCGAGGAAAATAATTATTTAGTTAGAACGTTAGTAAGCTCTACCTAGTTCCCAATGTGAAGGTGCCAGCCAAGTTTAAAGTTCCGAAATTTGAGAGGTACAAGGGTAACTCTTTCCCTCGTGACCACCTTGTGATGTATATCAGGAAAATGTCTACCCATACTGATGATCAGTGTTTGCTCATTTATTTCTTCCAAGATAGTTTAACTGGTGCTGCTCTAAAGTGGTATATGAGTTTGGACAATAGTAGTATATGTGCCTTCAATGATCTGGGAGAAGCCTTTATCAAGAAGTACAAGTATAATATGTTCATGGCGCCTGACCGTGACCAGTTGAAGGCAATGGCTCGGAGAAACAAGGAATCGTTCAAAGAATATGTGCAGCATTGGCGCGAGATAGATGCCCAGGTGGTGCCACCTATGGGAGAACAAGAAATGACCAAGTTCTTCCTGAAAACCCTTGGATCATTTTATTGTGAAAGTATGGTCGCCAGTGCACCAAGTGATTTCACCGAAATGATAAGCATGGGTGTTCATTTGGAAGAGGCTGTTAGAGAAGGGCGTTTGAAAAAAGATGAAGAGACGAAGAAGTCATCGTACGATTTCTCTCGAAAGAAAAAAGTTAAATGAATGTTGTTATTGGAGACAGCAATATTATACCAACTAGAAGTCATCAACATTACCAACAACAGGTTGCTTCTATGACTCTAGTCATTAATGTAGCTCCAACCACTGTTGCCTATTAGAGACCATCTCCTTAGGGAAATCAAGGGCAAAGTCAGAAGAGAGAGGCTTTTGACTCTATTCCAATTAGTTCTGCAAATTTACTTTCGGCTTTGATTCAGAAGAAGTTGGTTCATACCAGGCCACCCCCAGCTATACCATCACCTTTACCTTGGTATTATAAGGCAGACTAGATGTGTGCTTTTCATCAGGGAGCACCAGGGCACAATATTGAAAACTGTTATCCTTTGAAATTTGAAGTACAAAAGATGGTGAGATATGTCCTTTTATCCTTTAAAGATGTTGTCCCTAACGTGAAAGATAATTCTTTGCAAAAGCATGGAGGAGCAAATGTTGTAAACATGGTTGCTGGTTGTCCAGGCGACTTCCAGATTTTTGATATCAACTTGGTTAGAGGAGATTTAGTAAGGATGCATGTTGACCTCTGCGAGTTCAGTTACTACACGCACGACCATACTGGTTGTGATATTTTCAGTATATATATCCAGGGGTGTAATAAGATAAAAGCCAATCTTCAGGAAATGATGGACGAAGACCTCATTCATATAATTGGACCTAGATAAGAGTACGAGGAAGATGTGAATATGGTCTTTGGATGTCCCAGTGAATTCCAGATTTTTGACGTAAATCATATGAACGATGATTTGGTGCAGTTGCACGCTACCTTCTGTCACATGGATGGTCAAGAAGAACACCATTATGGATCTTGCCGGATTTGCTACAGAGATTCCCATGGTTATTTCATTGTGAGAAGAGGTATTCAGTTGTTGTTGGACAATGGGACTATCAAGATTTCAGGAAATAGAGATGATTACAATGGGATTATGTGATTGAAGATTTCTTAGTTGAGACTGTGTCGGATGATGAGTATGCTTCTGCAGATGAATTCTTTTCCTCAGGTGAAGATGTGTTTTCCAGCAATGATTTTGTGATGTCTAAGTATTCTGAAGAGGGGGTGAACGTTATTGTGCTTTGTTTTGGTGTTCCTTCCCCTATAGATATTGAGTACAATAGAAAACCAGTTGTTGCTCCATTGGTGATTTGCTTGACGGGTCCTATTCCTTACGAATCAGACAAAGCTTTTCCATATAAATACAATGTTATAATCTTGGAAGATGGTGTGGAAGTTCCCATCCAACCTTTGTCTGATGTCAAGAATATTGTTGAAGCTAGCCGAGTGACCCGCAGTGGCCGCATTTTTGCACCTATCGTTCAAGCAAATGTTAATGCTGATAAAAAGGTTGCTGAAAGTAATGAACCTAAGAAAGCAGTGGGGGAATCTAGTGGTACTACTCTTGAAAAGGATATGGACGATATAATGAATATTATCAATATGAGCGACTACAGGATCGTAGATCAATTGTTGCATACTCCATCAAAGATATCTATTCTAGCCTTACTAATGAACTCTTCTTCCCATAGGGAATCTTTGATGAGAGTATTGGATCAAGATTTCATGGAAAGTGATATGCCTTTAGACCAATTCATTATTATTGTCGGGAATATTACATCCTGTAATAACCTGAGTTTCTGTGATGACGAGCTGCCCGATGAAGGAAGGAATCATAACTTGGCTCTCTATATCTCCATGAACTGTAAGAACGATTCATTATCAAATGTGTTGATTGAAAATGGATCTGCTTTAAATGTCATACCAAGGAGCACACTTATGAAGTTGAAGTACCAAGGAAATCCCATACGTCCAAGTGGCATAATTGTGAAAGTTTTTGATGGATCAAGGAAGTCTATCATTGGGGAAGTAGATTTTCTTATTCACATAGATATGTCGGGGTTAGATATTGATGTTGTGGAACATCATTTTCCGCTAACGCCAGAATGCGCGCCAATCAAGCAGAAATTGTCAAGAACTCACCCTGATATGGCAGTGAAAATTAAAGAAGAAGTTTTAAAGAAGATTAATGTCGGTTTTCTTGTGACATCAATATACCCTCAGTGTATTTCCAATATTTTCCCAGTACCAAATAAATATGGAAAGGTTTGCATGTGCATGGATTATAGAGATTTAAACAAAGCTATTCCAAAAGATGACTTTCCATTGCCACATATTGATATGTTGGTTGATAGTACAGCAAAATTCAAAGTATTCTCATTCATGGATGGATTTTCCGAATATAATCAAATCAGAATGGCTCCTGAGGACATGGAAAAAACAATGTTTATCACACCCTGGGGAACATTCTGTTACAGAGTGATGCTCTTCGGGTTGAAGAACACCGGTGCAACATACCAGAGGGCTATGACAACCCTATTCCATGATCTGATGCACAAGGAAATTGAGGTATATGTTGATGATATGATTTCCAAATCCCAGACTGAAGAAGGGCATATAGAAGATTTGTTGAAATTGTTTCAGCGTTTGAGGAAGTATCATCTCCGCTTGAATCCAAATAAATGCACCTTTGGTGTCCGATCAGGAAAATTGTTAGGTTTCATTGTCAGCCAAAAAGGAATTGAAGTTGACCCTGATGAAGTAAAAGCAATTCAATAAATTCCTGCGCCAAGAACTGAAAAGCAAGTTAGAGGCTTCCTCATGCGTTTGAATTACATTTCCAGATTTATTTCCCCTATGACTGCAACATGTGAGCTAATCTTTAAGTTGTTAAAGAAAGATCAAGGTTGTGTGTGGACAGATGCTTGCCAAAGGGAATTTTATAATATTAAAGAGTATCTATTGGAACCTCCTATCTTGCTCCCTCCTGTTGAAGGAAGACCATTGATTATGTATCTGACAGTGTTAGATAATTTTATGGGTTGTATTTTGGGACAACAAGATGAAACAGGGAAGAAGGAGTATGCCATTTAATATCTCAGCAAGAAGTTTACTGACTGTGATTCACGGTATTCTATGCTGGAAAAGACATGTCGTGCTCTGGCCTGGGCGGCAAAACGGTTGCGGTAATGTATGTTGAATCATACTACTTTGTTGATTTCCAAAATGGATCCAATTAAGTATTTTTGAAAAGCCTTCTCTTACTGGGAGAATTTCCCGTTGGCAGATGCTGTTGTCTGAATATGATATTGAATATCGTACTCAGAAGGCTATAAAAAGCAGTATGTTGGCGGATTATCTTGCTCATCAACCGGTTGATGATTATCAGACTGTTAAATATGATTTCCCTGATGAAGATGTTATGTTTTTGAAAATAAAATATAGTGATGAACCGTTTCCTGAGGAAGGTCCTGATCCTGAATCTCGTTGGGGCATGGTGTTTGACGAAGCTATGAATGCTTATGGGAAAGGAATTGGTGTTGTGATTACCACTCCCCTTGGATCACATATCCCATTTACTGCAAGGTTGGAATTTGATTGCACCAATAACATGGAAGAGTATGAAGCTTGTATCATGGGACTCGAAGAGGCTATTGATCTCAGAATCAAAATTCTAGATGTGTATGGTGATTCAGCTTTGCTAATAAATCAGTATAAGGAGAATGGGATACTGTCACCCTGGCTTGATTCCCTACAAAGACTATGCTAGAAGATTATTAACCTTCTTTAATAAAGTTGAATTCCATCATATTCCTAGAGATGAAAATCAGATGGCAGATGTTTTGGCCACTATGGCTTCTATGTATCAAGTGAATACTTGGAACAATGTGCCTCGTATCACAGTACAACATCTGGATAGGCTGGCTCATGTGTTTGCAGCAGAGGAAATGTCAGACGAAAAACCTTGGTATTATGATATCAAGCATTTTCTCCAGACTCGGGAATACCCGTTTGGTGCGTCAAACAAAGATAGAAAGACATTGAGAAGGTTGGTAGGCAACTTCTTCCTTAATGAAGATGTGTTATACAAAATAAATTGTGACATGGTCTTGTTCAAATGCGTGGATAGACACAAAATAGACATGTTAATGCATGAGATCCATGAAGGTTCCTTTGGCGCTCATGCTAATGGACATTCGATGTCAAAGAAGATGCTTAAGGCAGGTTACTATTAGCTGACAATGGAGTCTGAGTGTTACAAATTTGCAAAGAAGTGCCATAAATGCTAGATTTATGCTGACAAAGTTCATGTGCCTCCGACGCTTCTCAATGTTATTTCTTCCCCGTGGCATTTCTCTATGTGGGGGTATTGACATGATTGGAATGATTAAACCCAAGGCATCGAATGGACATTGTTTTATCTTGGTAGCGATAGACTACTTTAACAAATTGGTGGAAGCATCTTCATATGCCAATGTTACTAAGCAGGTAGTAATACATTTTATCAAGAACAATCTTATATGTCGGTATGGTGTGCCCAACAGGATTATCATCGACAATGGCTCAAATCTGAATAAAAAGATGATGACAGAACTTTATGAAGAACTTAAGATTGTCCATCACAATTCATCTCCTTACAGGCCAAAGATGAATGGGGTTGTTAAATCTGCTAATAAAAACATCAAGAAGATTATCCAGAAGATGGTTGTTACCTATAAAGACGGGCACAAGATGCTCCCTGTAACACTTTATTTCCCTGTCGATAAATCATATAAAAATCAGAGTAAATTAATTTCTAAAATATAACATCAAAATAGGATGCCACAGGCTTCATACATAATACATGCTCATTAAATAAGATACGTAACACAATTCATATGTTCAAAAGTCTTAAACCTCCTTTCATTTATTCGCAACGGAAAACATCAATAAAGAATCATCTCAATTCTCCAACCAGAGTCATAATTATCATCTTTAAAAATTTAGCATAGTGATAAGTTAAACTCAAACAATGGAGTAGTGCAAAGTTCACTCCAACAAAATAAAACAAACGCGAAACCCCCAAGTGTTACCTATCAGAGCAGACACTGACTCAATCTACACAGAACTGAAGGAACTCTTCAGCTAACCATGACCTCGAGCTAATTCAGATCATCTGCATGTTACCCACATAGAGGCAACATTCAAATAGAAAGGGTGAGATATCATAATAATATAAGAGGAAGCATAATAATGAACATATAGTAATTCAAGTACACATCATTATACATCTTTATCTCACACCTTTTTATCGTTCATTATATTGTGAAACAAATCAATATAATTATGTGCAACAAACAACACAAACATCCATCGTAACGGAATTAGAAATTTGTTTAATAATCAAACCATCAATTACTAATAACAGTGTAATACAACGAAGATGATACTGACTCTATGCATGTGGTACCAATAGGGAAAAAACCTCAACTTAATAAATGCCAACTTTGGGCAACAACGCCAATACAAGCCATCTTTCGCCAATACAAGCCATCTCTCGTCAATACAGGCCATCTTTCGCCAATACAGACCATCTTTAATGAATGCATGCGACACTGACATGCAACAACTTAATTTACATTGATTGTTCATACTTATCAATGTCTCGCCAATACAAGCCATCTTTCTCCAATACAGGTTATCTTCATCATCATTATCACGCAATACATCATGCAAAATTCTCCGTACATCATCGATACAACTCTGATACATTCAATCACAACATTTTGCATTACAACACATACAACATACGCACACATCAAAATTATTCCAATAAAATATTATTCTACTGTCATCAAAATTATTACCACATTGTAGAAAATATTTTTAGCTTTCCAATGATCTAAACGGTGCGTCAAACAGACACCCGAGTCAAAAGTTATGGAGTTCTCAAAATTTCAAAAATACGGTCAAACAGTGAGCAATCGATTGCACTAACATGCAAATCGATTGCACCTTGTTCCAGAGGCGAAAAATCATGTTTTTAAGCAGTGCAAGTCGATTTCTCTATACTACAAATCGATTGCTTACTGAAACAGAATAAAAATTCACTAAAATTGAACCGTGCAATCGATTGCACCTACACTGCAAATCGATTGCACCCTGTAAAAAATAGTTTTACGGATTCAGAAAAATAGCAGTGCAAAAACCCTTATGGCTCAATCCTAAAAACACGAACTTCATGAGATAATGCATAATCAAACCCCATATTTTCATCCCCATCATCATACATCAATTACCACACATATCAAACATCAACGGTACACACAATGCATCAAAATCAATCATCAAAGGGTAAAATCCTAAAACAACCAAATTGGGAGAAATCAAAAGTATACAACCATGGAACCTAAACACCACTATACCCCATCATTAGGAAAACACTTATAGAGTTAGAATCTCCCTTACCTTAAATTGGTGATGATTCTTGATTCCTACTGATGAACTTTCCTGCCCTAGCTTCCTAGTGCTTTCTCCTCTTCTCACTTCTACGCTTCTCTTTCTCTATCTCTACGTACTAACTCTCTTTCTCTTCTTCTCACTCTAATATATCCCAATATTAAAATAACTATCTCAATTAAGTAATTATTTAATTATTATTATAAAATAATAATAATCCTAATATTATAATATAATAGTAATAAAAATCCATATTATACTACACACCCCCATGTCTCTACATATATAGCCAGACACCCCTAAAACCTCAAATCTCATAATTCTAAGGTATCTGGTCCATAATAAAATATCATATCACATTATATAATTATTTAATTAAAAATAATTCTAATTAAATCGGGGTGTTACAACTCTCCCCCACTTAGAATATTTTTGTCCTCGAAAATCCACTTGATACTAACAACTCCAGATACGACTCTCACATCCTTTCTTTGAACTTCCACATCATGTTTGGAAACCTTCTGAATACTACTATCTAACCTTCCATATCGTCAACCACAAAAATCCAGTAAGATTCATTACTACCGAGTTATGAATGCATATGTTAATTTCCTCCTTGTCTCATCACCCTAGAATACATGATGTATTACTTTATGTTCCTGTTTACGCTTGGACCGGAACACAATGAGATCCTCTCTGTCACTATAGGTAACACTTCTCTAATTTCTCTTCATAAGGAAACTATGCTCACCCTCGAGTCCCTGCCATAGGAAACAAAACAACAACATAGACTAAGAACGTAGAGTCTCTAGACATGAACACCGTCTCTTCTATTTCATCATACAACAATATCGTCATAAGGACATAAAAACAACCAATTACCGAAAACATTGACACACAACTTTAGTTCCATAATGCTACGTTCCACTAGTAGATTATGCAAATCAATACCTCTATTACGATGACAGCAACATGAAAAATATATCAACCTTTCACCTAACAATTCCATTCTGAAATGTCCAATGGTTTGCATCATCCCCGTAGGGTTCTGATGTTTACCCTTGACTCCTAACAAGTCACACATGCATAATGAACTACGCCACATCACGCTTCAGTTGCGTTACTATGATTTATCTACTTTACAGTCACTGTCCTTATTTTGATCTCCATGAACTATCAGATCTATAAGTTTCACATCTAATTTCTAAATCTCTTTAATATCCACCAGGAAGTCATTGTTCACTTTAGATATTCTCAACCTTCCACCCTGCAGCGTTAACTCACATACCAACTCAAGTCATCGAACAACTCAATAATTTCCAACTCTTTCATAGCCACTTTTATATTAGGTTCGCACAAAATGGTGAATAATTATCCTCTCGATAAAAAGTCAATCCACTTTACTCACTATCAAGCTAGTAAGACAAGGCTATCCCATCCAATACAATACCGTCTACTATCAACAAGAGATTAAGGGTGATCAGTTCCTCAATTTGTCAATAGGTAGCCGATAACCATATTTGTGGCATAAATCATCGTTACTCAACTACAATAGTGTCTTTTATCTTGTGCTCAAAGTTACTTAAGCATAATGTTTAACATTCATCTCTAAGACTTACAAACATTTTCTTAATTTCCTTCTTTCAACCTCGTCAATGATACATAAACGCCCAAAAATCCATCACATATTCTCTTATACATACTCGTGGTACAAAACAATTGTTAAATATTCTCCCAATATCGGAATTAATACTAGACCAAGTACAATCCAAGTCATTTCGCTCCAAATGAGGTATTCACCCAAGTAAAGGGCTTTAATAACATCAATAAATCCTTAGGCTCTCCTTTAGCCTTGGTGATTCATATAACTTCATATTTGGATCTCATTCCAATCGCAATCTCAATAACACCATTTCCACATCCCATTTGCTAATAAAACTTCCAAAATTTTCTTGACACATGTCAATATTATATTATCAATATAGTGCAATCCACTCTACCATCTAACTTTCTCTCTTCCTCAAAGATATCTACACTCTAAACATTCTCAATTGGCATAACATGAACTTCTATGTGTTTTATCCAATACCTTCACATCATTACTAATACCAATATCTCATTCATTAACAACATATCATTCTTGACCTCGTCTCAAATGAACTGTAATAGTAATAAGTTAAGACCAAAGAAACTTCTAGTCTCTGTAACCAACTTTAGAGCCTCTCAATGTAGAATTGCATCTACTTTGGATGGATTCACAGATACCATCACCTGAAATAGCATGCTCAAGAAAAATCATCTCCTCAAACCATAATTTACACCGTGGAAACTTAGCATAAAGTTTCCTCCCTCTCGACACAAAAATTCAAATCGCAACGATCAACATGCCTATATTCTGACTTAGATATTTCCTCAATAAACACCGTAGCAAACCAATCCAATATTCATAATGCATTCACCGAGTTCTAAGAGATATTGCCTAACTATCCTCTCCCTTCACCTGAATCTGAAGGTAGCCCAACCTCAATTCGATTAGACTTGAAGACATACTCGTCTACCATCCGGTCCATCAAATATTCGATCCCTCTACAATGGACATTTAATCTCAATCATTACCAAAATTAACTGTTTGTAATCTACGCACAATCTCGTAGTACCTTCTTTCTTCTTAACTAATAACATCAGAGCTCCCGAAGTGATACACTTTGTCTCAGAAATTTATCTCTGAACCATTCTTCTAATTTCTTCTCCAATTCTCTCAACTTTGAACTGAAACCCTGCATGGTGCCACAGGAACAAGTCTCGTACCAAGAACGAGATCAACAGTAAACTTTGCCCCTCATCCAACCTCTTCATGTGACAATTAAATTACTTCCAGGTTCTTGAACCATTTTTAAAACAAATTGTATCACATCAGCTTTCTAGCGTTTCAAACGGAACTCAAATCATACGTCTAGAACTCAAGTTATGAATTTTTGAAGTTTTTATAAAAATGTTATCTAGCACTGTGCAATCGATTGCACCAAAACAGAAATCGATTGAACCCTGTACAGAAGCAGTTTTCCACATACTTTTTTAACTGTGCAATCGATTGCACCCTAATGCCAATCAATGCTTACTGTACAAAAGCAGTTTTTTTTATGATTTTCTATGTACAAAACCCATTCCAACACTTTTCCAAAACCCAATTCTTCTTATAACTCAAGAGGGACATTAATTTTCCAAAATTTATGTTTTCCAAAACACCAATGCTCCAGTCCTTTTTACAAATCTACTCATATCTTCGAGTTCCAAATTTGACTCGTGATTCAAAACACCTCAACAACATCAACGACAATCAACAATCACATACATGATTCCAACATAAAATTCATAGCAATTTATCACTCGAGCATTACTCAGGACAACAATGGCACACACAATGGTAACTCAACACTGACAACTTCAAGATCAACATGCAGTGTTGAAACATTATGACCGTATGAGCTTCACGTTCTAGGAGTTATCCTACTTATTTAACAAATATCTCCCAACATAAGAATATGCATCAACTCATCAAAATAATTCGCAGTCCCTTGGTTTAACTGCAACCAGTCTACCCCAAGGATAACATCAAGTTAATCCAACATCTCACTCTAACGACAAGTCGCAATTCTCCCAAAGAAAACATCAAGACTCACCCCCAACTGGCATATCATTAGCCATAATATCGTCCTCCACTTTTAGAGATGCGAACAACACGAGTACCTGATCATTCACTCTCAAGGACCCTTCGACTAACCGCTAGATATAAATCTTGAATTCGTTACTTCCTTCAAAATTGAAAAAACAACAGAGTCTCACCAACATTTGCACTTATGAAAATCACGACACACTGATACCAATTGTAACACCCTATTTCCCCGTCAGTAAATTATATAAAAATCAGAGTAAATTAATTTCTAAAATAAAACATCAAAATAGGATGCCACATGCTTCATACATAATACATGCTCATTAAATAAGATACGCAACACAATTCATATGTTCAAAAGTCTTAAACCTCCTTTCATTTAATCGCAATGGAAAACATCAATAAAGAATCATCTCAATTCTCCAACCATAGTCATAATTATCATCTTTCAAAATTCAACATAGTCATAAATTAAAATCAAACAATGGAGTAGTGCAAAGTTCACTCCAACGAAATAAAACAAACTCGAAATCCCCAAGTGTTACGTATCAGAGCAGACACCGACTCAATCTACATAGAACTGAAGGAACTCTTCATCTAACCATGACCTCGATCTACTTCGAACCATCTGCACGTTACCCACGTAGAGGCAACATTCAAACAGAAAGGGTGAGATATCATAACAATATAAGAGGAAGCATAATAATGAACAGATAGTAATTCAAGTACACATCATTATACATCTTTATCTCACACCTTTTTATCATTCATCATAATGTGAAAAACATCAATATAATTATGTGCAACAAACAACACAAACATCCATCATAACAGAAATAGAAATTTGTTTAATAATCAAACCATCGATTACTAATAACAATGTAATGCAATGAGGATGATACTGACTCTATGCATATGGTACCAATAGGGAAAAACTCTCAACTTAGTAAATGCCAACTTGGGTCAACAACGCCAATACAGGCCATCTTTCTCCAATACAGGTCATCTCTCGCCAATACAGGCCATCTTTCGTCAATACAGGCCATCTTTAATGAATGCATGCGACACTGACATGCAACAACTTAATTTATATTGATTGTTCATAATTATAAATGTCTCGCCAATACAGGACACATTTTGCCAATACAGGCCATCGTCATCATCATTGTCATGCAATACATCATGCAAAATCCTTCGTACATCGTTTATACAACACTGATACATTCAATCGCAACATTTTGCATTACAACACATACAACATACGCACACATCAGAATTCTTCCAATAAAATATTAGTCTACTATTATCAAAATTATTATCACATTATAAAAAATATTTTTAGCTTTCCAACGATCCAAATGGCGCGTAAAACAGACACCTGAGTCAAAATTTATGGAGTTTTCAAGTTTTCAAAAATATTGTCAAACAGTGAGCAATCGATTGCACTAACATGCAAATCGATTGCACCTTGTTCCAGAGGCCAAAAATCACGTTTTTAAGTAGTGAAAATCGATTGCTTTCTGAAACAGAAGAAAAATTCACCAAAATTGAATTGTGCAATCGATTGCACCTGCACTGCGAATCGATTGCATCCTGTAAAAAACAGTTTTATAGATTCTGAAAAATAGCAGTGCGAAAACCCTTTTGGCTCAATCCTAAAAACATGAACTTCATGAGATAATGCACAATCAAACCCCAGATTTTCATCCCCATCATCAAACATCAATTACCACACATATCAAACATCAATGGTACACACAATGCATCAAAATCAATCATCAAAGGGTAAAATCCCAAAACAACCAAATAGGGAGAAATCAAAAGTATACAATCATGGAACCTAAATACCACCATACCCCATCATTAGGCAAACCCTTATAGAGTTAGAATCCTTACCTTAGATTGGTGATGATTCTTGATTCCTACTGATGAACTTTCCTGCCCTAGCTTCCTAGTGCTTTCTCCTCTTCTCACTTCTACGCTTCTCTTTCTCTATTTCTACGTACTAACTCTCTTACTCTTCTTCTCACTCTAATGTATACCAATATTAAAATAACTATCCCAATTAAGTAATTATTTAATTATTATTATTATAAAATGATAATAATCCTAATATTATAATATAATAGTAATAAAAATCCATATTATACTACACACCCCCATGTCTCTACACATTTAGTCATACACCCCTAAAACCTCAACTCTCATAATTCTAAGGTATCTAGTCCCCAATAAAATATCATATTACATTATCTAATTATTTAATTAAAAACAATTCTAATTAAATCGGGATGTTACACTCCATTTTGCTTTGCATGGGGATCATACATCAGTCCACACTTTAACAGGGGAAACCTCATTCTCTCTTGTGTATGATATGGAAGCAGTGCTCCCTGTCTAGGTTGAGATTCCCTTTTTACGTGTGATAACGGAAACCAAGTTGTCAGAAGCTGAATGGGTCCAGAACAGGTTTGGCCAATTTAATTTGATTGAAGAGAAGAGAATGAAGTCCTTGTGTCATGGTCAGTTATACCAGAAGAGGATGAAGAAAGCTTTTGATAAGAAGGTCAAGCCTCACGAATTCAGAGAATGCGACCTCGTGCTCAGGAAGATCATGTCTTTTAACGTTGATTCCAGGGGCAAATGGACTCCCAATTTTGAAGGCCCATATGTTGTCAAGAAAGCCTTCTCTGGCAGTGCAT
This sequence comes from Vicia faba, assembly GCA_948472305.1. Lineage (NCBI taxonomy): Eukaryota > Viridiplantae > Streptophyta > Magnoliopsida > Fabales > Fabaceae > Vicia > Vicia faba. The sequence goes on from CATIWC010001634.1 coordinate 359,154, forward strand.
TGATTCTTGAAACTATGGATGGCGAGGAGTTCCCACATCCTATGAATGCTGATGTAGTCAAGAAATACTTCGCCTAAAGAAATAAACGAACAGCTTGCTAAGTTAAAAACCCGAAAGGGCGGCTTAGGAAAGAAAGAGCGTCTCGGTAGACTAAAAACCCAAAAGGGAGGTCTAGGCAAAAATAAGAGACATAAATAGAATAAATTATTTCCGCTATGTTGAAAACCTGCAAGGGAAACTTAGGCAAAAGTTAGGGATTTCTTGGCAAGTAACTACGTCAGACAAGACTTGATCATTGAAGCAACAATCTTCTAGGATTATCACCATACTTCAACAGAAGTTGTTGCTTGAGAATTCAAAGTTATTAGGGAGAATAGTGGTCATTGTGTTTCAATGTATCTTTTTCCAATATATTACCATTTTATAAACTTGTTAATCATCTATGGAGTCTCGTCATTCACATACTACCATTCTATTAATAAAGTTTGCGCTTTTATCCAATTATTTGCAATTCTTATTTTATTCCGCTTACAAAGACTCCATTTATTATTGATAGTAATTTTCAAAACAAAAAGATTAAATAACAAAATTGTTTTTTGAAAATAATTTACAAATTACTTTTCACTTTAGATTTTGTGACTCAAGAAAAACAAAAATGGTGATTCCAAGGATGGACGAATTCTGAAATTTTAGAAGTATGTATTCTCCAGGAAGGTTCTCCCAGGTCACTTTTGATGGTATGCGAATGACCTTCTTGTGTTTCTCAGTTAGTTGGAGATGATACCAATTGATGTATGGTGCGGTTTTGGGTTTGCGATTCCATTTTCCTCAGTCAAGTCTTGGTTCATTTTGATTTCGAGTTTGCAGGGTCTGAAGCCTCTATCCCAGATTCCAAAGTAAGGTCTTTGCTTATATGACGAAAGTCCCTTCTCCCTTTGTGTACTGAGGTGGAATCATTTGCAAAATGTCGCCCTTTTGCAGTGTTGGCATTATTGTTGTTATTTATTTCCCAGGAAACTAGACAAGGGTAGTATCTTTTCTAATAAGTGTTGAAACAATTTTCAACTTTTTGGGTTTTCTCCCGCCAAGTGTTGGGTTTGATTTAAAATCCCCATAATTTTTATTTCTTGAGGTATTGTTTGACTTCTTAAATCTCCTAGTAAAGATGAGATAATGTTTCTCTCTGAAAGTTGTTATCCCCATGTGGTTTCTAATCACTAAAATTTTGCGCTTTTTTACTTTTAATCATGTTTAACAATCTTCCAGAAGTGATTAGAACCTTGAAACGCCAGTTTTGGTTAAGTTTTGAGTAAAATACGAGTCACACTTTTCATGCTTTCAACTTCACACGAATTCCCCCGAAACTTCACCATTCCACACGCTTGAGCATCCCATTTGCTTCCCTATAAATAGAGGGTTGTATCTCACTCATTTTATCAAGCTTTTGATAGCCAATTGACCTCTATTTAGATCTCGCACGAACTCTTAATTTGAATTTTTGATTTCTTTCTTTCTCACTCCAAAACACCAAAAACTCCATTCAGTTAGCTTCATTGAACTTCTCTGAAGCTAACCACACTCTTACCTTCAAGAATTATAATCTATATTGATCTATAGAAGTCCAATTTCAGAGCCACCTTGTGCTACTTCGTTCAGGTAGATTCCATGGTCAAATCAGTTCGAATAAAGAATAATCTACTCTCTGCATCCTTTTGATTCTCGTGCTTTTTATAATTTGCAATTTCATTGAGATTTGAGTGAGATATTACAGAATTTCGTGCTCGATATTATTTATGCATTTTTCCAATTTAAGCCTAGCTCAGTTTATATAAATTTGGTACGATGGTACCATTATAATCGTCTTGAAGAGAGAAATCTAATGGTACCGATATGGGTTGCTAATTTTATAGTTTGTGTAATTCAATTTGAGGTTGGCTGGAGGTTGAAGTCGATGACATGTCCGTCTTCAACCAATGACGTTTAGCCACATTATTTTTTGAAACAGATTTGGTGTTTCACTTTACCATGCGCGCGTGTTGTGAGCCCTGGGATCTGATTACTTTAGTGAGTCAAAATTCATCCAACGCGACACATTTTAAGTTATTTTTATTTTATAAAAAATGATTAGGTGTGATATTCGATAAAGTCCATGACATGCACAGCGCGCTAGATCCATTGGATCTGTTTACTAACGCGTTTTGACAATGATCAGATGACCCATATTTTTTTGGTTTGTTATTTTATTTTCTGATTTTTTATTTTAATTGATTTAAACTTCAAAAAATTATAGAAAATTCAAATTTGACTCAAAAATCATGAAAAAATTCACAAAAATATTTCCAAATATTATCTTCCTGATTTTTATTTTTTTCATGATTTTATCTTCAGAATTGATATTTTTTTTATAATTTCTCCTTTATTTTAACTTGTTTTTAATCATTTAAAAATACTTTTTGATGTTTTTAAATTCATAAAAATTTTATAAAAATCATTTTACTCATTTCTGACTTTCTAATACTTTTTTGATGTTTTTAACCAACTTAATAATACTTTGACATTTTTGTGAGAAGACTAAAAGTCAATTAATCTCATTCAAACCATTTTTGCCACTTTGGCTTTTTGCTTTAAAACTTTTCTCAAAAGATTAGACTCTTGTCAATCCTTGTAGTGATGCGAGCTACTATACTTCTACGATATATAGTGAAGTTAGATATTTTCCACTTGGAAGTTTTGCCATGATTTTGCATTGTTTTTAATTGTTACGTATCTTAATTCACGATTATGTTGAACCACGCGTTTTTTGGAGTTTATAATTGTTTAGGCCCCAATGCCATGGAGTAAATTAATTTGAGTTGTTTCGTTTCTTAGTTGATTACTATGAATAAATGAAGTAATAAAGCGACTTGAGACTCTATGAATTTACTTGATTGACGTGACATCCCATTTATGGAATCTGATGTGTTATTATGTATATTTTATTATAGTTATTATTATTATGGGAAAGTGGGATGTTACACTTTCAAACTGCATTGGTCTCATGAAGTCCATGTGAAGAAGTTCTAACATTTTGGAAGTAGTCGGATGTTGCAAAATTTGGCGTGACAATATGGTTTGAGACTTAAATTCACACTCACCACAAACTATCCCTTCTTTAATCTTTAGCTCTGGAATTCCTCTAATGGCTATTTAAGATAGTAATTCCTTTATTCTTTTGAGATGAAGGTGTCCAAGCTTCTGGTGCCATGGCTTTACTTCATCCTTACTGATTATGGAACATGAGGAAGAATAAGCAGTTATCTGAGATTCCTATAGATAACAGTTGTCTTTAGATCCAATTCCCTTCATTAGGATAAAATCCCTTTTATCTTTGACCAGACATTCTGACTTTGAGAAGTAGACTAGAAGACCTTAGTCACACAATTGACTAATGTTAATGAGATTAACAGTTAATCCTTTTACATAAAGAACATCTTCTAAACTAGGATAACCAATCACACATCAACTTACCAACTCCTTTTATTTCACCATTAAACCCATCACTAAATCTTACAGATCCTGTGGGATGAGGCCTAATATTCACTAATAACTTCAGAACTCCTATCATGTGCCTAGAGCACCCACTATCAAAATAACGGTCTTCTCCAATTGAGTCTCTTAAGGAAGTATGAGCAATAAAGTTCATATCCCTATTTTCAACACTTATCTTTTTTCTCACATGCTCAACCTTAGAATGAACTAAAAATGTTTGATCTCCATACAATTTATAACAGAAAGGCTTAATATGACCATGCTCGCCATAATAATGACATATCCAAGTGGATGATTGAAAACTGGATAAAAAGTTTCATCATGTCTGCCGGAATATTGTAACATGTTGTTGGACATGTTGATCATTCTTTTCCTATCAGAAGGGAATGACTTCTTCTCATACATTATTCTTAGTTTATTATCATATTGATAATTAATTTATGTATCTTCATCCTCTTTTACCATATCAGCTTTAGTATTCATCTTCTTCAAAGAATCTGACATGTTATTAAGCTGGGAATTTAAGAGAGATACCTCATCTTTAAGATGTGAAACACTACATAGAAGCTTCTTATTTTCAGTCCCCAATTCATCTATGATCTTTATTTCTTCTTATATTATATTAAGGCTTTCTTCACACCTGTCACATTTGTTCTTATAGGATACATCAATGTCTTCATAGAGAATGCTTTAATCATAGGCTTCTACTTAATATGCCCATCTTCCAGAAAGAGCCACCACAAGTTTTGAAAATTCATTATTATCCTCATCTTCTTATTCATCATCATCAAACCATGACACAATAAACCCTTTTTCTTCCTCTTGAGAAACATGGGACATTCTGGTTTGATGGGACCAAAACCTTCACACTCATAGTATTGGATGTCTTTGCTTTGATTATTCTTTTCTTCAAGTTTGGAATTTTTCTGAAGATCATCATCACTCCTGATGTCAGATGAGATGTTCCTGACATTTGGTCTTCCTATTTAGTCCATCCTTTTCATAACTATGTTGAATTACTTTTAAGTAACACAATAGTATTGGACAAACCTTCGCCAATATCTAAATCAACTTAGCCTTCTCCATCTTCAGCATTAGAAACAAAAGTTATGATGTTGTTCTTTTTCTCATACTTGCCACTAATGGCTAACTAAAAGGTTTGAAGTGAACCAACATGTTCATCAACCCTTATGTTACTGATGTCATGAGCCTCTACAATGGAAGTTACCTTCATGTAAAATTTCCTAGGTAGAGACCTAAGAATCTTTCTAACAAGCTTTTCTTCTGAAATCTTTTCCCCCAAGGAACTAGATGCATTAACTATTTCCAGAATCTCCATATGATATTCCTGAATGATCTCATTATCATTCATCTTCAGATTCTCAAATTTAGAAGTTAGAAGCTAGATTCGTGACATCTTTACTTTAGATGTACCTTCATGAGTTGTCTTGAGAATTTCCCAAGCATCCTTTGCTATAGTACATGTATTAATGAGATTTAAAACATTCTTGTCTGCTCTATTGAATAATACATTTAAAGCCTTTGAATTTCCAAGAGCTAATTTATCATCCTCATCATTCCAATTTTCTTGTGACTTTAATGACACCTTCCTATCTTTGTTTGTATTAACAGGATGTTCCCATCCCTTCAAACCATCCTTCCAATCCTTCTTGTCCATTGACTTAAAAAGAAGCCACCATTCTCACCTTCCACTAATCATAATTAGAACCATCTAATAGAGGTGATATGTTGTTGTATCCTTCTTCTTTATTCATAGTACCAGAAAATAGTCTCCATGGAGTTCACATAATAGACAGAACATAGTGCCTGCTCTAATGCCAATTGAATTCTAGCACTTACAATACACAGATCAAGACTGATGTATTAACATAGAAACACGATGTCAGGACACATGTTATGACATCTGTTGACAGAAACCTGTTGTTGATTTTGCAGAAAGATAAATTTCAAAATTTTAAATAACACAATCAATTGTTAACCCAGTTTGATGTAACATCACCTACTCTAGGGGCTAGCAAGTCAGGAAGGAAATCCACTATATAGTATTAGTTAAAATCCTAAACAATCCCAGTTTACAACTTTCCTCCTAATCACTACCCTGTGCAACTTCTACCTAGGAACCTCCTAGATATGATAACCTCTCACTTCCAATCACCGCAGTGATAAATAAACCAGTTACAATCCCACAAACTAGTATATGAAACAAAATATTACACTTCCAATCCATAATACTTAGTTAATACTCTTAACTAAGAACAATACTCAACCCTTTGCTTAAAAGCTCATGTGTGAGAATAATAGCTTGATAAACAAACAATAATAAGTCAACTCAATGCATCAAAGATACATGAGTGGCTGACAAAGAATGCAAACACTAAAAACCTAAAAAACTCCCAAAACCATAAACCTTATTTTTCACACATGGTTTCTTATATGTGAATGCTTTCTATTTTAGGTCTTGCAAGTCCTTATATATACACTCTTGCAGTATGGGCACGGACTCTTCAAAAGATCCAATCTTCACGTTTAAAAACAATTGCAAGATCTTCTCATAAAAATATGAACAAATCTTTTTAAATCTTCTTAAAAAGTCTCTAATATCCTCTTTAAGAAATCCAATTAAATATGCATTTTGTTAATAAATAATCTCCTTGACTTGTGCATAATTATGAGGAATATACAAAAGGATCTCATCAAATGAAATTCAATCTATCAAGAGATACATAACAGCAGGTCGAGAAGATTTTTATGTTAGACATGTTTCAGTTAATTTCGCTGGTCAAGAAGATTATTTTCTACAACAAGGTTTTATATCTCCATTTGTACATTAGTTACTAAATTGGATCCTTGAGAAAATTTAGGAAACTTTGTATTGGTTGTTCCAATATTTAAGGATATTTTGCTGTACAACAGATACAACTCTCAACTTGTGGATCAAGAAACTTCTAGACTCAGAATATCGAAGCCCGTGGATTAAAGAAATGTATTTAAAGATAAGACCTAAACCTAAAGTGCCAACTTTTTTCTTTCAACAATTGTAAAATTAGGGGAAGAAAATAGTCTTAGGTTTTGAGAGTCTTTTGTGTATTGTGTAGGTTTTTGTCACCCTTATATTTTTCGATACATGTAGTAGACTTATTGTTCTCCTTGAAGTTATTAAGCAAGATTGAGTATTGTTATTGGAGGAAGATTTTAAGAAACTCTAAGTATTGTTCTTGGTCAAGAGTTTTGGATAATTATTGTAAGGGAAGTATGGTATTCTTGTTGAATTATACTCATTGCATTCACTTGGATTGCAACTGTTAGATATTATTGTGGTGATTGGAAGTGGGATGGCGATATCTCATATCTAGGGAGGACCTAGGTAGAAGTACCATTGGGTAGATATTAGGAGAGAAGTTGTAAACTAGGGAGTTTAGATTTGAACTAATATTATTAATAGCGTACTTTCTTCTTGGCTTGGTAGCCCCCAGAGTAGGTGATGTTGCACCGAACTGAGTTGACAATTATATGTGTTATTTATCATTCTGCAGTTTAAGTTTATGTATGTGTTGTAACTTGATGAATCTATTCAGGATGTCATATCATATTTTGTAACATCTGTCTTTACATTGTTCTGATGTTGGAATTTTAGTATTTCCATGTGTTTCCTGTACCAGAAAAATTTCAATTGTGTTTGAACAAGATGTTTGGATAGTAGTTGTTTGTAGTGATAGGTTGGATGAAATTGTAACTTTTGGAACAGGTAGGGTTGTAATCGTTGTTGAATCAACTGGGTTTGTTAAAGGAATGGATGAAGTAATTATGAAGTAATTAATTTAAAATTTTAACCAGAGGGCAATACCTGAGTGAGAGTTAGAGGTCTTACTTATGGGAGGTGAATGAAGAACAATAGAATTTACCATTGAAGAACTGACTTTAAGTTCCTTTAGACCTTTCTTTTTCAGCATCTTTCTTTTTAGAGAAGACATATCTTCTTGACACATGGCTTCTGTAGCCAGTCTTTTCTCGTTTGACCGACTTTCATCATACCCGAGGACTTCTGCATTCATTTGATTTCGTTTTCTAGCCCTTTCTTCAAATCTATCAGCTTGAATACATTCATTCATAAAGGGAATCAATTCTTTTAGACATTCCTTTTGATTCTGGAAAAGAGGTTTCTCAATTGAAACTTTTCTAGAGGAACTATCTTATGCAGCCTTTTCTTCAGGGGGTGAATTACTACTTCTAGAATCCCTATCTTATTCAGATTTAGGACATTGAAATATTCCCCATAAATCTTTTCAAGATCCTCAATATCCATATATTTAAGCAAATTTCTTTAATTGATGATGTCGGAAATAAGTCTTCCAAAAGGAATCCAAGACTTCTTCTTATTGCTTCCTTTCCTTGTTTCTCTTACAATATCTCTCATATGATAAAAGAGGGGAGAGGGAAGATTGATTTGAGTACCTGAAGCAATGAAAAACAAGATGTAATGTTGATCTCTATTTAAGTAGGTTGCATAGTCTTTCAGAGATTCCTGAAGAATTATTGTCAAGAGAATTTTGAACCAAATTTTTAGATGATCATGAAGATCGTCGGTCTTGGTAACTTTATTTACTTTGAAGATGACTTTTGTCATTTCTATCAAATCATACCATCTTTCTAATGCTTGATAGCATGTTATTCCTTTTCCACTGTGATTAAGAAGTTTTGCAATAACTCTTTCATTGATCACAATCTTTCTTCCTTTAATAAATGAGACCACTTGATGGTAGGAAGTTTTTGCATGATTCTAAAATTCTTTTACCCGACAAGGATAAACGGGTCTATTGAGACGACTGGAGTAGTTTTCCCATCCTTGACTTGTTACATCATGCAGAAGATTAAAACTTTTATCCTTGAGATTTTGAAAATCAACTAAAGGTTCACATAGAACTTTTAACTGATCCACATAAGTAGTAAGAGTGATTTCAGGGATGTCATACGGTTGTTCTATAATTTCTTTTTATCCTGACCCAAACAATTTCTCCGATGTAGATAAAAGACGAGGAACCAGTTTGGAGTCTTTTTTATAGAATTTTTAAGGAAGAAGCAATTATTGAACATAATCAAAGAGTTGTTCTTGTTGAGCATCCATGGAGATGACCCGAAGTGAAGAGAAGGGTTTTGAACAGTTCTAGAGTGTGGGTAGTGAAGTGAAAAAGTGTGTGACGATGAAAAGGTGAATTTTTTTTATAAATCAATTTTGAAATGATTACTTAAGCATAGGAAACGTACATATGAAAAGGTAATGATGATTTTAACCTAATCTCAAGAATTCCAATTGTTCGAGGTGTCAATCAAACGACACATTTATGATTTAAATTGACAAGTTTCAAAGTAAAAATCTCAACTAAACGTTTGAATAGACAGAAGTTGATATAATCAGAGCCACGAATACTAAAAGTTTTTTTTACTAAAAGAGTTATAATCAAGATTACTTCTAACTCGTAGAAGTATCAAGACAAATCTCAATAATAAAAATAGATAAGATAAAAGAGTAAGAAGTTCTAACATGTCGTGTAATATTTTTGAAGACATTACATTACTTGCTTCATTTATAACAAATCATTAGATTTAGATTATGTGAGTTCCTTAGAACATGAGCATTTGAACGTCATTTCTGGATAACTGTTTTAAAATTTCTTATGTAACCATAATCCATTTTTCATAAGAAGTGTTTCTTAATAGGAAGTTGGTTCTAATAAAGACACCAATCCTAGAGACTTTCCTCAGATATCTTGAATGTGAACCTTGTTCTAACAATGTTTTCCTATACTTCTTAGATACATTTCTTCAGATAATACTTAGTCTTTTATGAAAAATCATTATTTATGTTGAAGTGCTTATTCTCAGATCCTTTATTATTTTCCCAGAACCAGCTATTCTGAAACCTTTTATTCTTTCCTTTTTGATCTCTACCAGAACCACCGAATCAAGCATCTTTAAGTTCCAGACTTTGGAACATATGTTTTCTTTCCATCATGTATTATGATCAACCAGAGTTCAGGTGCCGTGTTTGGTGATTCAGCTTTGCATGAGATATATGCAACATACATTATTTTGTCTTTTGGTACCCAGAGACTTTTGGGTCCTTTAGAGTTAGTTTTCCCAAAGTTTTTAATAACTTTGGCTTTCTGTGCAACATTTACTATTCGTGTTTGTAGGTGTTTAGGTATTGGCTTGCATTTTTGGTAAATCCCAAGTGTATGTGTGAATGTCATGACTGATGTCATAACATTCTAGTTCAGGTTGTACTAACTCATTAGGTACATGTGCAGAAAAATATTGTAAATATTGTAATTCAAATACTGATGTTTATAAGTGTGTATCTGAGCATGTTTGCAAAATGATCACATTTTGCTAAATCAGTAGACAGGTTTTCTCAGATGTCATAACAGATGTTATGACATCCTGTTCTGAACTAACAGGATTGCAGGATTGGATAAGTCTGAGTTTTTTCAAGAAATAACTCAGTCCCTTCTGAACAGAATCCTGCGTTTTCTGAGGAATAACCTAGCTCAACCCTAACCTGGTTAATAAAGTCCTGTGACCTGGTCTTTAGGTCAAACGGAATTAACCCTAGGTTTTTGGAAACCCTAACTGAAGTTGCAGCTGCTATATATTCAATAGAGCTGCTGTTTTTGAAGACATCCCTGCTGATTGATTAGAAGATCAATTTTGTAATCTGTATAGATTTGTTTATTGTACTCCAAGCAATTATCATTGTGATAAGTGCCTTGGAATAGGTTTCAATTGTAAGGGTTGTGTAGCACTCAAAGCTTTGAAGCAAGAGTGTTTGAATGTCCCTTGACTAAAGCTGTGAAGCAGAGTCAAGTTAGTTGTGTACATCACTCAAAGCTGTGAAGCACGAGTGATTGTGTTGCTTGATTAAAAAGCTGTGAAGCTTAATCAAGTGTGTGTTTTTTTTTGAAGAGTGTCTTCATCAATTCTTAAGTCAAATTGGTTTATGTATCACTGCTGTGATTGAGGGGGAGTGAGTAGGAACTCAGGTTTAAGTTGTACTTAGATTAGAATTGCATTGGGTAGGTCTTAAGTGAAGGAGATAAACTGGTTGGTTTATTCCTGAATTAACATCTCTTATAGTGGATTCTCTCCCTGGCTTGGTAGCCCCCAGAGTAGGTGTTGTTGCACACTGAACTGGGTAAACAATTGACTGTGTTCTTTACTGCTTTTGTATTTACTGTCATATAGTAAGTCAGATACGGTGTCATAACATTGGACGTGACATTGAGTATCTGCAGCCAGAATTTTCAATTGGCATCAGAGCAGGCACCCTGCCTGTATTACTGGGTGAGATCTAGGGATATCACTTTCTGGCACTATGGACAAAGAAGGAGTCTTTGGAAATAGACCACCCATTCTGGATTGAACTAATTATGACTACTGGAAACCTCGTATGATTGCCTTCCTAAAATCTCTGGACAAAAAGGCTTGGAGAGCTGCTGACAAAGGATGGATTCATCCCACCATAACTGAGATAGATGGGACAATCAGTCTGAAGCCTGAGGAAGATTGGAGTAAAGAAGAAGATGAGTTGGCTCTGGGAAATTCAAAAGCTTTAAATGCCTTGTTCAATGGAATTGATAGAAACATCTTCAGACTAGTACATCAATATGAACTGGCCAAGGAAGTTTGGGACACTCTCAAAACTACTCATGAGGGCACTTCCAAAGTAAAAATGTCAAGGCTTCAGATGCTGACCACTAAGTTTGAGAATCTAAAAATGATGGAAGATGAAACCATTCATGAGTTTCACATGAACATCCTGGAGATTGCCAACACCTCAGGAGCACTGGGAGAAAAAATGTCAGAAGAAAAACTGGTGAGGAAGATTCTCAGATCCTTGCCTAAAAGATTTGCAATGAAGGTAACTGCCATAGAGGAAGCCCAGGACATTATCAAGTTGAAAGTGGATGAACTTATTGGGTCTCTTCAGACTTTTGAGATGGGGATCACTGATAATGGAGACAAGAAGAACAAAAGCATAGCACTTGTATCCAATACTGATGTTGAATACAAGGAGGATGAAGAAGAAAACATATCTGAAGCTATTGCCATGCTTGGAAGATAGTTCAACAGGCTCATCAAAAGAATGGACCCAAAGTCAAGGTCCAATGTTCATAACATTCCCTCTGACATTGACAGTTCCAGCAGAAGACCAAGGTCAGAAGATAAGGGAAACCAAGGCAGAGGTATTCAATGCCATGGATGTGAAGGATATGGACATATTCGAGCTGAATGCCCTACTTTTCTTAAGAAGCAAAAGAAAGGAATGACTGTTACTTGGTCTGACTATGATTCAGAAAGTAATTCTGAAGAAGAATCTGCTAAACTAGTTACTGCCCTAACTAGTGTTTGTACTTATGAAAGTGATACTAGTGATGAAGAAGTAACATTTGAAGAACTGGCTGATACCTACAAGAAATTGTGTATCAGAAGTGCTGAAGTCTGTATGCAGAATGAGAAACAATCAAAACTCATTATCAAACTGGAGGCTGAAAAAAGGGCGAATCTTGAAACTATAAGTCATCTAGAAGGAGAAGTTCAATTGTTGAACTCACAACTGAATCAAATGACCAAATCTGTCAAGATGTTGACCAATGGAACAGACAAATTGGAAGAGATCCTTCAGGCTGGACAAAATATGGGAAATAAATCTGGCCTAGGATTTGTGGAAACAAAGAAATCTGGTACTGGTAAGCAAATGTCAAAACGGATGTCTCAACATTACTCTCAACATCAGGGACAGAGACATATGAAGAAGAGGTACCAAAGATGGAAATGTCATCATTGTGGGAGATATGGTCACATAAAGCCCTTCTGCTTCAGACTACATGGATATCCTAATCGGAGCTCAGATGTCAAACCTAAGTCTAAAAAGGTACCACATGCTCCTCAATGGAAGAAAAAGGCTACTGCACTGATAGCTCACACTTCCCTGAGGGTCTCTGCAAAGGAAGAATGGTACTTTGACAGTGGATGTTCCAGACACATGACTGGATTCAAAAATCTCCTCAATAATGTTATGCCTCACACCACCAGTTGTGTGACCTTTGGAGATGGTGCTAAATGTGAAGTCAAAGGAGTTGGTAATTTGGACTGCCCTGGAGTTCCAAGTCTGAATAAGGTACTGCTGGTAAAAGGGTTGACTACTAATCTCATTAGCATCAGTCAATTATGTGATCTAGGATTCATGGTCAACTTCTCAAGATCTAAATGTCTAGTATTTAATGAAAAACTAGATGTTGTGATGAGAGGAATCAAATCCAAAGATAACTGTTATGTGTGGCAGCCTGAGAACACTGATATCTCCACTATGAGTCAAATCATCAAAGAAGAAAAAGAGATGAAACGGTGGCAGCATAAGCTTGGAAGAATGAAAAGAGCTATTTCTGTTAGAAGAACTCCAAAACTACAGGCTGATAATATATGTGATGTGGCAAATAAACTTGAAGAAGAATGTGTTGTCAGAACCTTAAGTCATCTTGACAAGGATGTTGGAAATAACAAGTCTCATAAATTCTGTTCTCAAAACATCTGGTCAAAACAGATGCTCCCTGAGTACAATGTTACACAAGATGTTGTGACATTGTGTTGTGACAATCTGAAAACATTCAACATTTCCCTGAACCCTATTGACTTTGAAGAGAAGAAGTCATTTAAACTGGAACACAGTTTCTCTAAGCTTCAGCTGACTGATTCTTCTACCAAGGCGCTTGTTGGAAATAAACTTGAAAATTTGAGGGGCAGGTTGGGTATTCACCAACATGAGAAATTATAGCAATTAGTTTTGCTGAAAACAAGGGTTGAAGGGATTAATTTTATTAAGTCTATATTTAGTGGGTTAATCATATTCATTCACAATTCCTTCAAAAGCCTTAAGAAGTTGAAGAGACTCCCTTTTATCCCCTACCTCTCTCATCATTGCAACCTGTTTCCTCCTCCCAATCAAAGATTTTTCTCAAACTGCTACTATTACTCAAAGTTAAACAAAATGTCTCAGACATCGTCTTCCACCATGGCGGCTTCGTCTTCCTCATCATCGTCATCATCTGATCAAGATTCTAGGGCAATCACTACATGCATAGAATCTGAAGTTCTTGAGGTCACTCCTCTCAGGGAGATGGCAACTGACCCAGCCAAAGTCAAAAAGCTCAGAACCAGACATGTAGGAAGAGCTCAAGCTACAGCCTCTAGTAATTCTTCTCATCCTTCGTCTTCTATACCTAATAGAGAAGGATCAGTTCAAGTACACCAAGCTATTGCTAGGCTGGTTACTAGCATTCTGAGTGGCAACCAATCTGTACCGGGGATTTCTATCCCTTTGAATCAATCAGAAAGTCCAAATGTGGAAGGTTCTGAAAATGTAGATGTCACTGAGGATGTTGTGACACCAAAAGACAACATTCAGAACCCCTATGAAAAGGCTGCTGATCCACCTATCATTGATGTGGATGAAGATTACTCAGATAATGAATTGATTGCTAATGTGAACCCTAGCATTGCTAGGAGATTAATGAAAAGAAAGAGTAGTCAGAATGTTAAACCTGATGCTAAGAAATCCAAGGCTGGAGGGATGACTGAGAAAAGTATTCAGACAAAAGGGAAGAAGGCACAGGTGCAGACTGCTAGACAACCAATCTCTAAGAAAAGTAAAGAACCTGAAACTTCTGATTCTGATGATGAATCAGAATTTGAGATTGATATTGAAGAAACTCCCATCAGAAGGAAGCTCCCCTCCAGCAATATTGCTAGAGTGCCTGAAGTGCCAACAGACAACATCTCCTTTCATCATCCTGACAATGCAAACAGATGGAAGTATGTTTGCTTAAAGAGAATAGCCTTGGAGAGAGAGCTCAACAATGATGCCTTGGAGTGCAAAGACATCATGGATCTGATCAAGAATGCTGGGCTAATGAAGACAGTGACAAAGTTTAACAAATGCTATGAAAATCTGGTTAAGGAGTTTGTAGTGAACCTGTCAAATGATTGTGCTGATGGAAGGTCAGCTGACTTTGAAAGTGTCTTTGTTAGAGGAAGAAGGGTCAAGTTCTCTCCATCAGAAATCAACAAGTTTCTTGGAAGAACAAATAAGGACTGTCCTGATCTAGAGGCAACTGACAATGAAGTTTGTTTAACCATCACAGCCAGGCAAGTAAAGTGCTGGCCATTGAAAGGGAAGCTGAATGCTAGTAAACTCAGCATGAAATTTGCCATCTTGCATAAAATAGGTGCAGCAAACTGGGTGCCTACAAATCACAAATCAACCATCTCCACAGGATTGGGGAGATTTATCTATGCTGTAGGAACCAAGACTGCCTTTGACTATGGAAGGTACATCTTTGAACTAACTTTGAAGCATGCTGGCAGTTATGCTGTCAAAGGACCAATTGCCTTTCCCTCCCTCCTTTGTGGAATCATCCTTGCACAATACCCTGACATCCTTGTAGCAAGAGATACAGTCTGCAAAAGAGCTCCTGCCCTTGGCCTGCACTACAAACTGTTTCAGGGATCTCATGCTCCAGACATTGTCATAACATCAGCTGAGACATCGTCTGCAAAGACCCAGTCCAAGACATCAGATGTCATAGCTGTTTTAAAAGAAACTTGCAAAGATCTGGATGCTAGAAAAAGGACCCTAGAAGTTCTAATTGCCAGGCTAGAAAAGGAGGAAGCTGAAGAAAGCAGAAGGGAAGAAGGTATAGAAGCTGAAGGACAGCTCAACATTGAAGAAACTAGCTCCTCTGAGTCTGATGACAGTGCTTGAAGGTTGATTGCTGCTTGGTGGTGTTGCTGGTGGAGTTTGGAAGTGTGTTCTGCTGTTGTCTGCTGCTGATCTCATTATTTTGTTTTGGATAACTGTATAATTTTATGAACATGTAACTTTGGCCCATTTGTGGCTAAAGAGGGGGAGAATATTTTGGTACTTGCTTAATTAGTACTTGACATTAAATTTTTCTGCTGTCACTTATTTCTGCTGCTATCTATCTCTGATTGTTTAGGGACTTTAGCCAAAAATCTGCCAAAGGGGGAGTTTGTAGGTGTTTAGGTATTGGCTTGCATTTTTGGTAAATCCCAAGTGTATGTGTGAATGTCATGACTGATGTCATAACATTCTAGTTCAGGTTGTACTAACTCATTAGGTACATGTGCAGAAAAATATTGTAAATATTGTAATTCAAATACTGATGTTTATAAGTGTGTATCTGAGCATGTTTGCAAAATGATCACATTTTGCTAAATCAGTAGACAGGTTTTCTCAGATGTCATAACAGATGTTATGACATCCTGTTCTGAACTAACAGGATTGCAGGATTGGATAAGTCTGAGTTTTTTCAGGAAATAACTCAGTCCCTTCTGAACAGAATCCTGCATTTTCTGAGGAATAACCTAGCTCAACCCTAACCTGGTTAATAAAGTCCTGTGACCTGGTCTTTAGGTCAAACGGAATTAACCCTAGGTTTTTGGAAACCCTAACTGAAGTTGCAGCTGCTATATATTCAACAGAGCTGCTGTTTTTGAAGACATCCCTGCTGATTGATTAGAAGATCAATTTTGTAATCTGTATAGATTTGTTTATTGTACTCCAAGCAATTATCATTGTGATAAGTGCCTTGGAATAGGTTTCAATTGTAAGGGTTGTGTAGCACTCAAATCTTTGAAGCAAGAGTGTTTGAATGTCCCTTGACTAAAGCTGTGAAGCAGAGTCAAGTTAGTTGTGTACATCACTCAAAGCTGTGAAGCACGAGTGATTGTGTTGCTTGATTAAAAAGCTGTGAAGCTTAATCAAGTGTGTGTTTTTTTTTAAGAGTGTCTTCATCAATTCTTAAGTCAAATTGGTTTATGTATCACTGCTGTGATTGAGGGGGAGTGAGTAGGAACTCAGGTTTAAGTTGTACTTAGATTAGAATTGCATTGGGTAGGTCTTAAGTGAAGGAGATAAACTGGTTGGTTTATTCCTGAATTAACATCTCTTATAGTGGATTCTCTCCCTGGCTTGGTAGCCCCCAGAGTAGGTGTTGTTGCACACTGAACTGGGTAAACAATTGACTGTGTTCTTTACTGCTTTTGTATTTACTGTCATATAGTAAGTCAGATACGGTGTCATAACATTGGACGTGACATTGAGTATCTGCAGCCAAAATTTTCAGTGTTTGTGTTGAAGGATATAAATATGAAAACAGATAGAATGGTTTATTTTCTTGAAAATCTTCATCAAAATCATAACCAATTCCTCTTTTCCCATAATGACTAACACCATAGATCATGGAAGCCATTTTGCTTCTATCTATGTTGTTCAAGAATTTCTGAAATGCCTTATCATATTTGTGTATGACGGTTTCAGAAGATGGAGGTGATTTAGAAAGAGTTTCTTCAAGTTTTAAACATTTCTTGTTCAGAAAGACATTTTCTTTTTCTAGAATAAAGATGTCTCCATTTTGTTCATAAACTTCTTTCTCTAGCTTACCATATTCTTCAACTTCACATTCATGAACTTTTTGAAGGTTCTTGAGTTTTAGTTGAAGTTTCTGATACCTACTCAAAGATTTAGATAAACATAATTCTAGTTCAGCATGAGAGAGTTCAAAAAATACCTCTTCTAAGTCAGACTCAGTTTATGTGTAGTCTTTTTCTAATGTGGTGACCATGAGTGCTACATTCGCATGCTCTTCGTTAGAATCTGATCCTTCAGAGTCTGATTCATCCCATGTTGCCATGATAATTTTCTTCTTGTCATTGAAGGCATTCTTCTTGAAGGTTTCTTTTTTGGTTCTTTCTTTCCGAAGATTTGGACATTCACTTCTATAGTGTCCTGGCTCTTTTCACTCATAGCAAGTACCTTCTGTGCTTGCTCTTCCTTTTGCATATGATTCTGAATGATCTTTTCTGCTTATGAATGATCATCTCTTCTTCTGAACGATCTTCTCTGTTTCTGGATCTTCTGGAGTTTCCTTGTCTATTCTTCCAGAGTTGTTTGACTCTTCTGGAAAGAAGGGACAACTCATCTTCATCATCAAAAAGGTTCTTCTTCAGAATCATCTACTTCTTCAGCTTGGAACGCTTTGTACTTTTATGACTTAGTCCTTTCTGACCTTGACCTTAAAGCAACATACTTACTTCTTTTCTAAGACTCATCTTCCTCTACCTCTATTTCATGACTTCTAAGGGAGCTAACCAACTCTTCGAGAGACAAAGTGTTTAGATCCTTAGACAGCTTCAAGTTGTAACCATAGGTCTCTATTTCTTTGGAAGACTCTTGATGATATTTTTAACATGATAACCAGTATAATATCCATTGTCAAAAACTTTAAGCCCTGCAACCAAAGTTTGAAACCTTGAGAACATGGTTTCAATGGTTTCTTCTTCTTCCATTTTGAAGACTTCATATTTTTTTATTAAGGCCAGAGCCTTAGTCTCCTTGACTTGAGTGTTACCTTCATGTTTTATTCTCAGCAAATCAAAAATATCTTTCGTTGACTCTCTCTTAGTGATCTTACATATTCATTGTGAGATATATAATTGAGAAGAATTGTTATCGCTTTATGATGATTCTTGATTACATGCTTCTGATCATCATTCATTCTATTTCTGGGAATGGGAATACCAATCACAGAAACAGATTCTTCATAACCAAATACAACAAGATTCCAAAGATCAACATCATAGACTAGAAATAAACTTTCTAGTCTACCTTTATAATAGTCAAATTTTTCTCCATAAAAAAAAGGAGGCTTAGTATTGTTACCATCTCTTTATTTTATATGAGTAGCTGCCATAGAAACTTTTCTCACATTGGATCTCTCTACATGGTTAAGTGTTTGATTTGAGAATCAATAACATAGCCGGAGCTCTGATACCAATTAAAGGTTGAGAAAAACACAATAAAGGGTTGTTTGAATTTGGGTTTTCAAAAACTATTTCTTTTTCAAATGCTTCTCACAAACAAACAATTATAACTAAGCAAGAAAGAAAAGTGACATGTTTGGTTTATACAAGTCCACCTTAGAAAAGGCTACTCTTGTCCACTCGCCAAGGTGATTTTTCCTTAGAAAACTACTTAATCCAATAATCTAGAAAGATTACAACAACCTCTAAGAGTTTAGAAAAACACCTTATCCCTCTCAAGTAATTCTGACTACAACTTAGTCACTTAAGGAAATAAATCTAGAAAGATTTACAATCAAAGTGTTTACAAGAATGCTTCTAAAAATCATATTTAACACCTCAATGAACAACAAGTGTTTACACACAAATATGAGAAATAACTCTTGTGTATACAACAATGTTAGAACTAACACAATAATGAGTAACAACTCTTGTGTTTTAGAGAATATAAGTTAACCCAAATCTGAGTAACAACTCTTTGTGTTTTTCTTTTGAATATTTTCTCTCTTTTTTTCCTTATGATTTTGATGCTTCTCTTTGAGTATTTTATTTGTTCGTCGTTTGATTTATTCAATATCGTTAGTCTCCAAAGAAGTAGCAATCCCTTTATATAGGCTGAGAAAAGAAGACTGTTGGAAAACGTCACTTTCACCAAGCCGTCTGCTACAACTGTAGCGTATGAACATGGGAAACAAGGAGCATAAAAAAGCTTCTTTCGTAAACTGCGTTCACCATAAAAATCGGAAAAGGTGTTGTAGAATTGTAATGTTTACTTCTTGCATGAGTTTCTGATCTTTTCTTCTTTTTAAGATACTTCTGATCCGAAGTAGTAAGAGAGCACATAAGATATCATGGCTTTGGTCTTCAATCTTATGATGGAATGATTCTGATATAAAGAGATGGATATTCCAGAAGATATTTCTTTGTTGTGTTTCCAAAGGTATCAGAGTCTTTAGAACCAGAACCTAATCTTCAGATATGTAGCAGCAGCTTATCTGACAAACAGTTTCTTGATATCTGAACATTGAAGCAAAAGATTGATATCTGATCTTTGAAGCATAATCTTGATATATGATCTTCACTTTATATTATTTTCTGGACACACTTGACTTCTGAAGCAACAACTTATCTAGAGAAGTATACGTTGTTCCGTTTCTGGAGAACGATAAGCATTCTTCAAAATTACTGATTTTTCTTCAGAACCTAAAATGATAGTGTTTCTGATGCGGGCTAAACACATTTCTGATGATTCTTTAGACAACAATCCTGAATCAATTTGAATGTTTCATCTACACACTTAAGAACTATTAGATAAAAAAATTGTTACACATAAAATATATGTATTGTTATCCTCAAAACTAAGAGATTATATGCATAACCAAATTATGTTCTTACAAAATTCATAAAGCTATGCAAAACCTCTTAAACACCCAGGATCACCTCCAACATAATATTTATGAGGAACTGGCTATAGGACAGGTTAATCACTATCTGGATCATGTACTTCATCTAAACAGCCTGGAAGAATTTATTTTGATGTAGAAATATAAAATCACCTAGCTTTGATTAGGTGATGGAAATAATTCTTTTTTCCATGCATATGTGAAGGAAAAAACAAGCAACAAGATTTGTACACAATGACCTCTTTAAATGGAGAGCAAATCAACAATCATCAGGCTATTTAGGATGAGATCATTGATTTCTACACTAAACTGGTAGGAAGAAATGCCACTGAGTTGAAAGGGATTGATATCATGACTATGAGAAGCAGCAACACCTTGTCTATAGAATCAGTTCACTTTCTTATTAAACCCATTGAGGAGAAGGAAATCCGGGATGCTTTATCTAGCATATGGAACACGAAAGCCTCGAGGATAGATGGATACAACTCTTTCTTTTTCAAATCAGTTTGGATTATAGTTAAAAAAGATGTTACTGATGCTGTCTTAGAATTTTTCAATACAGGTACTAAGTTCAAAGCATTTAACTGCTCAATGGTTACTTTGATTCCTAAGTTTCCTGAAGCTACCACGATTAAGGACATGAGAACCATTGCATGTTGCACTGATGTTTATAAAATAATTTCTAAAATTCTCACTGCTAGGCTTGGAGAAGTTATTGGCACCATTGTAGATGGAAACCAGTAGGCTTTTGTCCCTGGTAGAAATATACATGATAACATTATGATGGCTCAAGAGCTTGTTATAGGCTATACTAGGAGAAATGTATCTACGCGCTGTATGGCGCAAATGGATATTAAAAAAGTGTATGATACCTTGGAGTGGGAACCTCTTAATCATATTATGGTGGAGTTTGGTTTCCTAAAAAATTTATCAAATGGATTATGGCTTGTGTCATAATTGTATCGTATAGATTTTCCATCAATGGTGTACCTTTGAGAATCCTAACAACCAAGTATGGATTAATTGGATACATATGTACTATTTGAATAAGGCTTAGGCTATAACGTATATTCCAGTGTGCAATGCTCGTGGATTATTAAATCTACGTTTAAACATCGTAATGTTCTCTTAAATTTCGCAGAATGGGATATGTTCCAAACTAATAACATATATGACACCAGGAAAATATACCAATTGTTGAGAGGAGAAAAACCAAATGTTGCTTGGAAAAAGCTCTTCTATGGAAACTTTGTGAGACCTAGAGCATCCTTCACTCTATGGTTAGCTTGCCAAGTGAGACTTCCTACAAAGGATCGTTTGCTTCGATTTGGGATTATTACGGATGAAAAATGTGTTTACTGTGGAATGATAAAGAGTTGTAATCACCTCTTCTTTGAATGCGAAATGACCAAAAAAGTTTGGAATCATATTTTGGCTTGCTTGAACGTTAATCATAAGTCGGGAGGGTGGAACACGAATATTATCAGAATCTGTAGTTTAACTCGGGGTAAAGGATGCAGGAAAAGCCTCTTGAAAATGACTTTTACTGAAGTTGTTTATGCTATTTGGACATCTCGGAACAAAATAATTTTTCACCAAAGTACACCAGATTGCCTTTGTAGTAGAGATATCATTGATAAAGTTCTTTGTAGAGCAGAAACTAGCAAAAAGTTAGCTTAGTTCTGTAGTAGGATTTGAGCTGTGTAGATTTGATGAATTATTAGTTACTTAGTTTCCTGATCGTCGGATCGATATTTTGCCACTTAGATGCTTGGATCTTCAGATTGGCTTTGTATGTTTTGGTATTTGGAAATAAAATTCTTTATTGCTTCAAATTTTTTTTAATATCATATACTATTTATAATTTAATTACATGCACTTTAAATAAATAATTTGGAATCATTTTTAATGATAGATACAATGCTTTAAAAAATTCTATTAGTTAAAAAATATTTTAATGTGTATCACTAATTGATGAAAACGTGTGATATTGACACAAGTACGATTAAACTAAATTATTAGTAAATTGATTAATAATAATTTTACGGGTTAAAAATGATTTTATGGGGATAATGTGTGTCACAAATTATAATTTATATAATTTAAATTATTATTACATTAATATGTTTATATCACATTAATATGTTTTACATTAATATGATCCAAATATTTTTATAAATAATGTCAATATAAATAATATTTTTATATGAGAAAATAATATACGGTTGATCTAAATATTTTTATATATGAAATTTTTTATTTATAATCTAAATATAAATAAAAATATGTCTTTCTTTTAGAAATAATAACTCTTCTAGTTAACCAATATTGTTTTTCTTTATTCCCATTCTAATTACATTTTCGTATAACACATTAATACCCGTACGAAACTCACGGGTTATCTAGACTAGAATTTGTGCGAATCCACGAGTTATTACATTTTTTTATAATTAAAAAATAAAAGTTAATATATTTAAAATCATATATAAACTCAAACACGGGAA